>WBNO01015959.1:93582-119458 GCA_013400575.1 Peucedramus taeniatus
TGGGATGGGATAATGGGGTGGGATAATGGGATAATGGGATGGGGTGGGATGGGATAATGGGGTGGGATGGGATAATGTGATGGGGTGGGATGGGATAAGGGGATGGGTGGCCCAGCTGGCCGGTGCAGGTGATGTGCTGCCCCGCAGGTGGCCTATGACACGGGTGACCATTACCACTCCATTGCGTGGCTGGAGGAGGCTGTCAGCCTCTTCCGCCTCTCCTACGGCAGCTGGAACCCGGAGGACCGGAGCAGCCTGGAGGATGCTCTGGACCATCTGGCCTTCTCCTACTTCATGGTACAGCCACGAGTCCCCTCCTCATCCCCACTGTCCAGCAGAGAAAAACCATGGGCGGGAGGATGGATGCTTATGGGGTGTCCACTCCCCCCTCCAGGCTGGAAACATCTCTCATGCTCTGAGCCTCTCCAGGGAGTTTCTCCGCTACGGTATGTGGGACAGCCCTGGACACAGCAGGAAGAGGGAAAAGATTTTGGGATGTCCCCATCACCTCTGCATGGCACCAGCCTCCCTCACCCCGTTTCTTGCCCCCATCTGGGGCAATTCTCCAGGGACCGGTGGCAGGGAAGGGGGTTGATGGGGATGCAGCACTCTGGGTGACACCACCTCCCCAGCAGATCCCAGCAACCAGAGGGTGTCGAGGAACGTGGCCAAGTACAAGAAGCTGCTGGAGATGGGGATAGGAGCGAGTGCCAGGCCCCTGCAACGCCCCAACAGCACCCGCCTGCAGAGCCGTGATGCCTACGAGGAGCTGTGCCAGCGCCCCGGGGGACAGGTGGGACTGGCAGGGGGGCCGTGGTCCCCCTCAGTGCTGTCCCCCTTCATGGCCTCCTTGGTGCTCTTCCTCCCCAGCCAGCCCCAGAGCAGCTCCTGCAGCTCGGCTGCTCCTACGAGACCAACGGCAGCCCCTTCCTCCTGCTCCAGCCTGCCAAGAAGGAGATGGTCTGGATCCAACCCCACGTGGCTCTGTACCACGATTTCATCACCGACGCTGAGGCTGAGACTATCAAGGGGTTGGCAGGGCCCTGGGTGAGCCATCCCCTTCTCCAGGCATGTCCCTTTCCTGCAGCAGGAGATCGTGATCCAGGGTGAATGCAGAGATAGGAGGGGTTTTAAGGCCAAAGCCTCTTCCAGGGAGTTCAGATGGGACGGGGCTTGGAGCAACCTGGTCTAGTGGAAGGTGTCCCTGCCTATAGCAGGGGATGACACTGGATGATCTTGGAAGGCCCCTTCCAACCCAAACCACTCTAGGATTAGATGAGACCCTGGGGATGATGATCCCAGTTCCATGTGAGCCCCCCAAAAGACTTTTTGGAAATAAAACAGGTCCAGAGATGCATCTAAACCACTTCCCAACCAGGCTTGACTTGGTGACTCCACCTGCTGTCACTGCTTCCCTCACCCCAGTCAGACCCCTCAGGGTGGCATGTTGGCAACCAGCTGGTGCAAACCCACCAATTCCACCCTGACCACGGCCCCTGCTTGCTGTGAGGGTCCCCACGTGTCACATGCATCCCCCACGTGTCCCTCAGCTGCAGAGATCCGTGGTTGCCTCTGGGGAGAAGCAGCAGAAAGCCGAGTACCGGATAAGCAAGAGGTAGCAGCCACCCCTCCCTCGTCCTCCAGCCACCTCCCGTGGCTCCGTGGCCACCTCTGAGGTGGCAACAAAGCCATGCTGGGAGCTGCTCCAGCCTGAGGGTAAAGGCCAGCCACACTCACGTGGGGTGTTCCTGCAGTGCCTGGCTGAAGGACACGGCTGACCCCGTGGTGCGGGCGCTGGACCGGCGCATCGCCGCCGTCACCGGCCTGGACCTGCGGCCACCCTACGCCGAGTACCTGCAGGTGGTCAACTACGGCCTGGGAGGCCACTACGAGCCACACTTCGACCACGCCACGGTCAGGGGGCTGCCGGGGGGGGGACCACGGGGGGATGCCCAGGGCGGTTCCTGTGGTGCTCCTGGGGTGGACTCAGGGGTGGTGCCTGGGATATTCTGGGTTGGCCTTTGGGGTGATTCCTCAGATGTTCCTGAAGGAGAACTCTTGGGCAGTCCCTCAGATATTCCTGGAGATGGGCCCTGGGATGGTGCCTAAGGGAAGACTCCCTGGGGGTGTCCCATGGTGATCCCTAGGTTATTCCCTGAGATGCTCCTAGTGATGCACCCTGGGATGGCCCCAGCAGGGGTGGGATGGATGGTCCCAGGATGGTGATCCCTGGGTGGGTATTCCTGGGAAGGAGGGAGAAAAAAGAAGGGAGAAGGAGGGATTTTCTGGGGAGGAACAGTGTGGGAGCAGCTTAGAGCTGCTGGGGTGTGAGGGGCCTCTGGGCTGAGCTGTGTCCCCATGGGACTGACTGTCCCCACCTCCCCTTCGGGAGCAGTCCATGAAGAGCCCCCTGTACAGAATGAAGTCGGGCAACAGGATCGCCACCATCATGATCTACGTGAGTCCTCCCTCGTTTCCAAGCCTGGAGGGATGACACTGACCTCAGGGATGGGATGGGTGAGGGCAGCCCTAAAACACCGGAGTGGGTGGGAAGCGCCAATGTCTGTGGAGTATTCAGGAGCTTGTGCCGTGCCAAAGGGAGGGGAACAGAGCTGGGGCCCAAGGGAGGTGTTGTGCCTCAGTTTCCCTGTGCATCACAGAGAAGGGGGGATCCATGGCTCCTATTTCTGCTCCTTTTCCAGCTGAGTGCAGTGGAGGCTGGAGGCTCCACTGCTTTTGTCTATGCCAACTTCAGCGTGCCCGTGGTCAAGGTGAGGGCTCGTGTGGAGGGGCTGGGAGCAGGGAAGGGAGGGTGCTGCCCTCTGGATCTCAGCTCTTGCAGGCAGTTGTGGTCAAGCCTCTCCTGATGCCAAACCCCAGCCCCAGGCTCCCTCATCTCTTTTGGGGTGCCAAAATTCAGTCTGGGGGATGCCAGCTCTGTTTTAGGGTACCAAACCCGTCTCTGCTCCGCAGAACGCGGCTCTTTTCTGGTGGAACCTGCGGAGGAACGGGAGTGGTGACGGGGACACCCTCCACGCCGGCTGCCCCGTCCTGGCCGGGGACAAGTGGGGTGAGAGATGCTACCAGGTGTCACCCCGGGGTGGCACGGGGCTGGAGGGACAGCTCCACCGACAGGGAGGCAAGAGAGGCTGGGAATGCACGGACATCCTGGATGATAGGGGAAAAGTTCCCCGGTAGCAGCACAGGATTAGAGAAAGGTGCAGAGGGAAGGGACAGACAGGGGGTCGTGTCCTTGTCCGTTCCAGTGGCCAATAAGTGGATCCACGAACACGGGCAGGAGTTTCGGCGGCCGTGCAGCACTGACCCACAGGACTGAGCCGCCGTGGGATCACAGATGTGACACCTGAAGGTGGCAAAGCCACCCCGGCACAGCATCTCCCCAGGGATGGAGAAGGGAGGGAGGGAGTGAGGGAGGGAGGGAAGGGGGTAGCATCGGAGCAGGGTTGATTGGGAGGGGCACTGGCTCAACCACGGCCAAATTGGGTGGAAATAAAGTGAAAACACACAAAACTGTAGTCTGTTCTGGGGCGCCAAACCCTATCCCTGGGACTCCCATCTGTTTTGGAACGCCACAATCCGGTCTCGGGGAGAAGGCAGCTCCTTCCAGCCTGCAGACAAGCTCCCTTTCTCCGCCCCGACGTGACTGGAAGGACGAGAGCGGCACCGGGCAGGGGCATCGTGGGCTCCTGCCCGAGTGAGGGAGGCTCAGGCTGGCACAGCAGCTGCCCAGCTCCAGCCAGCCCCATTCTCGGGGGGTTTTCTGTTCCCTGATCCTCGCTCCGTGCCCAGCGAGGCCCGCTGCAGCTCCAGGAGCCCCGGGGCTCCGCGGCCTTTCCCTCAGCCTCCCTGCCCTGGCCGGGCCCTCTCAGCTCGCTTAGCTAGCTTGGGCATTGTTAGCCTAGGCAAGAGGTTTTTTTTTTTTTTTTTCCCCTTTCCCTGGCCTAGGAGACTGGGGGAGCAATCCTTCGGCCGTTTTGGTATCTTTCACCCCCCCGAGCTGCTCGGTTTCACAGCTGTTCGGAGATCACAGAGCCGGCGGGAGGAGCACCGGCGGGACGGGCGGGGCCGGCCCGGCCCGGTTCGGCCCCATATCTCGGCACAGCCGAGCCAACCGGAGAAAGGGCACCGGATCCAGCGGCTTCGTCTGCAGTGACGAGGAGACCACGCCAGAAATCCACCAGGTTGCCCTCTGTTTTGCCCGAGCTGCTGCCTGACCCCTTTTTGTGTTTTTCCCTTCCCCAAGGCAGGAGCCGCCGCCATTTTCTTCCCTCCCCACCACGGTGAGGCCGTTGTGGGTTTTTTTCCCCCCCTTTCTCTGGGATTTTGTTTTGTTTTGTTGAGTTTTTTTGTTTGTTTTGGGTTTCTTTGTTTCTTGTTTTGTTTCGTTTTGTTTTGCTTGTTTAGTTTCGTTTTGTTTGTTTCGTTTGTTTTGTTTTGTTTTTATCCTTTGGGGGGTGGGGGGGCAGTGGTGTTAAGGTCGGACAATTCAATATCTAGCACTTATTAATTTTATTTTTCCGTGCATCGTGGGCACTCTGGGAATAAACGATTGGGGTTTTTTTTCACTTTCATCCACTACTGTAACCTCCTATTGGCAGAAGGGGATTGTCGGAACCCTTTCTTTAGAGGAAGCATTCATTCCAGAGCGTTTTTCTCCTCACCTTGTCTCTAAACCGAGACGCTCATCTAGGTGACATTCGAATGAGACTCAGATCCTCCAGGATGGAAACCCAGCTTCCCAGGGAGATCACCATATCGCCTTTCCCGGCTGGAAGGACAGGAATCGGGGAGGGGGTAGGAGCAGAAGGCAGAGCTCTCGCCAGGCTCTCCTTGCTTTGGGTCAGAAATGCGCGTTTATCACTCCTTGGCTTTGTTCATCCAGCCGCGGATTAACCCTTCCATAGGCACACAGGGACGGAGTGAGCTGCAGGGAGCATTTGGGCAGGACAGCAGGAGCTGGAGCGCTGGGAAGAGGCTCCAGCAGCCCTTTGGGGCTGTTAAACCTGCCGGGATGTAAAACAGCCTGGAAAATCTCCAGTTTCTCCCAGTTCCTGCTTTTCAGTCAGGAACAAGCACCGCAGGACTCAGAGAAGGCTGAACAGAGTACAGGTTACTCACCAGCCCCAGTGCTCCCGTTTATTACTTCCAGATGTTTCTGTACATATGGGAGTCATTGGTCACAGAAAGGAGGGGGAAAAGTGAAAGTTCTGGCTAAATTCCCCCCTCCTTCCCACACTGGGGTGCAGGGAAGGGATGAGGGAGCATTTTGGATGACAAGAGGCTTCCGTGAGTCACCAGAAAAACCCAGTGGTTGGGTCTGGTGCAGGAACAGCTGGATCAACCCCCTTCCTCCACAGGCTGCTCCGAGGAGCCCAGTTATCACAGCTAAAGGGAAAGCAGGAATTCCTACTCCAGGCTTTTCACAAGTGCTTTATTTGTGGGAGAGAGAAATGGACAGAGAACAAGACAAGACCAGGATGAGGCTGACATGGTACAGAGCCTGTGGTCTCCAGAGAGCTGACACTCACACACATACACACATTTTCCTTCTGGAAACAGCAGCACGTGGCAGGAGGTCACCCTGCCCCACTGGGAAGGCTCGGCCACAACTGGCCAAGCACCCAGCAGCAGAACCTGGAGCAAACACCCAGTCCCAGTCCCGCCGTGTCAGGTGCCACACGGACACAGCGCCAAGGGGCACAGCCCAGGGATGCAGCTTTGGGCAACACAAAGGGGGTCTGGGCAACTTCCAGGCTGTGAGCAGAGCGCCAGGCTTGGAGATGGGTGGGAGAATGCACTAGGGACAAGTGAAAAGTCAGAAGCTCAAGTTTTTGGCCTTGCCTAAAGATCCAGGTCTGGATTTCCAAGAGTGGTGATTACCAGTTCAAACCAGTGGATGGCTGGTTGCCAGGCACCTCCACACAACCCTTTTCCCAGGCCTTCCTGCTCCCAAAAGAAAAGGCAGTAGTGGAGAAGAGGAAAAATATCAATGCTAAAGTCACAGAATCAGAATAATGTGGGTAGGGACCAACCTTAAAGCCCATCCAGTGCCCCCCCTGCCATGGCAGGGACACCTCCCACTGTCCCAGGGTGCTTCAAGCCCCTCCAGCCTGGCCTTGGGCACTGCCAGGGATCCAGGGGCAGCCACAGCTGCTCTGGGCACCCTGTGCCAGGGCCTAAATTGTAAGAAAACTTCTTCCTAATACCCAACAGACCCTGCTGGGGGGGATTCTCCAGGGTCTGTGTTGCCCGGCTCTGCCTTGTGCAAGTCATCCCAATGCTGCCTGCAACTCACAAACACATGGAAAGCAGGGTTGGAATGGGCTTCCTCAGGTTGTCCAAGCCTTCCCCTTGCCAAAAGGAGAAAAATAACAGCTTTACTTTTTTTAACTGTATCACCTCTGCAGACTGCCTGTCACAATCTGAGGGGAAAATTCTGGCTGGACAGCCCCAGGCCTGAGTTTAATTCCTTACTCAAGGGTTGATTTATTCAAAGCAAGAGCACCTGCTTTGGCAATACAGGAAATAATCTTTTTCCAACAATCCCAATGCTCCAGTCATCTGCAAGTCCCTGATGGCTTTGTCCAGTACACATAATCTGGCAAAACCCATCCTAGGTCTCAGACGTTTATTTATTTAATTTATTCAATTAAAATGAAGCCTGCAAGAGACCAACATCCCAAAGTGCATCTCCTGCTCCTGCCAAACCTTGGGATCCTCCATTGGGAAAGTTGCCACTGATCCTCAATCCAACAAGTGAAACAAAACCAAGAGAGGTTTCTAAGTGATCAAAAGGCTGCGGGAAAAATGCAAAGCTGGGAGTTTTGGGGAGGAATTTCTCTGTGTCCCTGAGAAGATTCCTCCTCTCTGCAGTTACTTTTACCACAGCCTGTGTATCCTTCACCCAATGCCTTTTATCCCAGCTGCAGCCCCCTGGAAGCTGCAGCAGGAGCATTAATACTTCTCAGACAGAAGTACAGTCTCAAGAATGTACATGGCTTGACAGAGCCGAAAGGAATTTCCCTTCCACCCACCCCCACAGTGCTGCTGCTGTCCCTGGAATCCCATCTTTTGAATCCAGGACCACAGGAGTCCCTGAACAGCCACCTACCCAGGGCAAGGCAGGGCTGGGAGCGACACACCATTCAATTCAATAGGCTCTTGAAATATTTATTTTCTTTGCACTCACTCAATGTTAACAGCAAAACAGAATCCCAGGCAGCCCACAGGATTTCAGAAATCATTCCTTTTCCAGTGGTGCTTCTACAGAATACAAAACTGACTGGCTTTCCACGGAGGGTTCTGTTTGGTCGGGCTTCTTTACGAGCTCACAAATCAAAGGGATAAGGCGAGGAATCACTCCAAGTCAGACTCTCCAAGTTACTTCAGCACGGAGGAATGTGACTTCACCACGATCGTTCACGAGTGTGATCCCGGGAAGTGAGACTCGGGATGGACACGCTGGATTAGTTCATCCCTAACAATCTGAACAAAGGAGTCTCCTGCAAAAGAGAATTTTGGCCATTTTGGGGACATGGCTGGGGAAAGAACTATTTTGCATCTCAACTACTGAAGATCCATTGAATCCATCAGGAACTAAACCAGGGTGGATGCTACATCAAATTAATGCATTACCACAGTGACTCACAGAGGGAAGCGCACAGAGCCAGCAATTGCTCTTGTAACACCTGAGTGCCATGGCCAAAGTGCCAGGAGGGCATTCCTCTCTGGAATGAGGCTTTCCTGTCTCTAATCCAGGCGCTTCCCAGCCTGATGTGTCAGGGAAGGGACAGGGAGCAAGGCCACCACGGCTGCTGTGCCCAGTGAATCACAGCTAAGCAGATCTCCACCAGGCCATGGTAAACCCTTTGCCCCATCTCCATCTCTCAAATGCCAAGAATTCCTGATGGCTCTTGTCATGAGGTGCACGGGGCAGCTCCCAAATCACCACAGAACTTTGCCTCAGCAGAGCAGGGTTAAAATCATCGGACAGCGGCAAGGGGTTATGGGCACCAGGCAAAAAAAGGGATTTCACACATCCACCAGCAAAATATTGAAGAAAACTGCTCCAAAACATGATTGCTCTTACACCCAAAAGTGACTCTTAGGTGAAAGCAAGCCCAGGAGCTGTCTGTGGATAACTGAACCCTGAAGAAAAGCTCTCTGTGCACATGGAATTCTGGAAGGCAGGCATCAAAATGATCTAGGAAGCAACAGTGGAAACAAGGTCCTTCCTCTCATGCTGGGGAGAACAGCTGCCTACACCTCTGCATCAACATCAGCAGGACTGACTCCAAGCTCTCCCAGGGTTTTTCCTACAGCCCATTCCACGTTTTTCCGCCCCAAAGGTGCTGATCTCTGCTCAGTTGTGTGTGGCAGCTACAAGAAGGGAAGAACAAACACATTCCAAGGGCAGAAAACAGCCAAACTGCCTCTTGACCACATTGTCCCTGCTGCTCTTAGGTCTTCCCCATAAAGGCAGGTCCAGAATCCTCTGGCCTGGGATGTGTCTGTAGTAGATGGAGTTATTCAGGCTCTTCTTCCCAGAGAGGACTCGAAACGAGCACCTGAAAAACTGCAAGACTCTGAAATGGAGCTCACAGTCCCCCCCTCTCCTTTTTGATTTACAATTCCATCCAGCTTTGCCCAGGAAAGTGGCCTCCAGGCTTTTCCCACAGCTTAACCCCTAAGGCTGGCACTGGTGAGATGAAACCTGAGCTCCCAATGAATTCCTCGTCTGCTTCAGGGGAAAAAAAGTGTGTATATAAAACCCAAATCTAAGGGACACTTCCAAGATGATTCTGTGATTCCACGGAGAAATCCTGAAGCCTTTGGCTGTGCTGCAGTGCCCTCAGTGGATCTGGACTGCCAACAGCCCTTCTGCAGTTGGGTCCAAGAAAGCCTGAGAATTGATGGAGATTGGTATGACTGACTGTATGGGATTCCAGGAGGTCTTTCCTTGTGGCAGCAGAGAAGAGGATCCCAGTTCCAAGGGCCTGAAGAGCTTTTCATGGTCTTCAGTAGAAGCTGCTTCCCAGCAAGGAAGTCCCTAAGAATTTAGATATTCTGGAGAGCTAGTTCTAGGGGATGAATCTCACACCAACTTCTCACTGCTGCTGGACTGGGAGATGAGAGGATATGGATACATCACAGTGGCCTCTGGTGCAGTTTATTTACAATGGGAATCAGTGCTGGAGAACACCAGGATATTAACAAGCAGGAAACACACTAGGAGGCAAAAAAGAGAATGGAAGAAAGACTCCATGTTAGTTAGCATCAAGGTATTCTCTGCAAATTCTGTGACAACCTAAATTTAGCTGTAAAGCCCTTAGGTCTTCTCCCTCTCTCTGTATTTACACATCAACCTGCACTATCAAGCTTATCAATCACACCCTTCTCTCACTGCCTGGCTGATCACAGGGGCCTGGCTTCCACAGGCCATTTTGATAAGAAAACACATGAGATAAGTATGGAAAGTCTGCAAAGTGAAGCACACAGCTTCACCTGCCTCATCTAACCAGTGTTTCTTGGTCAAGGGAGTGTGATGCAAATTCTTTCCACAACACAGGGCCTTGGTTACTTAATGAAATATTATTTAAGCTAAATGCCATAACATTTGTAATTTTGCTTTCTGGCGGGCTATAAAAAAAGAAATCTGCTTTGCTCCTCCCTTCCAAGGAAGGAGGTTTCATCAGCACATGTAAATATGTGAGAAATTTAAAAGGAATACAAACACCAAATGTATTACTGGCTGTGCTTCAGAGCTGTTTGTTTATCTGTGGTTTTTAGCAGCATGCTAAAATTCCAGCCTCCCACCTCGAGAGCCAAAGAGGCAGTGAGAGCAGGAGCGGTGCTCAGGGACACAAGTCCATGGAGCCTTACCACTGGAATCCACCAATGGGCTCTGTAAACCTGTGACGGATCAGGAACGTTGCAACAGCTTCAGCAACCTGAGAGAAGGGAAAAAAATAGCTCAGGATTTAAAGGGGCACAAAGAGAAGATGAAACCCAGTCAGTTTTCAAAGCCTGCAGTATTTCCAACAACAGTTCACATCCTCAGGAGTCTGCTGCTGAACTGTTTGCACCTTTAGAACAAGAGCTCTGCGTAACACACCTCCAGCTTTACTCCAACACTGAGCCTGCCATCAAGAAGTGACCAAACCTTTCCTCCACCCATTTCAGTAAATCTTAAAACAATGTCTAAGTTTAGCAGGGAGAAAAGGTAAATTCAGGATGCAAGACAGCAACCTGGAATGGTTTGGGTTGGGAGGAACATTAAAGCTCATCCAGTTCCAACACCTGCCATGGGCAGGGACACCTTCCACTAGACCAGGCTGCTCCAAGCCCCATCCAGCCTGGTCAGTATTGCTCAGAATGTATAAAAAAAGAGTGACAACTTAAGAACTCAGTGTGTTTAGATAAAAATACCTATTTCAGACTGGTAAAGTGAAGCACAGAAAGGCTGAGTTTTAACACAGCTGTCAGTGCAGAATGAGCTTTAAAACCAGATGTGCTCCCAACCACAGGCTCCACTGGCTGCACCACATTCCTGCTTCCATCTGGACACAAGCTCCAGCAGTGCCCTGAAGCAGCACTGCTCTGTCAAAGCTGCTTCAGGAACATTTGGTTTCTATTTGGAAAATGTGAGCCACCCAACTCAACAAAACACAGACCAACCCCTAAAGATGCAGCTTAGTGCAAGGGATAGTGGGGAACTGCATGAGGAAAGGAAGGGAGGAGAAATCCACACTCCACATGGGTAGAATTAGATACATCACCACCAGCCTGAGAGTTAAATCCATAGCCCAGCCCTGTGGCATGTAACATCTTAGCCAGGGCTTTCCAGACAGCTAAAAAATCCAAGCTGCTTGTGAAAGCCAGTTGTCATGCCAAAAAATGCCCCTGAAATATGATCTCTGCTGCATGGTAAGGAACAGATCCTTTTTTGCATTTCAGATCATGGCTTATGTAGCTTCAACCCCATGGTGGGGCTCACCTTGTCTGGAGCATCTTCATGGACTGCGTGGCCACACTGTGGGAGGACCTGCATCTGGAACTTCCCTGTGGATTGAGAGAGTCAGCACATGGATCTCACACTCTGGACCAACTAACCTCACTAAATGTAGCTGGAAAAGAGGCCCCAGGGATGGCAGAAGTCTCAGCAGACTCCACACCATGCACAGCCCATGGTCTCCAAAGAAAACATGGGCCAGCTGCTTAATTCACCTTCTCCAGGTGTAAGTAGAACAGGTTCCCAGGAGTTAAAATGAAGCTGAACTTCTCGGAGCTTCTCAATGCAGGCAAGTGCCAGAGTTAGAACTCTTACCAGATCTACCTTGAGGTAACATTTATCCTGCTATCCAATACTACTTTCCAGTACTGGTTGCTCTGGAAAGCTAGGATGGGGGAAAAAAACCCAACCCAAACCCCAAAACATGAATGAAGGTGCTTAATTTTGGTCTGCTGTCTGTCAGAAACACTGGGAGATGGGACAATTTTGAATGGTCCCAAGTGTTCTAGCTAGGAGCATCAGGAATGTAGCTAGAAAGGGGAAAAATGGATTAGAAAGAAGCCCTCACAGACAATCATTCTGATCCAAGAGAAGTGCAGCAGCTCCACTGCTGGGAGCACTGAACACTAGATTGAACAAAACCCACAGCAACAGCCCTTTGAATTGAACCTTTCCCTCCTCACCTTCCCCACCTCTCCTTGACCACAGCAGGAGAACACTTTGGGATGGACAGAGTCTTTAATGTCAATTTGTTTGGATATTGACTGTACCCATAGCAATGAGCTGTCATGCAAAAAGAGCATTGCAGTAAGGCTGAAGTACAATATTGAATACTTACCTTGCATCTGTCCAATGGTCAGATCTTTGTCCAGCCTGTCAACACCTACAATCAAATAAACAAATGTTTCGGAGAATAGCCAGAGAGAACACAATTCTCTGAGCCAGGCTTTACTCCTTATTTTAAAAGAAACATTAGCTTGAAAAACAGAAAATAAGCACCTCTGACACCACAACAAGGACATTTCACTGCTGCACCTTCAAAGAGTAAAGTTCCAGGAAAAAAACACAGCCAAGAAGTGCAAGAGCACAGCCCTCCCTACAAATTAAAAGGATATTTACACACTGTATTTCCTATTAAGGTACAAAAAGGGCTTAAAGCTCTATTTGACTGTCACTTGAGAAGTTCAAATCACACCACCCTGTTTTAAGAGAGGGAGAAGCCCAGGTACTCCCAGGAAACACTGTGCTGACCCTGTTCTCTGAAATGCAACTGTGACATCACTGAAGTGCACACCGGGACTGGAAGAGACACATACCAGCTAAAAGCAAAAGCTTTGGAGTCGGACAGCTTAGGAAGAGGTTGGATAAACCCCTGAACCAGCCATCCCAGTACTTCTCTGTTTTGGCCAGTTCGATTCGCCACGTGTATAAATGCTCCTTCTTTGTCTGCAGGGAGGAGAGAGAGCTCTGCATTAGTGATCAGTGAAACAGCAGAAAGAAAACCAACTCAGGGAGCCACCTGGAAAGGCATAAATACATCGATATAAAAAATTATAAAATATTGGCTCCCTCTGGTGGATTGCACACTTCCAGGGATGACCCTCCTTGCTTCTAAATCTCTCTCCACATCAAAGTACATGAGTAGGGAACAATAAGTCAGCAAGAGCTACACCTTCTTCAGGAGAAGACTGCAGGATTCAGGGCAATCAGTTTGCTATTTTTTACTAACACAATAGCTCACAAATTATCTGAACGTTTGGGCTTGGCTCTCATCCAGTTTTCTCTCCCTGGAGTGGCTCCCTTTCATATCAGAATAATTTGGATAACTGCAGGTGACAGCTCTTGCAGGGGAATCTGAAAACACAGCAACAAGCTCCCAACCTCTGTGTCATCCTCCTTCTTCCTTTTGTTGACAGAGCCTCCTCCTTCCTCATCCTCGTCTTCCTCCTCCTCTTCCTCAATAATTCCTTCTACTATGGCTTTAGGGCATTCAGGACTGTCAGCTCCTTCACACCTGTGAAAATAAAATCAGAAACTGATTCCTGAAAAAGAGAAAAATCCAAACCAAAACACCACCCAGGATTAAACCATAGGTGTTCAGCAATTTTGCTTGAAGAAATTTTCATTTTCCAGTGCACTTATGTAGCATTGGTATTGTAAAACAGAAAAAAAAGATTTTAAAATAATAAATGAAATAAACCAAAGGCCACCTACTGTTTGACTTGACCGACCATAGAAACTCTGGCAGATTCAAGATTTCTTATCTGTCCACTTTTTACACTAGAGAAAAAAAATTGTAAGATAGAAACATTTACTGAAGAGATTCAAGAATCAGCAGGCCCAGAAACAGGAGTTAAATTCCTCTACAGCTCAGGATTTCCCCCAACTATTCCCAAAGCTCCTGCTCTCAGACTGAACAGAGTGGCTCACGCTAAACTTTTGTGAACCTCCCATTGTCACTGTAACTGAGAAGAGAAAGAGGGAGAAGTGCTGGTGGGGAAACAGTGAAACAGGGTTAAACCCTTGGCAGGGGGCTGGGAGAGGGCCTGTAAACCCCCAGATTATAGAAACTTTGTTTCCTTCGGGAGTCAGGCTACAAAGACAAGTGATTTGGGAGACTGAGCCCAAGCTTTACCTCCACTCAATGGCATTCTCAAGCGACTTGAATGTTTTGGGACGACTCCTTAGGAAGTTCTGCATGCTGTTCAAGGCATCCATGGCTGTACCTAAAAGCAAATGACATCATCTTCATCATCCTCATGGCATCTGATGAAATTATTGCCACATCCCTCTACACAAAGCTGGCTGCAACACCCTCACAGAGCTGGAGCTCCCCAGTGAGTTAATGATGCTAAGGAAGGTACAGATTAGTATTTCTAAGCCAAGAGTCATATTGGAAAATTGCTATTTGAATAGGTAGGATGTTCGGACAGTAAGAGAAAGCAGCAATGATTTATCAGCACCCAGCACTATAGCCACTCTCTTCCCTACCAAAAAAAGTGTTTCAAAGAAATTTGTGCCATGGTCTAGTTGGCACGGCGGTGTTAGGTCATAGGTCTGACTCAGTGATCTCAAAGACCTTTTCCAACCTAGCTGGTTCTCTGATTCTGTGACATTAGCAGGAAAAATGCAAAGTGAGAGTACACCTGGGGAAAAAAAGCGAAAAGGAAAAGGGAAAAGGAAAAGAGGGGTCACACTGGAAGGATTTTTGTGTGCGCCAGATCTGTAAGGAGAATGGAATGGGTTTAAAAATGAGGCAAACCCTTTGTGTTCAGGGATTTGGGGCTAAGAGAAGAGCTGGGAGGCAGAAGGCCGGCAGAGGCATGGGGCAAACCCTTTGTGTTCAGGGATTTGGGGCTAAGAGAAGAGCTGGGAGGCAGAAGGCCGGCAGAGGCATGGGCAGGCACACTCACCTTCCACGACGTCGATCATGCAGAGCCCCAGCAGGCTGGGCAGCAGGTTGGCCACGGCCGTGTGCACGGCGATGGCTCCCCCCATGCTGTGCCCGATCAGCATGATGGGCGGGGGCAGGTCCCCGTACAGCGCCTCCACCACGCTCCCCACGTCCCTGCAGGGCGACAGCAAACCCGGCCTGGCACCAGGGACACACCCAGCAGGGCGTGCCCTCAAACCCCTGCTGACCCGCAGGCTTCTTCTGTCACTGCTTCCAAGCAGGACGCCTGCTTTCCTGAACACCCATGGAATTGCTCTCTTTAGGAACAGAATCCTCATTTAAAAGGTATGCATTTAAAAGACATTCAAGCAACCTGGTCTAGTGGAAGGTGTCCCCGCCCATGTGGATGAAATGTATAGTCCCTTCCAGCCCAAATTCTGTGATTGCTTGTAGAGAACGTTTTAGGCTGACACTTGCTGGTGGGAATGTTAAATAAAAGGTGAGAAAAAGCTGTCAAATCATCTTGCATGGAAGCACAAACCAAGAAATTCATTGTTCTTAAAAGAAGAAACTGGAATTAGAGAAAAATAACTGGGCATTACTGACCATGGCAAAGATGAACAACACTGAGAACGAGCAAGAAGACTGAGACTGTCTATGAGCACAGATAGGCAAGGGGCAATTTCCCAACCCCTCCCAAAAGGCACCTCCTGTTAAACTGAAGCTGTCACTTCTTGACACTTTTCCCAGGATGGGAAAGCTGGCTGGTATGATTCTCAAACCCCAGAACAGCAGCAGAGCTAACAACTGAAATCTCCTAAGAGCAGTTTAAAGACACCTCCCCACCTGGGTTTCCTGACTACAGCCATTCAGAGGAACCTGAGAACTGAGCAGTACTGAAAATGGAAAACAAGTGAAAAAAATGAACAGGTTGTCCAGCTTGTTTGCTCTGCTAGAGAAAAAATGTTTGAGGATTTGATTTAAAAGAACAAACAGGAACACCAGCTATAATTTAAGGCTCCTATTTAAAAGATATTCAGGACTAAGTTTCAAGCTCATTGCTAAGAAGAGGGGAAGGTTTCAAAACAAAAGGAACTTGCTTTCCCCCCACAGCAGTGCTGCTCCAGATCTAAAATACTCTAATTATTTAATCCAGCATCTCCTCAGGACAGTTACACATCAGGATCTGACAAGGCATAAGCAGCAGGAATAAGGTATACAATGGAAGTCAGAATACATTTCACACATGGCCTCCCCTCAACAAACCAAGTGGATTTGTCCATGGGAAGGTTACAAAATCCTTCATCATTTAGTTGTAGTCACAGCAAAGAGTCTCTTTGTACTAAATATGAGCAGGACATAATATGCTTAGCAGTGGGTATTTGCTTTTCTTACAGTTTTGTCAAGAGGGGGATGGATTTGCATGCCAAAGCAGGTCATGACAGTTTGAAAAAGCAGTTCTGTGCTTGAAAATCCTGTGTCTGTGACCCAGACATCAGGGGCATTACCAGGCCAATGTGGGCCTGCTCTGAAGGGCTGAGGAAGAGTCAAACTGGTGATTTCAGGCTAAAATACCCCATGGATGCCTAAGGGAAGCATTCCACCTCCATTAGGAAGTCTTCAGCATGTGGCAGGTTTAAAGTGCTCACTGTTTAAAAACTCAGGGTACTGAGAGAACAACTCCAGCTCTTGGAATCTGACTCAGCTGGGAGGGACATCATTTCAGCTGTCCCAGAATGGAAGGAAAGCAGGGATAACTACCAGAATCACATGAAATTAAACTATCTTCCAGCTCCTCTGAATGAAGGCTGCGTGCCCTCAAGTAGTTTATTGTTTAGCCAAGGAGAGAAAGGGGAGGTTTGTGAAAAGGGAAACGAGCATGAGTTTCCTTACTTTGACATAGTCTCTGCAGACAGATCCTCAGGATTCCTTACTTTTGTTTCTCCTGAAAAAAACCCAACCCAAGTTAAGTTCACTTAAGCTGAAAAATTTCAGGCCCCCTCAGGACTTAGAGGAGTGATGGTAGAAAGCTTTTAGGCACAGATATGAAGAGCAAGCCTACTGCAATGAACATGAATAATTAAGAAACACAGAATTAACAGGAACACTTGGTACTATGGGTAGGAAACACTGCCCGTAACTGTACTTTATGGATCTTAAAATGAAAGAACAGTCCTTATTTCTCATGGCAAAGGCCACTTAAAGGTTATGGAAATATGAAAGAAGGCTTGGTGGAAGGAAATATTCCACCACTGTCTCATGCAAACATTCAGGGGGTCTTAGCTTCTGACAGAATCCTGTCTTCCATCCCTGCTTTTGAATCAAAATTGGGATGCCTTAAGGATGTTTCCCTAGTCATCCTGAGAGGAATTCATTGCATCTCCTCTAAAAAATGGGAGCATGCAGCATGCTGATTTGACTCCAGATTTATTTCTTTGACTTACCATGGCCTCGGAGGTCTAAGGCCACAATCCTACACTGGATCCTGTTAATGATTGCAGACTGCAAGGAGAGACAGAGAGAGTATTGTTTGCAAAGTGGGATTAGCAACAACAAGCACTCCCTAAAAATCCTGAACCTGGACTGGATGGGGTGTTACAGAACACAAGCAAAAATATTCCCTAAGTCTGTCCTTAATGGGCCAAAGCCCCATCCCTGTGAACATCCCACTGTTAACGAGGACAGCTCTTTCCCTGTGTGTAGGAGATGACGTGGGTTTCCTGGGATCACAAATTCAAGCCCTGCAGCACCTCTGAAAACTGGAACAGCAGTGGGATTATGGACACCAAAGGGATTCTCTTGCTTTTCAAGCCCCACATGGTACAAAATTACTCTTGGCTCTATGGCTGATATGGAGGTGAAGCAGCTGCTTTGCACTACACGTTCAGTTTGCTCTCAAATAATAGAATTTTACAGGCTGAAATGTATAAAAATTGATTAGTCCAAAGAGGTCAGGGGACACAGCTGAGGAATCTTTTTAAGGTAAGGCAGAGCATAATAATTGCAACACAATTATGGCTCCATTTGTCCCAGACAGATCAATTTAACTAAGTTATTTCAGGCATCACAGAGAAGTGGCATGTTTTGTTGACAGGAAGACTTCTGTGTTAAGGAATCATTGATTATTTAAATAACAGCCCGGCAGAAGTGGAGGAATTTGCTGAGGGATTCTTAATAAAACCACCTACACAACTGGCAAAAGCTACCCAGATCTCATGGCTACCCAGTCCTCTTATTTTGATTTTTCAGCTATTCAATTCTTAAATGACTGGAGCAGTTGCTTTCCCTCTGAATCCAGAGATTAGCATTTTCCAGCCCCTAAAGACAGCCCAAACCCTCCATCTGCAAGGTGCCCAGAAAGATAATATTGTTGTCTTTTAGAATGCTGTTTTCCCCTGTTTCCCAGAGGTTCCACACTCAGAGGGCTCCATCTCCACACGTTTTGCTACAGAGCAGCAGCTTTACTTACAGTAAACACAGCCCAGGACAGAGCAGAGTGGCCTCCACCGTGTAACAGCAGCAAGACAGGCCCCTCCAAGCCACTTTTGTAAATTCGAAAAGTGTATGAACAGTTAAGGACATTTCACAAGAGTTACTTCAAGGCAGTAGAATGAATTTTGGAGCTTGCAATACCAAACAGTATTTTATTTCTACCCTTCATTTATTTGACCAACAGGAATTTTCAGGCATTACCTGGACAAAAATGTAACTCAATTTAAGCTTCAGGAGTTGTATTCCTGCTGCCTAGGTTTTCTCCCCCCCCTCTAATTCACTCATCCCCTGTCCTTTTCTACCTGGGCACAACAGGGAAGTGAACTAAGAGAAAACTAGAAATCCATTAGGAAAAAAGAAGGAGAATTATTTTTTACACAGGCAGGAAAATGAGAGGGCAAGGGAATGGTTTTAAACTAGAAGAGGGGAGATTTAGATTAAATGTTCATAAGAAATTACTCTCTGGGAGGGTGGGCAGGCCCTGGCACAGAGTACCCAGAGCAGCTGTGGCTGCCCCTGGATCCCTGGCAGTGCCCAAGGCCAGGCTGGACCCTGGGGCTTGGAGGACCCTGGGATAGGGAAAGGTGTCCCTGCCCCTGGCAGGAGTAGCACTGGGTGGGCTTTAAGGTCCCTTCCCACCCAAACCATGCTCTGGTGACTCCATGGTTCATGATGGGCACCTTGTCCACATTTGATGAAGGGCTGTGCACTCCTCCAGTGGTTTAATATAAAAGAAAAAGTGTAATAGACCTATTTGGATAGGTTGTATATAGAAGCATCCCAAAATCAAGCAAATCGTAGTTGTTTAGGATTTATTCTGCTCCCTTGAGATCCCATATGAAAGGCTGTGGACAGATGTGAACTGTGGAAGCAGCTGAGTTTATGATTGGGTTGGTGCCCACTGCTCTGCCCCAGGGACCTGGTCAGAGCTCCAGCACATCCCCTTTGTGTACAAACCCCAGCTGATGAAGTGACTTGTCTTATGTGTTGGTCACAGTTTCAGGCACTGAACAGAGATCTCACACCTCCCAGTGTGCTTGGAGAGAAGTAATGTGGAAGTCTGGTTTTCCTAATGGCATTCCTGTCTTGGAGAGGAAACATCTGCAGAAACATCTCTGGCTGACACTGCCAGAAGACACTGATGGCACCACAACCTCTGCCTTGGCCAGAAACTGGTAAGTATTTATTCACATCTACATGTTTCTGTCGAGGTTTATCTGTTGTACTGCTGCTGTTAATCCTGAGCAGACAGTTCCGATTGCCACCTAACCAACTGTAGTTAATAAAATCAATGAACAGCTTTGGGCCTGACATGGTTTGAATTATGAGACCTTGATGAGTGTTTCCCTGCAAAATATGCTCTTGGACTGTTGGAAACACTTTTAAAAATTGATTACTAAAGAAGCAGTATCAGGAATTGGCCTTGCTAGGCAAGTTTAACTGTCAGCCTAGAAGGGATAGTTCTAGTTACTGACACTGAGCCCTGCAAGAGACATAATGGAAGATGAGAAGGAACACATGAAAAAGCTCAAGAAACCCAATAAACTAAACAAAACGTAATACCTCCCCAATCTCTGAGATTATGATAAATTCTATATGGGAAAAAAAAAGGATATATCCTTGCCAGTGTCATTTTCTACCACAACGTCCTCCATAGACTCAAAGTACTGGCTCCAAAGCACTGGTGAAAAATCACGCTTTCTTCCAGGGCTGCAAGACAGAAAAAATTCCATAAGAAAGAGTTATTTTTAAAGTCTTCCACTGAAATTGGCATCCCAGCCTCCTCTCACTGAAGAGAACATGCTGGTGTTACACAACAGTTCAGACTGGAAGCAAACGACGCATCAGTGAAACTCCCATACAAGCACAATATTCAGAATTTTACTGTCAGTCTCCTTTTTCCCCTCCCTAATTGTTGCTCCTACTGAGGAAATGTAGTGGAACAGAGAAAAGAGCATTTTCCTCATCAAGTAATTCCAAGGAAGACTGAACAATGGTGATTTAGACTGCACAGACCCAAGGCAAGGGAAAATAAACAGAACAGTGATACTGTCCCAGTACAACCTCCGAGTCTGCAGTGACCCACAGACAAAAGGTGCCCAGCTGACAAACCAATTTATTTTTTGCTTCCTTCAAAAGGTGCAGCTGTGCCCTCTCCTTGTACCCCCATTACTGACAAAAGGCTCTGCAATCAGAATTTTCCTGATGACTCAGTTGATGCAGAATTTGTTTCTCGGGCTGGTATTTACTCAGTAAGGCTAAAAGAGTAGTGCTTAATTTTGGAAGTGGCATAATTAGACTCAATTCGAGCCCAGGATACAGGATGAGTAACAGTGCACCATTTTAACCATGTTTTTGCACTTCAACTCTTCTGGGGGAGGCAGGCAGGCAGAACAGAATATTAAAATCAAGCATGGGCGTGAGGGGTGAAAGACCTTCACAGCAGAAAAATCCCTGCTGAAGAAGTTTCTCCTGAATTCTTGGCTTCCTAAAGAAATAGAAAATAACAGACAAAGCAGCTTTTCAATTTTGTAGAAACAAAATTTCTGTTTCCCCTGGTGTTTCTAGGATATGAAACATAAACCAGCCACCACCTGAATTGACCATATTCCCTCCTGTGGTTTCCAGAGTTGTTGTCAAATCTCAATTAAATAAAATGAGATGTCACACACCTACATAAATCCAGAAAATATTAATCTCTTTTACTGCCTCAGCCTAATCTCATTCTCTGATCAAGGAAAAAAATATCACATTCAAAGCTTAATTTTTCCCTGGAAGCCATCCCAGCCCTGATCACGTGCTCTCTCCATATCAGTTCTGGTTCTTTCTGGAGATGGAGAGAACTGCCCACAGCTTGGATGGTTTCCCTTCTCCAGTTTTTGGATAGGTGGGATGTGCAGTTGTGAAAATAAATTCCACCACCTTTTCAGAATGCAGCATTTCAGCTGCAGTCAGACTTTTGCACAGCATGTTACAGCTGCTTTTGGGTTCCACTGCCCTGAGCTATTCCAGGTGATCAGTAAATGTTGTCATCTGCCTGGCTACAGCCCTTCCCACATGATCCATAAATCTGGTGGACAGCAGGAACTCCCTGGTGACCCAGCCCTGGCACTACTGTGACACCAGGAATCTGGAAGGGAATTCTCTTACCCCCATGGGAGGCAGAGCACGGGGAGGTGGCTGGCTGACTGTGGGATGTTGGATGGAGAGCTCTGGCCCATTTTTGTGGAAGGAGGGCTGCAGGATGGACAGCCACTCTTACCCAGGGGAGCACAGCAGCCTCTTGGCTGTGCCAAAAGATCACCTTGCACCAGACCAGGCCTCTCCAAGCCCCTCCAGCCTGGCCTTGGACACTTCCAGGGATGGGTATTTTTGTGTCTCCTTCAAATGCCATTTCTGACAGAATTTTCATGCAAGAGGCAGGCAGATGCAAATGCCAAGGCAGATCCATGGAGAGAATCCCATGAGCTGCAGGAGGAACCCATGGAACCAGGGCAGAGCCCTTCCCTAGGAGCTTGCCACACTGATGCATTTAGCAATGCTTCAAATTCAGCTTAACAAGAGTGAACACCTCCAGAGAAAATGTTAGTAGTGGTGTCCCACGTGAAGTATCTGGGAAAAACATATAGCAGAACTCCTGTGCTGGCCAGGGAATTGGAGCAGAAAGTGAAGAGGAGCTGGGAATTAAAAACTGTGATCACCTCTGATGCAAATACGTGCTGATCATGATTTAAAACAAAATACTCTCCTTCAAGCAATGCTTAGGAAACATAAGTGACCTCAGGTTTAACACTGAACCCCCAAAAGGGCAGAATAAATGTGCAGTTTTCCACAAAATCCCAGGTAACCACAGAGGGTTGGGCAAAAACATTTCTCGAAAGAAAAGAATCTTTGATTTTGAGTTTTTCTAGAGCTGCTTTTTTAAGTGAAGCATGAACATACATTCAAAATTAGAAGTGTGCCAAATAAACAGCAGCTGTGGTTTAGCACCTTCCTGTGTTGAAGCCATATTTTGCTGACCAATATTTAAGGTGACAGAACTAATTACAGCTTTTTAAAGTATCCAGCAAACCAAAACAGAAATGGATCTGACATAGTAGTAACTTTTCTAGACTGATCCTTAAAACTCCAAGCCAGCCAGCCAGCATATTAAACTGGAATTACAAAACAAATTCTGGGCACCCTCTGCAGCTGTTTTATCCTATTGTGCAGTTTGTCCTCTTTATCATGTCCTCGATCCTTAGGATGCCCACATGGCTCAGCAAATCTCTCCCCAGTTTTTGAAGGGGTTTTCTTTCAGGTATTTTCCTAAAATGAAAAAAAAAAAAAAAAAAAAAAGGTTGCACTAAGCAGAAGGAAGCATTTTCAGAAAGTCCTTTTTCTGCTGAGAGCCCCTATTTAAAACTACTAAAGCAAATATAGAACAAGTGCATGAATCAGGAGATTTCATTCTTGCATCATATTTGAACCCAAGCAAATCAAACATCATCTACAAGTAAGAACTGCCATGGCTGACAAGTTGTATTTAGAAATTCTAAAAATTGACAAGGACAGTATCTTAAGTTCTGCCTTAGAGATGCTGAATACATAAAATGTTTTTTCATTAAAAGGATTCCAAGGGGAAAAAAAAATGGATTAAGAAGGAAGAAATGAGTTGGAATTGCCATGATTGAATTACACAGATCTGATCCAGTCATGCCCTTCTAGATAATTAAAAGATCTTCAGAGATTGTGTGTGATTTTTACTCACACATTGGAAAGGAACAGCAAACTGACTTTCACTTTTAAATCCCATCCAGGTGCTTAACTGAATGAGCCACTAGCCAAAAACAAAAGGCAAAAAACAAGACAGGAAATGCAGAAGCTGCTACAGCTGATGGGATCTGCTGCCGTGGGGCCTCTTGCTCCACCGGTGACTTTACAAATTCTATTATTTTATTTCCCCACAGAACACGGAATCAGGCCATAAGCCTGATTTTGTTTTGTTTTGTGATTTGGTTTTGATTTTCATCAGCTGAGCAGTTTGAAGGAATCACTTGCAGTATGCAGGCAATTCCCAACACAGCCTTGGCCGTGAGCGCTCCTTAAAGAAATGGACACGAATTCCTCCCAGAGGCTGAGTTTCACATATTGCTGGAGCTGAAGAGAAGCTCCAGCCTCCTTTGGAAAGAGCCTTTTGGAGCCATCATTTCTGCTGGAGAGCATTTAAATCCAGGGAGCAGAGGACTGTGCTAGCAAAGCAGGAATTGATGCCACGTGCTATGGAATACAGTGAAATTCTATAGCACACATTCCATGCTCCTGCAAAACCCAGTGCAAAATGTGTCACAGGAGCCATGCTGGGTATCAGGGAGAACTCCTTCCCCAAAAAGGCTGTCCAGCCCTGGTGAGTGCCCATCCCTGGAGGGATTTAAAGCTGTGTGGATGGGGCACTTGGGGATGTGGGATAGTGGTGGTGACATCGGCAGTGCTGGGGGAAAGGTTGGACTCCGAGATCTTAGAGGGCTCTTCCAACCTAAACAATTCCATGATTCAATTTGCTTCAGCCAGTTTGACTTCTCAAATGAGACTCTCCCACAGAGAGACATAAGGAAGTGATTGTACTGAAAAAATAGCAAGAAAAGAATAGATTTTAAAGAAAAAGCTAGGAAGAAGTTTATTTTCACATATTTAAATGCAGCAACAGGTGCCATTTTTTTATGAATTACTGAAACACACATTAATCTTCTAACAGCATAATGCCAAAAAATGTAAGACTTTATTTCAGTTAGGAAGTTCTATTCAGTAAATTCTATTTTTCTGTAGCAATCTCACATGCTTGACCCTCTGCTTCTCAAGATCTGCTTTCAGCCACACCACAGTCACATTAAGATGACCTGCATGGTGGAAAAAAAAAAGGGAATAAAAAGAAAGTGCCCAACACACCAGTCAGAGGATTTAGCCATGGAAAAATCAAGTTGCTGGCATTCTTGGATATTAAGGTTAAACCCATTTTTTTAACAACCTGGCTTGCAATTCAAGAAATTGAAAGCGCAATAAACAAATAAATCACATTTATAAATGCGAGATGCTTAATGCAGCAAATAGATATTTTCCTAAGTTTAGTTTTTTTTTTCCCTGTAAACTTTGAATTTTGAAGGACTATTTCAGTGCAGCCCTGTAATCACACTGTGTTTTCCCTGTACAACTAACCCAATTCTCTTTTGGTGGAATTCTCTTCAGGGGGAATCTTGCACTTGTTCGTGCTGAACTGAACTTTGATAAGGATAAGCTCAGCTTAAGCTAAACTTTCTATCCCACTTCCTCCATCTCACAACAGGAACGTCACCTGTATAGGGATTTACTGGGTGGGAGAGCAGTAAATCAAAAACACAATTATGAACTACTCCCCACTGCTTCCAAGGAAGAATTCCAGGGGAATTCTTGATCCTTAACCTCAATGCTGGATTTTGCATCAGTGCTCTCTGAAAGCATTTGGGAAAAAAAAAAAAGAGGTTTATAAAACTACAGAAAGTAAAATTTCGTTCATATTAATTTCCCTGACAGGGTTTAAAAGCCCTCCCATGCATGGCAAGAGAGGAGGAATTATATAAATTAATACAAGTTACACCTTTAGACACTGGCCAAACTTCTCCCACAGCTCCCAAAATGTGCTCTCAACCCCTGCTTAAAAGATTGAAGAGTATCCCAGACTTTTCCATCATCTCGAAATGCAGATTTAAGCAGGGATTAAAGTCACTTGGCAGAGTGCACCTCCTTCACATGGGTGCCTGCAGCTGAGAAATCCCGTTTCACAGAACCATGGAATATCCTGACTTGGAAAGGGACCCACCACAGGGATTACCAAAGTCCAACTCCAGCAAAGGAATTCCGCTCCTGAGAATTTCCACAGAGCTCTGCCCCCAGCCACGCTCTGAGGAACAGCCCAGGCATGGTGTGTGACCCTTCCTCCAAACACCGATGGCAAAAGGACTGGGAGGAGAGGGCTGGAGAGCTGATCCCAGCCCGAGGATACTCCAGGCAGCGACACCCCTGCGGCTGGACAAGCCCCATCCAGCTGTCACTCTCCTGGAGCACGGGGAAGCAGGACCCCCTGGCAATGACCACCCCTCGCTCCAGATCCCCCCACAGCGACCAGATAGGGACCATTCCCTGCCCAGATCCCTCAGGACAAGATCCTCCCTGTCCCGATCAACCAGTAATGACCATTCCCTGTCCCAGTCCCCCAGGACAAGATCCCCCCTGTCCAGATCCCCCGATAATGACATTCCCTGTCCAGATCTCCTGGTACTGACCATTCCCTGTCCCAATCCCCTGGTACTGACCATTCCCTGTCCCTATCCCCCAATAATGACCATTCCCTGTCCAGATCTCCTGGAACTGACCATTCCCTGTCCAGATCTCCCGATAATGACCATTCCCTGTCCAGATCTCCCGGTACTGACCGTTCCCTGTCCAGATCTCCCGGTAATGACCATTCCCTGTCCCGATCTCCCGGTAATGACCATTCCCTGTCCAGATCTCCCGGTACTGACCATTCCCTGTCCAGATCTCCCGGTACTGACCGTTCCCTGTCCAGATCTCCCGGTACTGACCATTCCCTGTCCCGATCTCCCGGTAATGACCATTCCCTCCGTCCAGACCCCGGAATAACGTGCCTCCCTTCCCTGTAGGTCCCCCAATAAAGACCACCCGTCCCTCCAGACCTGACACGAGCCCCGCTCCCTGCAGAGCCCCCGCTCCGCTGGAGCCTCTCCCCCCGATCTCCGCATCCGCCCCTGCCCTTCCTCCGCCTACCCCATGCGCATCTTGGACCCGGACTGGCCGCCGCCGCCGGGCAACGGGGGCCGGGGCGGGAGGCGGCCCAGATGCAGCTGCTTCTCCAGGGCCGACATGACAGCGAGGGACGCGCCGGGAACACCGGGAACACCGGGACCCCCGAGCCGCCCCCGCCGCCC
>WBNO01015959.1:119806-170797 GCA_013400575.1 Peucedramus taeniatus
CAGCGCCCGCTTCGCCGTGCGCTGCGGGCCGCGGCAGCTCGCCGCCTACCTGGCAGGTACGGACACCCCGCCGCACGGGCGCCGGGTGTGCCGCGGCGGGCATCGGCAGCTCGACACGGGCAGGGAGGTCAGCCCCCGAGGGGGTTACCCGCTAGCAGCGCTGATCCATTTCTCTTTGTCCTGTCCTAAGTGTGGAAAATGCGTGATACACCATTGGCTCCTCGCAAGTGTTAAAACCAATGCCGTGTGTGTTATGTTGGGAAGTTATGTTGTATTAATCCTTTTTTTTTTTTTGTAGTGCTGTACTAATCTTTTTAAGTAGTGGTGGATATAGTTTTAGGCCACAGAAGCTGCGTGATGTAAGATACTTTTTCTAACTAGCTCAAGGAGAGATAACAGTAACAAGACACCAGAAACCCAAGAGAGGAATTATTGCCTCTGTATTGAGAACAACCAGACTTTGAGAGACCAAGATGATTGATTTACAAGATGAGGGGGGAGTTGACAATAACCAGAGAACGCTCTTTGTTTGAAAAGAATTTTTGCATCGTGTATGAGATATATGAATATGCAACAGGTTATTGCTTTTAAGAGTAATCCTTTGTTAGCGTGGTGTGCTCTTCAGGGCTTAATTTGCCCAGGAAGGCACCTGGACAGTCCATATTTCTTTGGGTTTTTTAAATTGCCCTTTATTGTCCTAATTCTGATTGTCCAATTGATGCCAGTTATAATGTCTGTGTTGACCCTTGCTTACCTGCTGGCCTGTTACTGTAATTTCCTTGTAGGACATAACCTTAATCTCTTGCATTTCTGTTAATTTAACCAAAAAAAGTATGAGTTGTGACCATGAGACTGACCTGAATATGTTCCTGATTTTTGTAGATATGGGTGTTCTTGTCCTGGAGGTTCTGACCAAGCTGGACCACCTGCCCCTTGGCAAAGCACAGATCACCAAACTGTCCCAGCTCTCTCCCAGCCACCCCATCAAAGGTTCTTTTCCTGTGGTGTCACCAACATCGGGCAAGCTCGGAGAGCTGCAGGTAGCCTTGATGTCTTTGCTCATTATTATATGATAATTTATAATTTTATTGTCAATCCTGTGCTGTTACACTGGTGTAATCAGGTGCAGGATCAAGCTGTACATGGCACACTGCAGGCCTGCTGCTCTCTGTCCAAGGCATTTCTGAGCCAAGGTAACAAATGAAAAAAAAACAAATATTGGTAGTGTTGACTTTATTTTGCTTAGAGGGATTTGGGGTAGTTGAGCTTAATGAGGAACATATGGTCATCTCTACAGTGAGAGTGAGTATTAACAGTGGATTTAAAGGTGGATATTTGGTTCTTGCACTTCACTGGGCTGGAATAATAGAAGATTTTGACATCTGGAATTAAGGAAGTTCTGTCTTGCAGCCCTGGCTCTGGAAAATTGATTATGAAAGGCAGTTGACTGGATTTGAAAGCATGGAATGAGAAACAAGTAGCTGTAAATATGTGACATAGCTGCATAATGTAAATATTGCTTTATGTAGAAAAGCAGCAGTTTTCCTCTGCACAACAGGTGAAGCTGAATGCAGTATTTACTGCACATAGTTAAGAAACTAACAAAGTAATATTTTCACATCTTGTCTTGCAGGTGTCACTGGTTCTGGAGCCTCTGCCAGAGCTGTATGGCACCAGCAGCTGTGTGCCCACCACAGAAGGAGGTTCAGCTGCTGCTGCTGCCCAGGGAAGCAGCAAGTCCCAGCCTCCTGCTCCATCCCAGCAGCCCAGGCACACACGGGTGACTGTTGAGCAGGAGTCTGTTGACAAGGCCACATCTCCTAGGTACCCTTTTTGTTTTCTCATGACAAAACTGTGGTTTATTTTGCAGTTCACACAGAATTTTTAAGTAGTGGCAGTGTGCTTGTGGGTTATGGGATGCTTGATCTTTTCAAACATACATTTTATATGAAATCCAGGATGCTGAGGGTTTCCAAGGTGACAGGGACAATTTCTTGCCTGATAGAAATTTGCTTCTTGTGCTGACTTAGTTCAAGTCATGCAAGATCACACAAGAGGTGCCTGAAATAATCGAATCACCGAATCATTTGGGTTGGAAGGGATCTTAAGGCTCACCTCATTTCAGCCCTGCTGCCAGAACACCTTCCATTATCCCAGGTTGCTCCAAGCCCCGTCCAACCTGGCCTTAGAAATGGATGAGGCAGCCACAGCTTCTCTGAGTAACCTGTGCCACAGTTTCACCATGCTCTAGCAAACAACTTTCTCCTGATATCTAATCTGATCCTACCCTCTGGCACTGGGAATCTGTTCCCCCTTGTCCTGTCACAACATGCTCTTGTAAAAAAGACTGTTTAGAAAGCTTTTTTAAAATCTTTTACTTGCAGCTTGGGTCGGTCTCTCTGATGGTCTCAGTGGCAGGTGAGGAATCATTAAAATAACGTGTCATGTTTCCTTTTGGAGCATGTCCTGAAGGGAGAATTTGCAGAGTTCTGAATCCCTTTACCCAGCCTCTGGAGTTGTCGCTCAAATAAAGTTTCATTTTTCCCTAGAGGAAAGGACCATTTCCTCTGCCAAGAGAACTCTGAAAACATGAAGGACACCTTTTCTGCTTCTCACCACCGTGTGGTTTTACCAGATGAACATTTGGAAGAGAATCCTTGGAATCAGCCCCTGTCATTTCCCGCCAGCGCCGATCCCCAGGCGCTTCCCAGAAGGAGCACACGGGTGCTCTCCATGCACAACCCAGCCACAAAGGACCTGCTGGCAGGTTTGTGTGCAGCTGCCTTCATCTTTTACATTTCACTGCAAACAACTCTTGATGGTGTTTCGTGTGCCTGTCTGGTTTTCTGAGTATCTCTCAGGTTTTCTGAAGGGAAGGAGAGACTTGGCACCCTCTTGGTGCATTATACCAAAAGGCCTTCACTTTAAAACCACTGCTGCCTGGGCTGGATTGAAACCAGCATAGGAGCAGGGCACGTTTCCATATGTGCTGTCTTTTGAGTTCCATGTTTACAGAAAAGAACAAAAATTACACATCCTGAACGGCAAGGTGCTCTTCCCTGGTGAAACTGTTCTCTGGTGTATAAAACATATTTAATCCCCAGTGAGTCAAGATCTCTTTTTAACAGCAGATAACAAATTTCTTGGCTGTAGCTGACACACTGATGGTGTCTATGCATTGCTTTTAAAATGCACTTGAGTGCTGAAATGTAATCCTTCTCCTTGTTTCCCAGCTCTCTTGGATCAAGGCAGTAAACTCCGAGATGCCATGGTTGTTTCTGCAATGAAGTCCAGCCCAGACATGGAGATTGAACTGAATAAAATGTCTCATTTTATAGACAGAGACGATTTTAAAGCACCAGCAAAGTGAGTTTGGACTGGGGGTAGTGAGATTCAAGCTCCAAACCATAAATTTTGAGGCTTTATCCAGAAAACTGTAGATACTGAGATTCACAGGATGTGTTTTAGGATTCATTTAGGGTGAAAGCAACCCATCATTCAAATGGGAAGTTAATTTCTACCTGTGAATAAATGCCTAAATTTTGCGACTTCATTTTAATCTTCAAGTAGTAAGCCTTGTTTTAAGTAATTGGTTTTAATTTCATTTCTTAGTATATGAGTATTTAGTTAAAAGTTATTTGTCAAGGAAATATTAAATGTTGGCAGGGAATAGGAATAGTGCAAGACAGTGCAAGTGAAATGGCACTGCATCACAAAGAACAGTTTTTTCAGAAAAGTCTAAGTAATTGATGACCTAAATGCATGGTTTTTTTTCTTAGGAGAAAAGAAATTTAGATTTCTTGGTTTTCCTCTGGAAAAATATGAATGTTGCCTGTTGTTCTGTAATAACCAGAAAGCACTGTCATTGGCTTTGACAATCAATGATGCTATTGCAAACTCAGTTTAATTTATTTCTGCACAAACTATTTGTATTTGTGTTAAAGTAATTGTTTTGAACTTCACAGAAAAAACTGATAGACCGATTAATGGATTCATCTTGAGCATGCCTTAATGTCTTTATTTTTCCTTTTACTGCTGTCTGTGCTTCCTTGCTGTTACCCAGGAGCCCAGAGGGCTTGAAGTCCAGTTTTGTGCCCACTCCTGAAGATCCCCATCACTTTGGATCTGAAGTTTCAGGTCAGCAATTTGACCTAAACTCTGAAGAAAGAGCAATCCAGTTACTGTTGGGCAGGTGAGTGTGATGCTCTGGAGGCTTCTGCAGAACTGTCCTTATCTGACCATTTTGAAAAATGTCTCTTGACCCTTCAAGTTGTCCACATTTTTGGGGATGTAACCAGTGACTCGTGTGCAGGTGATGGAGGTGATTTATAGCTCAGCTTTAATGCATGATGACCTGAATAGCTCCAGGTGTGAAAGTGACATCAGAAAGATTAACCACAATCCTTCATAAAACTAAATTACTTAATAATTGTAAGTGCTGTGGCCTAAAATATTACATAAAGCAAGCACACAAAACAAATACCATGTTCCTTGGGAAGAGGAAACACTCTGTAAATTAAAACTAATGAGAAACTGTAGCTATTTTTAATCTTTCTCCAGGCATTAAATGGACCTTTCCCTCTCATTTTGCATAGCAGGAGCATAAATGATGCTTCCATTATGTCCACATCTGCACCCTGAGCACACAGCTTCTGGATCAGATATGGTTCAGAATTTCAGTTCATGTTTCTTGTGCCCTGCATTTATTTTTTACTCTGGTTTATCAGTGGATAACACTGTAGTGTTGCAGATCATAAAATTATTTTAAACTCACAGCACAGAGGAAATCCTTAAACCAAACTAACCCCAGCTTGTATCTAAAGATACTTGCATTTGCACCTACTCAGGTATACCTTGGAGGTTTTTTTTAATCAAAGTAAACTGTCCTTAAGTATTACTGGTATCTTAAAGCATTCCAGAAGTTATAAAGCAGTGAAGGGTAAAAATTAGAGGTTGATATTCACAGGTACATTTTACGATGAAAATTATCAAGGTCTGGAGTTGGTTGCCCAAAGAGGTTGTGGAATCTGCAGTTTTCAAGACACCCAGAATCCAAGTGGACAACTTTTTATTTGCATCCCTTCCCTTTGAGCAGGGGTTGGAGTGAGTGATCTCCAGAGATCTGCTCTAACCCAGGCTGTCCCACACTTCACACGCACTGCTTTCCTGTTGTGGCAGAGATGTTATCCAGAGGTAACCCTTGTGGCTGGCTCACAGATGTGCTGTGTGAGCACAGTTTGCCCCTGGCATGGCCCAAATCCAAGGTAAAACAGGCAGTAGGTTCACATCCCTTAGAGACTGACTGCAGAACTTGGAGCACTAAGGTGTGTTTCTCTCTCTTGCCTCCACAGTGCTGATTTCTCTCCGGGGCATTTTTGGGATCGAACAGGCTCCCTGTGGGATTCTCTCTCCCTTGGCAGTGAGGTGTATGACAGTGAGCTGGGTGATCCCCATTATGACCAGAGCCTGCTGGAGAAGCTTTTTTACACAACTCCTGTAAGTGGAGATCCAAATGAACATGTGCATTCCATAATGTGCAGAACAATGGAAGTTTGCATGATCAGAGAAACTACAGATTTCAGTATTTTAAAGCTGAATAAGCATTAAGTATCATACAGATGCTTGTGAGTACAAGTGTACATTGCTTAAAATTAATATTATTAAAAGAATATTGTTAAAACTACAAAGTCAAGCATCGAGTTTGGAAATTATTGCAATTGAGGCTGTCCAGGGAGATTTTTTGGTTTTTAAATCCCTGAAAATTTGATACCATTTTAATTGTTTCAGTTGATGCAATGCACAAGTTGTTTTCCATTTATGTATTGTGACCATTATGGAGCTCTCTGTACAATGATAATTAACTTCTTATTTATGTGCATTATTTCTGCTTTAGAAATCTGATTCCAGTTTGAGCGATTTCCTCAGTGATGATGATGTTAAATCCTCAAAAAAAGCATCCAAGACAGAAAATCTCAAAAAAGCAGGTCCAGCAAATCCACAGAAGGATTTTCATGCCTTTGATCAGAATGGGACAGAAACTAAACCCAGGTAGTTACATCAGTGACTTTTGTTTTGACCTCATCTAAATTGCATTCTCTTTTTTTCATATGGAACCAATAAAAGTGTCCCTAAAGATCCAGTTATCAAGCTTATCTTGTACAATACAGTTAATGTAAAGATTTTGTGACTATTTTTTTTTTCCATTTCAGCTCCAAACAATTATTTCTGATTATTTTTCTGACTAACAGTGCTGTTTTTACATCAGGTAAAATTCATATCCCCAGAGGAACCAACACAAAATCATTTGCAATTCAAGTCCTGCAAATTACACAAATGAGATTTAACACTGGCAAAAATCCTGTTGCTGTTCCTCTGCAGCAGAGACTTGTCCTTGTGTATAACTGTATCACCTCCTTGCTTTTGTACATTACATTAAATGAAGCTTTTCTATTTGAAGAGATAGGATAAGATTTTTTCAGATCAACAATGTGGAACGTGCACTTTCTGGGCTGTTTTTTTTTCAGTTATGGATCCCAGATATTGTAAGATTTTTGTTACAGAGAATTACAGAGACCACCAAATTTGCTGTAAAAATATGTTTTAAAATTATATTTTAGTGAACTTTGGGCAGTTTTTAAGTAAAATCCCACCTAGCTACAGTTGTCCCTTCATGTGGTCATGTCAAGAATGTTCCTGCAGTCCTGAACCTCAGCTTTGTGTCTCCAGCTGCTCTCCCACTGCTCCTCCAGAAGACCACAGAGGAATGGCTCTTCTCACATCCTTGGGCACAGACAGGTTGGCATTGCTGCAGCAAATACACCAGGCCAGAGTCACCATTGAGAGCCTGAAAGTCCCTCCTGAGAGCATCCAGATCTCCCCCAGGAGGAAAGGTTTGCTGGGGAAACCTCCTCGGCCTATGTCTGTTCATAAGTGGTAAGGGGGATTGTTTCTTCCTGGTTTTTCTGTGCCTTCAGGAGAGATTTCCCTGAGTTCTCTTGTGTAGTGCAGCTTCCCCAAGCTCTCCAGGCTTTCCTCTGAGGAAATTGTATCCCATGAACTTGGGAAAGTTAAGAGGTGTGACTGATTTATCCAGATGTGGGCTCACTTTGGGCTGTGCCTTTCCCAGGGTTTTGGGTTGGTGCAGATGTACTTTATGCCTGGCAGTACACTGAAAACAAAAGGGGGTTTATTGGAGGGGGATCTGGCTTATAGATAATCTATGGAAGGAATTCATAGAATAGGTGTTTCAATTATCCTAAAAAAAAAAGTGTTACAGTCACTGTGAATCTGGAGCTTGCCTGCTGTGTTCAGTTTCATAATTCACATCAGATTCTTGATGGATTGTGGTCACCCTCCCACTTTTTTATTCACAGCACCTTCTTTGTGGAGTACCACTTTCCTGTGATAGTCTCCAAGGATGAAAAGGGACAGGTCTCCATAACAAAAGAAGCAATTCGAGTAACCTCAAGTAAAATCACAGATGATGGTAAGAGCATCATTTTTTCCCCCTTAGATTTTGTTTTGTTGGCTCCATCTCTTAGAAATTATTTAGTAGTGTTTTCCTCATATTTCCTTTGCTGCCTGAAAATCACAGTATGATTAGAGACTCCTCTGCCCCCAGACTTGCCATGCTGCAGGTGGAGGAATGATCCTCTCAGGGAGAAGGAAGCCAAGTGATTTTTTAAATTATTTTTTTCTTCCAAGAAGTATTCATACTGGGATTTTCAAATTTCTTTTCCTAGGGAAAGAACAAGTTAGTAAGCCCATTCCTTCATTTGAACATAAAGGCAGTATTCTTTCTGCAACAGTGAGAGGATGATCAAGTACTTTTAGAAGTATCAGAGATACTTATAGCCCAAGTGAATAATTTTCCAGATGTTGAAGTATGTCATGTAGTATCTCCAATAGCTCACATAATCTGCTGGATCCAAGGAATCTCCAGTCCTGTGTTCAAATCAGCAGACATTAATCTTTGTACTGAGAGTCACCACTGTTTGTATCCCTGAGAACAATTTCTGTGTCTGTCCCCACTGAGCAGGGAATGCTGGATGAGCAAGATGCACTCTGCCCAGTCTTCCCAGAAACTGGAATGCCAGGGTGACTTTGGAATGCCTCTCCCATGGTTTCATTCATTGGCTTTGGATCTTTCTGAGTGGCACTTGAGAGCTTTTGGGTTCTCTTATATGTTCTCCATTTGTGGCCAGAGAAAACACCTGTTTCTTCTGAACTTTTGTAATACATCCTTTGTAATCCAAAACTCACCCCTCCTGCTGCCCTTTGCCTTGTGCAGAGTCCAGCTCTTTGGGACCTAGAAAAATAGATTATGAAATAGAAAATAATTTGAAGAAGACTTCAAGTCAATCCACTGTAGCATTATCCTTCCTGAGAGTTATGTCATTTATTAAAGATGCCTCGTGGGGAAGATTAAATACTGTTATAATGTTGGTTTATCTTAATGTATTTAATAATTTATTCATTATTTTTATTAATTATTTATTAATTAATAATCTTAATTTTGTCCTGCTGGCCTCCTGCTGTTTGCTGGCCTTCAAAAATGAAAACCAGTTTACTTCGGCCTTGGTGTTAATAAACAATGCAGAATTAAATGATAGTGTGTGTAACAGAGCTCCACAGGAGAAAGTTTTTATTTATATCAGGTAATTTTGGATATTTGTTGCTCCTCTCCTCCTTGCAGTGGTGAAGTTCCAGCAGCAGTCTGTGTTCCCTGTGTGGTTTGGGGGAACAATGATCCAGCACTGGTGGAGCTCTGACCTGGCTTTTAAAATCTACATGAGAAAAAGCACACAGAAAAAGGTATTTACTGGAAGTTGCTCCTTCTTTGTGTATTGAAAAGCAAAGGAATTCTTTGCATTTCCCCCTCCCACAGACACTCAGTGCAGCCAGTCAGATATTAGGAGGGGAAATGACATTACACTGATTGCTGTTCAGTCTTCTCAGAATCACAGAATATTCTGAGGGACCCACAGCATCACTGAGTCCAGCCCCTGGCCCTGCACAGACACCCAACAATCCCACCCTGTGCATCCCTGGGAGAGTTGTCCAAAAGCTCCTGGAGCTCTGGCAGCCTCAGGGCCAGGACCATTCCCTGTTCCAGGCTTGTCACTCCTGTCACTTCATTAAAGGATTTTCTGACTTTGAGACTGGCAAGCCAAAAAAACTGTGCTTCCCTCATCTTTAAGACTGATCTTATGTTGTTTAAGCACGTTGGATCAGTTATAAACAATATCCTTCAATGAGAAGGATATTGTTATATATATATAACAATATATGTATTTATATTCAACAGCTCCTTTAGCAGTGTAGAATGAGTTCACATGGATGCAGTTTATTTCTTCACCCTGCCCAGTATAAGGGAAGTAATGTGAGCTGTGAAAAACAGCTGTAACTGGTGCATTTTGGGGGGAGAAAGGTATATTTCTATCTGATAAGATTATTTGCATAACCATCTGCCTGTGATGAAGATGGTGAGAGGGGTTAACTCAGCTTTTGTTATTTTAATCAACACCAAGGATATCTGCTTTTCTTTTAATGGGAGAGTAAATTGCATCTTTCAGTATGGAAATTTTGCTCATTTAGGATTTAGGTTATTCAATTTTTGCATTTATCTGGAATTGTTTACAGTAGGTTCTGGGAAAGTTTGTCTTACTATTCTAGTGAGACTTGAAATTGGAAGTAAAGGAGATTTCCCAATTCCCTGTTGGTACAACTGATGGTAGGAATGGGAGTGGGAGGGTGTATGGCTGCTCATGGCTTCCCAGAAAGCTTTTTTTTTTTTTTCCCCTAAAATTCTTTAAATCTGATAGAAATCATGCAAAATTAACTCTTTGCCTACCCTTAGCCTGTGGCCATTGGCTCAGCAGCACTTCAGCTCCGCAGGGTGATTGAGGCTGAGCTGCTCAGTGCCAGCTGGGATATACCTGTGGAAAAAGAGGGAGATCACACACAGGTTGGGCCACTAAAGGTATGTGTTTTACCATCTCGAGCTTGAATTGTTACTAATTTTGGCTGCACACTCTTATTTTTAGCTCCTCTTTTCTCTCTTTGTTTCAGTTTACCAGGTCTCAGATACAAAGGTTTGCAAGACCAGTATAAAATAACATGAACCCTTTTTTATTCCTTAGGGTTTTGGAGAAATATTTTGAAACCCCTGCATGTCTAGGAATGTTGTCGATAAGCTGGGACTTGAATACAGAAACCCCTCTACAGGCAGATTTTGAGTGGCACATATTCAGGGCTGGGAGCTTTGGCCTCTTCTTCACATGTGGCATGAGCTGAGGTCTCTCCTGCCGTGGAGGCCTGGTCCTCCTTGTCCTTGTCACTTCAGGAATTATCTTCTCCAGCCAAAGTTTCAACCACTTTGCTCAGCTTCTGACTGAGAAATAGTGACAATTTGAGAGATTTGACAGTTCTGAGGATAAACTGCTGAAGGGTTAAGAATGAAGGGTTAACAGCAGGTGAAGGGTTAAGAATGGGGTGAGCTTTAAGGTCCCTTCCAACCCAGACCATTCAATAATTTATCTGTAACTGTGTGGTCGTGCAGTCCAGCCTGGACTTTATCTCTTAAAGCCACGTGCAGTTTATTTTACAGCAAAAGCTGTAGCTTGCAGCCAACATAATGCCTTAGGGTGAGTTCTCAAGCCAAAGGTGTGATGTGTTTTCCTGATTTTCTGTTACATGCCTTGTTTCTGGATGGGGCTCATCTGGCCAGCTCTGCCTTGCCTTGCAGGTGTCCCTGCAGCTCGCGGCCAGCAGCAAAGACTCAGCCGGGCAGCCAGCCCCAGCTCACGCCCTGAGAGGTGCCCAGCTGGGAGTGCAGGAGCCCAGCAGGACGAGTGTCAATGCAGAAAGCCCCCTCTGCTCCACAAGGAGCCCCGAGGGCTCCCAGGAGCCGGGGGCGGGCGGCAGGGACGTCGCGCAGCCGCTGCGCCCTGCGCCAGCCTCCGCAGCCCGGGACCTGGTGACACACACAGCCCCAGCTGAGGAACGTGGGCTGTTGCTGCACGTGCTCCTGATGGTGCCTGATGGAAAGGACTTCACTGCTGAGGGTTCTGGGCTCCCCAGTTCTTGCAATGTGTATTTAAACTGCAAACTGCTCAGCACTGAGGAGGCAACGAGATCCGCTGTCGTCTGGGGCACAAGGCAGCCTGCCTTTAATTTTTCTCAGGCAAGTCACATGTTCACCATTTCCCACTGATGGAAGTGTGGTATTCCCCACTGGCAAACACATTTCATAGTTAAGTTACTTTTGTATCCATAAAAACATCTCTGCTTGGCTCCACTGAACGCATGTTTGATTTTTAACTTCTGTCTCTAAAAAGCAACAATTCTGTAGACTGCAATGAAGTAGAATTACCAGAATGCTCTGTACTTAGCCAATACTTTCCATTGTATACTAATTCTGCTTTAAACCTTTCAGGTGATGCCTTTTTCATTGACTCCCAAACACTTGGAGCGGCTGAAGAACAACGTCATGATTATTGAAGCGTGGAACAAGCTGGGAAGCCCTGGCTGTGACAAATTGCTGGGATTAGTGAAACTCCCTCTGCATCAGTTTTACATCTCGTTCAAGTAAACTTTTTTTTGTTGTTGTTGTTGGGTTGGGAAATATCGGAGCTGAAGCTTAGAGGAAGAAGTCAGTGATGGTGTGGGAGGGTTGTGTGGGAGGGTTCTTAGTTACACTTCATAGCAAAAGGCATTTTTGGCCTGCCAAGCTTCCTATAGCCCTTTCCTACAGTGAGCAGGGTGTAAGTTACACTGTCCTTGTCCAAAAGTACAGATAGAGTGTGAGATATAAAGTCAGTGTGCTGCATCAGGGTTGGTGCCTGTTTAACTTGTGGTCCTATGATGGAATAAAACTAGAAGAAATCAAAGTGACTAAACAGGAGAATGAAGTGTGGCTTTCCATCAGTGATTTTCCAAAATCGTGACTGATTGGGTTTGCCCCTAATTATGCTCTGCAGAGATCCCATAGGGATGATATCAGTTTGCACAGCCTGGGTGTCAAAAAGCCTCCAAAACCTTCATATTTTAATTGTGTTCTTATCCAGTGGGATTCTCCAGAGTTCTTTGTTCTTTTTGGGTTTAATCTATTGGCTTCTTGTTCAGTTAAGTAATATACCTGCCTAAAACAGTTTAAATTGCTGGAAATACTGGACAGAAGAAATTCTTCCTAATGCAAAGGATTTATTCCTTTTATTTTGGTCAGATCTAGTGACATGTGGAAATCAGGTGGTGCTGGAGCTGACTGGCCACTACTTTGTTAGTTAGTGGTCATTAGTGTGTCATTTGTATAATTTTTAAAATAAGCCACTGTAGTTTATTGGTGTGTATCTTAGAATCCCAGAATGGTTTGGCTTGGGAGGGACCTTAAAGTCCATCCAGTGCCACCCCCTGCCATGGGCAGGGACACCTTCCACTCAACCAGGTTGCTCCAAGTCCCATCCAACCTGGCCTTGAATAACTTCACTGTGTGATTGGAGGTTTTTTACATCTTTCTGGGAGGCTGTCACTGTTCCTTCTTCTCTTCCATGCCCAAAGGTATGTAGCTACCTCATAAAAGTGTAATATGGCTACAGGGTGTTAATGGGAGTCTTGTTCCCACTCATCCCTTCGTTCACAGATCTCTAGGCTGCCTCAAGGTGCTGTTAGGTTTTGGGAAATTGTCCTTTGTCCTTGCTGAAAATAACTTCTTGCACCCAGCAGCTCATGGATCTCTGCTGAGTGAAGACAGCCTGTGAGACAAATTTCAGAGGAACGGAAATAGACTGGTTTTTATCAGCATTGAAAATCCCATCTAAAATGAGTTCTGTGTTATCCTGTCTGTACTCAGATGGCTCATGCTGGGGCTGTTCTGTTTGTTTTGGTGTGTTCTGCAGGGATCCCAAGGTTTCCCACCTGCTGCTGCAGGCTCAGTACCCGGTGGTGGCTGTGGATGGCCACGTGCCCGTGGTGGACGTTTTCACCGGCAGCACGCGCGGCAGCCTGAGGGTCACCCTGGCAATGGGGTCAGCTGAGCAGATAGTGGCACTGCAGAGGCTCAAAGCTGAGGAAGGAATGGTGCCTCCAGTCACACAACGTCCTCCCCACTCTCTGGACCATCCAGCTGCAAAACCCACACTGGTATTTACTGTTCAGTACACCCTTTTCTCATTGTTAAGGACATGTCAAAAGGGTTTTAACAGTGGGTCATTTAATTTGGGATCATTCCTCATTTACAGATGAATGATCCCCAATCTCTTCTTGAAGCTGTAGCCAATTTCATTATATTCTGCAAACTGTACACAGAATTATATTGTTTATACTCTTTTTTTACCAGCTTGCTCTCACATTATTGCATCTCACAGTCTTGACATTATTGTCTTGCATATCCACTGTTTCTGTCTTCACAAGTCCAGTAAAAACAAAAACACCCAGCAAAATTATAGAAAATCTTAATTCTCACAGCCTTATTGTGGAAGTTTTGCCACTGCCTTGGAGTTGGATAGGTAGGAGCTTTTACATATGTGCTTTGCAGGAAAAAGAATAATTTTCCTTCAGACTTTCAATGTTTCTGTGACCTTTAGGAAGAAAATGGTAGATAATTTTTCTGTCCCCCATTTCAGGCTTCTTAGATCCTTATCACAGGTAATTGTTTAGATTGGAAAAGACCTCTATGCTCATTGAATCCATCCCCTAACCCAGCCTTGCCAGGGCCACCATTAAACCATGTCCCCAGATGTTACATTCACATGGCTTTTAAATACCTCCAGGGGTGACTCAGCCACTTCCCTGGGCAGCCTGTTGAAATGTTCCCAGTTTGCTGAAGTCATCCTTTCCCTGTGGCTTTTTTTGTTAGCAGTTGGACCCAGAAGGGGAAGAGCTGATGGAGCATGTGTTTGAGATCCACGTGGAGAGTGTGAAGGGCCTCACTCCCTTACAGTCCACGGTCTGGGGAGAGGCTGACTGCTACATCCAGTACTACTTCCCAGTTCAGGAGGCTGGCTGTGCTGCACTGCAAGGACCTGGGCTGCATGAGGATGGTAAGTTTGTTTTGTAATTTTCCCTTATTTACAGCTTTAATTAAATATCATTTAGTCATGTTCTCTCTGCCTAAGTAAGAGGGGGCATTTTTTTCTGAGCTTTCATGCAGCCAGCAATTGTTTTCTTGGAAAAACTGGGCTGTGTCACTGGATTGAAAGCCTTATTTGTCTGAGGTGGCAAGTTCCCAGTGGAAAAAAGAGACCTAATTCCAAATCTCTTCACATGGTGCCTTTTGTTAAAGGTGCTAGAGGGCTGTGCCTGATCCAACAAAGATGCGGGGTGGTCTGCAGGGAATAGGGGATTTGTACACAGTGAAATTCAGCATTTACATGCACAAGCCTTCCAGGGTGCTTGTTTTGCTCTCCACAGCTCCCTGACAGGAGAGTGCAGCCAGGTGGGGATCAGGCTCTGCTCCCAGAGGGACAGGACAAGAGGAAACGGCCCCAGGTCATGCTAGGGGAGGTTTAAGTTGAATATTAAGGAAAATGTCCTTATTAACAGGATTATCAAGCCCTGGCACAGCTTGGGCATTCACCAGGGCAATGGTGAAGTCACCATCCCTGTAAATGTTCAAAAAGTGTTTGGATATGGCACTTGGGTACAGGATTTACTGGGTGGCCTTGGCAGGGCTGAGTTAACAGCTGGATTTGATGATCTTGGAGGCCTTTTCCAACCATAACAATTCTGTGATTTTCATGGATACAACAACAGAAGAGTTGCTTGGTTTAGATCACTAGGATTAACATAGAATGGTTTGGGTTGGAAGGGACCTTAAATCCCATCCATTCCCACCCCTGCCATGGCAGGGACACCTTCCCCTGTCCCAGGCTGCTCCAAGCCCTGTCCAGCCTGGCCTTGGGCACTGCCAGGGATCCAGGGGCAGCCTCAGCTGCTCTGGGCACCCTGTGCCAGGGCCTGCCCACCCTCATAGGGAAGAATTTCTTCCCAATATCCAATCTAAACCCATTATTTTTCAGATTATAAAAGAATATTTAAATAATTGTAATTGTAGGAAAGAACATAGTGTTGAGTACTTTGCATCACCACTGAAAAATGACAGCCAGTAGAAGGGTTCCATAGTAAGTCCTGTGGGATTTCTGCACTGCCTTTTAAGCAGTAGTTCCCAGCCTGTGGCTCACAGGGTCATGGGGCTGCAGGGATTGTTTGTAAAAGCTTTGTGAAGTGAAGCTGAGAAGAGCAATCCCAGGAGGATTTCACTCCCTGTCCATGGGTCCTACCTCCTGAAGGATTGCAGGCAGAAAAAGGGGGAAAGCTGCAATTGCAACCACTTTTAACCAGCTCTGCTTGACTTCTAGGCATCACATTAAAGCCATTTAGGACAGCTACCACTCTGTGTGTCCCTGATCCCATCTTCAATGATGAGCATCATCATTCCCTGCTGGTTCCTGCTGCTGTCCCAGTCCAGAGGCTCCTGGTCAGTGCATTTATGGCACCAGGAGCAGCAGGAGGAGGAATCCAGTTTGAAGTCTGGTGCAGGTACAGAACAACGTCCTATTCTTTGTAGATAGCACAGCAATACTGGTAGAGGTACATCTGATCTTGAAAAATCTCCAGCTCTGGAATGGTTATTTTATAGTATTATTTAATAATAGCTATAAAAACTGGTAAGTTCATCAACATTTGGTGATGAGTATCTGCAAGCCTGTGAGCCTTTTTCCCCACCAAGAGTCCTAATTACTCCTTTTTATAGCTTAAAAAGTGTGTTATTAGTTTGCTTTCTTCCCTCTTTTAATCAGCATAACAATCTAAAAGTAGTTTAAGTGCTTGACACATCTAAATTTTACTTAATAGCACCCTGAAAGTATAATTTCATTGTGCCAGATTTGCTCTTTTCCCTCATACAAATCACTGAGTACAAGAAAAAATAATATAAAGTGTTTTGTAAATTGAGAATGTTTCTTTGGCTACTGAAGCTAATGGAGAGCAGAAGCCATGAAGACAAATAGCTTTAGAAAAAGATAATAATCTGTTCATTCTGCAGTAAGCAAGTCAAGCTTTTTAAAATTTGCAGTGTCACATAAGAATTACTATGGGCTGTTTGTAAGATACAGTGCCAAAATTTGTTTTAGGATGAAGCTGAAGCCAGGTAAGGCACTAAGAAAAGGTTGAGAGACACTTTTTACACTCACAATCTGGTACCACAAATCTGTTCTGCAAGAGAGGTATTTTCATTTATTAATGAGAAGTGAGGGCAGAGAATATTTGGTGCCAGATCCGTCTCTTGTTTTTCTTTAGGATGCCAATTTTTGGTGGAGTTCCTGCTTGCTGACTTGTTAGGACCAGTGCAAGTATATATTTGTACCATTATGTGCTTAAGCACTTAATGATTCTTTTCTTCAGTGGGAATACATTTACTTGAATTTCTCCTTTAGCTGGGGAGGCTAATTAGGATTTGAAGACACAAAATAAATTTGACTTCTCTGCAGTTTGAGAGAAATGTTGACGCTGGTTTTTTTGTGTCCTACCAGGTATTATTACCCAAATGTCAGAGACCAGCTGGTAGCCAAAGGGGCCTTGCCTTTGTCACGGCTCTGTGCCATGGTGACTCTGCAGCACCGCGAAGAAATCGGGATTCAAACTTTCAATCTTCCCTTGGTCCCCCGGAGTGATTCCTTTGGGGAATTTCCTCTGCGGTCTTCAGGTGAGCAAGGCTTTCCCTTCAGGTGGTAAAACCAGGCTCAGCTGAGGAAACCTCTGAGCAGCACAACAGTGTTTGATGCTGTGTTAGCAAAGGACAGAGGAAATGGCCTCAGGTTGTGCCAGGCAGGTTTAGGTTGGATATTAGGGAAAATTTCTTCCCCCAAAGGGCTGTCCAGCCCTGGCACAGCTGCCCAGGCCATGGTGGCATCTCCATCCCTGACAGGATTTAACAGCTGTGTGGATGGGGCACTTGGGGATGTGGGAGAGTGGTGGCCTTGGCAGTGCTGGAGGGATGCTTGGACTCCATGATTTTATGGGTTTTTTCCAGCCAAGTCAGTTCTGATTCTGTGTCAAAATCTGTTAAAATAAAGTCTGTTTGCCTCCAGGGCAAATAAAAATACGGATCTGCATTGGCAATTGAATCCAACCAGGAGTGGTTTTCCTCTCAGCTTTCACTAACACCATAATGTGTAAAAAATGAGTGATTAAACATGGGAAACCCTCAAAATCTCAAAAAGTTGAGTCAGCCCTTGGGCTTGCTGTGCTGGGGTTTGCCCACAGGAGGGCGCCACTGCGGCCCCGGGCTTGCTGTGCTGGGGTTTGTCCACAGGAGGGCGCCACTGCGGCCCCGGGCTTGCTGTGCTGGGGTTTGTCCACAGGAGGGCGCCACTGCGGCCCCGGGCTTGCTGTGCTGGGGTTTGTCCACAGGAGGGCGCCACTGCGGCCCCGGGCTTGCTGTGCTGGGGTTTGTCCACAGGAGGGCGCCACTGCGGCCCCGGGCTTGCTGTGCTGGTGTTTGGCCACAGGAGGGCGCCACCGCCAATCTCAGTGGATGGAGTTTTTTTTTTTTTTTTAGAAAAATCCTCATTAATAGAGTAAGTTTTGTATTAATAGGTATAGCTAAATATTGAGTATGTTGGATGTGCCTGCATTCAGGGCTGAGCATTTCTTTCCTTCCTCTCTTTCGTTTAATCCAGGTTTGCTCGATGTGAGCGTGAGGTACCAACGATCCATGAAAACAGCAGCTGGAACAACTGCTCAAGCTGTTTCACTTTCTGTGCAAATACACAGGGCAGCTGGTTTGCAGGCAGCAGCCAGGTAAAGCCTAAATCAAAAAGGACCACTTCACTTAAAACAGCTTTTTCTGGAGGCAGCAGGCTGAGGCATGAGATTAGATCAAATTCTTACTGGCCAATTTTCCATCTGCAGAGACCAAGATTCAAAGTGGGTCCTGCTCCAAAGTGAAAATAACTTTATAAAGACCATCAGTAATTGTTCTGGTCCTAGCATTTGTTCTGCAGAAGGATGCAGGTTGTAAGGGCATGTTTTCCTACATTTCCACATTTTTTACACTGATATAAAAATTGGCTGATATAAGATGGTACCTGTTTGGGCACTGGATCCTGGTGTTGCTGATGCTATTTAAAAGCTAGCTGAGGTTGTATTCTTGCATTTCACTGTGAATACCTCAATAAGCTGACTAAGAAATGAAACATGTTCCTTTCCACCTTAAGGCTTCTGCTGGCAGTGTGGTATCAGCTGGACACAGTTCCAGAATATGTGATTTTCAAGAGTCAGGAAAGGGCTAGAATAGAGGGAGTCAGTTCCACAAGAGAAGGATGGCTCCTGTCATTCCAGAGCCGTGGTCTGACCCGTTCTCAGTGTTGCTGTGAGACCCTGGTCCATCTTAATTCAAGCAGACCCTGAAAGGTGAGAATCACGGTCTTGGAGAAGTCAAGGGAATGAAATGACCTCAGACCCCTCATCTTTCAGGTGTATGACCTGAGTAGTACCTGGGTTTGGTTTACTTGTAAATTATCCCACTTCCTAATTTCACCTCCTTTTGCTGGTCAGTTCATGTCTGTAAAAATAATTTGGCTTGGCCTTTGGCTTCCTTCTGGAGCTGGTTCTCTGGGAAGTTGTTCCACAGCACACCTTAAAGGTGCTGAGAACTTTCTCAACCACAGATAAGAGCACAGCCACCAGTGATGGACCTCGTGAGCTCCTCTCACCATTTCATATCTGTTCCTGGTGTGTTCAGGTGGAAAGAAAAGATGAAAATGCTGTGCAGCCAGGACCCACGTGCATTTTGACTTAGAGCGTTCGCTGTTAGTCCCATCTCTTCACCTCTGTCGGTTCCTAGATTCCTCATGCATTATCTGCCTTCTCTTCCCTCTTTTGTTTTTTCTTTCCCCACGTGGAATGAAGAGCTGTGGCACAGAGGAACCCCTCGGTGCAGTGCCCTGCAGGGCTGGGGGTGAGCTCCTACGTGCGCGTGCTCCCGTCCTTCCTGCCCGCGGCGCAGGCGCGCAGCACGCGGGCCGTGCCCTGCTCCTTCTGCCCCCACTTTGAGCACCACCTGCAGTTCCTCTGTCACCTCATCACTCACAAAAGCAGTGGAGAAACCTCTTCTCTGGGGGAGCTCTTGCAGTCTGCCAGCATTGTTTTCTCCATCTACCATCAGAGCTCCAAGTTGGGTAAGGACAACAGGGGCGATTGCAAGGGTTGAATGCTGGTGCAGAAGTGCCCTTAATTTTAGTACAGAACAAAAACACTCATTGAATAATGGAATAGTTTGGGTTGGGACTTACAAAAACCCTCCTGCAATGAGCAAGGCTATTTTCCATCAGGTCAGGTTGCTCAGAGCCCTGTGCAGGGAACTCTGCAGTTGCTAAAAGATGTAATTGTCTAAATTGTCTTTGGGAGAGACTGTTCCCCTTATGCAAAGAGTTTTTGAGACTCCCAGTGATCAAGATCACCTCTTACCAGCTGTCCTTCAGTCAATCACTTCTAAACCTTATGTACCAGTTGGGTGTATTTACAAAATTGTTTCTTTTCCAGCCACTGACAAACTGGCTGATAGAACATCCAGGGATTGTCTTCTTGGGACAGTCACAATTCCAACCAGAGACCTGCTGACAAGAAGATCAGGTAACACAGCAGTGCTGTGCTGCTGGCATTCTGTGTAAATGCTATTGTAATCCCTTAAAACTATTTCCTTTCCTGTTTTGGGGGAGTTTCTGGGGTTTTTTAGACCAAAGTTCTTTCAGATATTCCATATGTGTTCAGTAGAAATCCTGTTAGGATTTTTTCTATTAGGAAAGTCACATAAAGGTTGTCTGAAAATCTGTTTTCAGGATGTAGGATGTTTAGTGGCTGAATGAATATTCTGGGGCTACTATGAAGAAATTTAACTAAAACCAGCACCTAAAATCCTTAAAACTTTATTCAGTGATGTTTATTTTCTAGATAAAAAGTCCAAAAAGGATGTCAAATCCATGAACTGCAGTGTTTAGTGCAGGACCAGTGACTGCTTTTCAGATGTCACAGCTGGAACAAAAGTCTTAGATAATTAGAAAGCAGTAAGATTAACTTTTTTTTTTTTTTTTTAACTGTGTGTGAAATATCTCAATGCTCCTTTTGGGTCCCTTCCACTTCAGAATATTCTGTGAAATTTCTGTGAAAAAATTATTCACATATATGTCCACTAATGATTTCCTCTATCTAGTATTAGTTTGGGATTATTATACCTTGTAATAATTATTTTTTTTATTGTTGCCTTGGTTATTTGTGCTTTAATTTCAGTGAAGTTCTCATTTTCTCCAGCCCAAAATTTTGAGGTTGTTTTTAGTGGGAAGAGAGTAGGAAAGAAATGAGAATATATAATTCTATAACTGGATATGCCAGGGATGTAGTTTCATTGTAAAATGGGTGTTGTTAATGAGGTGAAAATCCTTTGGGATCAGAGCTGCTGCTGGGATTTTTAGGAGGCCAGTAACTTGTTGCTTTTTCAGATTAGGAATTATTTAATAAAATTCCGAACAAGGAATAAACCCTTGGTGTTCTGACCCTTGGTTGATGACCAGAGATGGTCAGAGAGGTGACCATTCTTCACTGACATTTTTTGAAATCTGGGTTGAGTCTAAGGGGATCTTTCCTCCGCAGGGATTTCAGGCTGGTTCCCAGTGACCCTCTCTGAAGATCCTCTGCCTCCACACTGCACAAATGCCATGCAGGCCATTGTGGGAGGGCTGGAGCTCTCTGTTGCCTTTGCCCATCAGGGTGACAGGGAGAGAGTTCTGGAGGCTGCCAAGCTCCTGGGGTGGAGCAGCGAGGAGATCCACGAGGACAGCGAGGACGGGAGCGGGGACTGGGAGCACAGTGCCAGTCTGGTGGCTGTGACCATCTCCACCCCCAGGGTGTGGCTGCCTCTCCACTGTGTGCTGCTCACGGGCCAGACACACCTGCACAAAAGCACTTACTGCTACCTCAGGTACAAACTGTACAACCAGGGAGCCACCTGGACCTGGCTGAAGCGGCCAAAACTGAGCGACGACGCCGAGAACGTCACGGTGAGCTTCAGGAAACCCAGCAAGGTGACTCTCAGGAGGAGCCAGGGGCTGCTGTGGTTCTTCAGAGAGGAGAAGTTAGAAATCCAGGTGTGGTGGGCATATGGCAAAGAAAATGATGTGGAAAGACCACTCGATACGGATCGTCTCATTGGATCTGCCTACGTCGACCTGGCAGCGTTAGCACAGAGGTCAAGGAGAACACTGAGTGTTAGTGGTGAGTCCCTGAAACACAGGGTCACATTTAGTCACTTTAAACAAAATGTTCACAGCTTTGTTTTGTCCTGCACAGAATCCCAGAATCCTGGGGTGGTCGGGGTTGGAATGGATCTCTGGAGATCCCCCAGTCCCAGGCAGGGTCACCTGCAGCAGTGACACAGGAACGCGTCCACGTGGGTTTGGGATGTCCCCAGAGCTGGAGACTCCAGGCCCTCCCTGAGCAGCTGTTCCAGGGCTCTGCCCCCTCCATGGACAGAAGTTCTTCCTCACACTGAGGTGGAACTTGTGTTTTAGTTTATGGCTTCTGTCATCTACGTGGTACTTCTCAGCTACCAGATTTGTGGACTGATAGGCTCTTCTTTTAGATAAACTCAGGAAAGGGTGAAAAAACAAGAGTTAAAACAAATCTTTATGCAGAGTATATGTCCTATTCTCCACATATGTATATGAAATTATGCAGAGTCACCGTTCCCAGGGCTCTCAAGAAGTTGATGTGCTTTAATCTGAGTTACTGAAGGTGTACCAAATTTGGGGGATTGATCCTGCTTTTTAACGTTTCCAAGCTTGTACTTCTGGGTGATAACTCACATAGAAATTACACTGAGAATCAAAATGTGTTCTGCTGGGCTCATGTGAGATCTGTGCAGTGATGAACTGCAGCAGCTGCTCTCCAAGCTCCTGCTTTTCCCGTGGCTCAGTTCCTGGTTGTTTGTGAACTCTCCTGCAGGTGTTTATCCACTGTTCAGGTGCAATGCTGCAGACCTGGCAGGGGCTGCTGTGCGTGTTCACATCAGCCTTGCTCCCACTCCCACTGCTCTGCCCAGACCTCCCTGTGCTGAGGAATGCAGCAACAGTGAAGATGAAGGCACAGGGGAAGCCCCTGCTCTGAGCCAGCAGCTCTCTGACAAACAGCAAGTGGAAGCTGTAAGTTCAGGGATCACCAATGGCGAGCCACAGGAAGAAGATGGGATGTTTCTGGAAAACACAGTTGCTGTCAGTATCCTTGTGGAAAGAGCAATGCATCTAAGTTTAAAAGGTAACATCACACACACACACACCCCCTTTCTTTTCTGTCTTTCTTGCCTTTCTTTTTTCTTTCTTTGTTTTCTGCTTCTTTGTTTTCCTCTGAGATCTGTTCCCACTCCAGCAGAGTGAATGGCAGGGGCAGATTTTGAACTTGGCTTTGTGGTGCTGCAGCCTCAATCACTGTGTAAGTACAGGGAAAGCAGGAGGCTGAACTACACAGCCTATCTGCATGAGTAAACTCCAAAATATAAATGACTTAATGCTACCTGTTAGGGATGACAGCTTAATTCTGAAATTAAGCAGTATCTGAATAGCTAAACTCCAAGTTAAGCATTGACTGGATGACTAAACCCCAAGATGCCCCTATCTCACAGACTCCTGCAAATTAGCACATGATAAATTTGTAAAGCTGGCTCACTGTACTCAGCTTTTCTTCCCCTGATGACACAGCTAGAGTCAAATGCAAGCCATGATTTATGGGTATGTAATTTGAAAATATTCTGAGCCCTGCAGATGGATTTTTATAATCATTCCAGAATCTTCTGGAATTTGTAGTCTTTGAAGAACTGATGCAATTTTGTTTCTTATTGCAAGGCTTTTGATGATATAAAGGAGGTTTCTTTTGAGTATTGCAGAAATACTGAAATATTTCTGTCTTGCAGCATGGAGAGTAGCTCAAGCACTGGAATAGGGTCCTCAGGACCTGGGTTGTATTCCTAGCTTTACTTCTGACTTCTTAGATGATCTTGGGCAAATGGTTTTATTGTTTCTCCCTTGAATATTCCAATTTCTGCTCTGCAAAAGGTTAATGTAATGTTTGCTTCCATTGTAAACATAACATGCTATCAGCTCCACCAGTGAAAAGGAGTATTTTCTAGATGGTGGATTTCTTTGCTAACTCTGTGGTTTTAATTGCTGAGCTGCCTTTTCGTTGTTGTTGTTGTTATTGAGTAGAAAAATCTGTATTTAATTCTGTATCATTTCAGGAAGCCCCTTGACAGAACGTGAAGTAGCAGCCCCCAGCAGCTGTGTGTCCTTTGCTGTTGCTGGTGCAGATGCTCCAGTAACCACTCCAGTGGTAGGAAATACAGACTCACCAGTCTGGGACTTCCAGCAGCAAGCAAGGTGAGAGATGGGGATTCACACAGACACTCCCTGGATCTGACAGCCAGGCCAGGTGTGAAAAGGACATATGGTCTGGGGATTTTTAGCTCAGACCTAGATATCTGAGCTTAAATTAGAAAAGATGAATTAACTGCTTCAAGGAACCTCAGCAGATGAAGTCATACATGGCAGTATTGAGGAATTAACCTGTGTCTCCTCCAGTGTTTCTAAGATCTGAATCCCTTCAAACAACTTAAAAACTGTTCTACATTTAACACTTCATTTTTCCATGTTTTTTTTATCTCCAGCAATGACCTTCGAACATTAGAGCTTTGGACCACAACCCCAGTGCTTTGCTGTTGCTGTGTTGAGTCATGAAATAAACTGTATTTCTGTTCCTACACAGTTTCTTTGTCCTATCTTTTAAATGTACAGCAAGAGTGAGGAGAGAGAAACACTTCTTGAATAAGCAGAAGCCCAAACTGTGTAGAGATGTGTTATGCTTTGAGGCTCAGTAATTTTGGGGTTTGTTTTGTTCCTGCCCCAAGAATGAAACTGATTTGTCTGTATAGATAAAATAGCATTGAAACATCAGAAACATTTTACTGCTTTTTTCTGCTTTGCATAAAATATTATGGTTTTTGGTCCTAACAGATTATCCAAAGAGCTTCTCCTGGATCCACAGCAAACCTTGGTCTTCAAAGTGTGGCATAAAGCAGGTAAAGTTTGTAGTGCAGTGTTAAGTGGAGTGTGCTTTCTGCATCCCCTTCCTTAAGTTTCTTGTATTTCATGCAAGGAAAATAAATTCTGTTAAGTGAATTGGAGAGTAGAATTGTAATGCTGTCTTTTGCCTTGTACTGGAAGAATGAGTGAATTTTATACCTGTTGATTTCCTGGTCCTTGGCATCCTCCTCTTCCCCATTAATCATCTTACAAGGTTTGGTTCATCCATACTCTCTCTGGTTTCATTTTGATGGTGCTTTAGAGGTTGGATTTTCCTGCTGAAAGAAATTCTTAACTGCTTTCTTCACGTGCTGTTTGTTGTTGCTGCACTTGGTTGAAGTGTGGCCAGCCAGTTGTAGCCAAATACTTTTATTTCTTTCTTTTTACATACTGAAGTTCAGCTGTCTGATTTTTGCCTCAGAAATAAACTTCCTGTGTATGCAGAGCACTGTGTGTACACAGGGGTTCTCCTGCCAGTCCCTCTCCCTGCCCTGGGCTTTCACTGCTCTGCAGGGACACTTTTAGCTGAATCTAACCAAAGTAATCCAAATAATATCCTCCTGTTGGACAGGGTTGTTCTGGACCTCGGGTCGACTCCCAAGCCACGTTTCCAGGGCTGTGTTTCAGCATTCCTGGAGATGATTCCTGTCAATGTGCACCTGCTTTGTGTCCTTCTTCCCCAGAGTCGGAGCGGGTGATAGGATTTGCCTCCGTGGACCTTTCTCCTCTGCTCTCTGGCTTCCAGCTGTTGTGTGGGTGGTACAACATCACAGACTTCAGCGGGCAGTGCCGGGGGCAGATTAAAGTGGCCGTGTCCCCTCTCCAGAACATCAGCAACCTCAAGGAGGAAAGGCAGGCCAGGGCCCGAAGCCAGCCGGAAAGTTCTTCCGTACGTTCTCCCGTTTCCTCCCCTCTCACACTTTAGTTGGATTGCTGATGATCAGCACTCTGTGCTCCTGAGCAAAGTCACCACTAATTCACAGCACTGTTGTGGACCAGTCTGCGTAGATGTACCAAAGCCACCTGATTCCTTAGGAATCCTGCTCCAGCTTTCCATGGTAGCTGCTGGCCAGTGCTGGTTACAGCACCTCAGCCAAGTCTCGAGCATCCCCGTTGGCTGCACTCTGTTGTTGTTTCATGGGTGTGTGGGATTTTTTTTAGGTGAATGTTCTGTGCATTTGAATGTCTGGGAGCATGGCATAGTTCTATTTGCTGCTTTGGGTGCTCAAAAACATACAGTAGATTCAACTTCTCATTGGTTAGGAAGCATCTAATCTGTTTTTCTGGGATATTTGCCATTTTTTCTGGGTGTTTCTTTATTTTCTAGGCTTCCCAGATATGCTTGGGTGTGTTATAGACATGTAATGTAGCCTTTATCCTACTTTCTGTCACTTTACTCTCTGATAGCATGGAGGGAGTTAACAAAAGTGTCTGAAATGGAAGTGTTGAGAAATAGTACTTTGTCTCAGTGCTGGGAAACCATTTGAAAATTCAAAGCTATTTAGAAAGCCTGAGATTTTGTTAGATCAGGATAATACCTTCATTTCTCTTATTATCTTATTGTGAAAGACTCATGTACAGTGTTCCTTTTTCCTTTTCATCCTAGGTGAAGGTCAGCTTTCCAGCATGTCCTAGTAATTCTGCAAACTTGTCCAAGCAGATGTTGAATTCCATGACAAAGGAAGTCAGCGTTCCTGCTCGAGAGCAGTAAGTACACAGGCTGACAACCTTTTTGATTATTTTCAGGTCTCAGAAGTACCTCTCTAAAGCCAAATGACTCTACTGGAAAAATGGTACACCCTGTCAAAGTGTGTCCACTGTGCTGGGGCTTAAAAATTAGTGAACATTCCCTTTCCCAGTGAGAGAGAGGTGCAGGAGGTAGCAATCCTGGGACAGGTTCTTTTTGGCACAACCCAGGTGTTCTTTTCCTTATCATTGATACTTCCTGATTTGTTTTATTTGCACCCTGGTAAATTAGGATTTAAGTGATGCCATTGTTAAAGCTGGCAGGTACTTTCTCCAGGCCCTGATAAGGGTTGTGTCTGTATTTGGTTTTATTTTTACTTAGTGTAAATTAGAATAGTGTACTCCTGATGGATCCCCTTTATTTTGCCTTAGTTTCTGTCCATGACCAGTGAATGACAGCTGGTGAAATGCTGTAGTATTGCATATTACAGGAGTAAGACTGTCAGATATCCTGCAGTAATTCCTGCTTTCTGTCCCTTCAAGTAAGTGAGAGTGTTTTAGTTCATTATTTGTTTATTTAGCCTACAGAGATGATCCTCTTGCCATATGTGTCTTTGAAGTTTAGAGGGACTGTGGGCCACCACTGTGGGATCTGAACAACTGGTTTGGGAGCTGCCAGCAGGCATGGAGAGCTCCCTACCAGCCCCACCATTAACTTGACTTTGGTATAAACCTTAGACAGTGAATTACATTCCTGTGCACATTTGGAAGAGCTAGCTCCGTCCATCGGTGGCTCTTTGGTGGGTTTCAAGACGTTGGCTATTCTTAGTTGTCAGACTTCACACAGTCAGAGGTTTCTGGTGTTACAGAGAGGCTGTTTTTGGTGTTTTTGGCAGGATTAGCCCCCCTGGCAGACGGCACGAGGAGCACGTGCAGAACGTGCGCAGGTTCCACGAGTGCCTGCAGCGGGCGGAGGGGACCACGCGCCGCGCTGCCCGGCCGGACTCAGCACCCCCCTCCTCACGGGCTGCTCTCCTCTCTGCTCTCAGGTAAAGCCAGCAGGGCAGGGCCAGGCCTTAGGTTAGCATCCCTTGGGAGTGATGGATCCAGTTCTGAGGAAATGAAAGCACGATAACCGATGAAGAGATTCCGGTGCCGTTTACGGCGGGTTGAGGCGAGGCTGGAAACTCAGGGGCTGGATGGGGAACTCCACAACAGGACTGAGATGCTGTTGAAGGGGAACAGCAGCAGCAGTGTTTCCAGATCTGGAGGGAATGCTTGGATTTATCCATCCTGTCACAGAACAGGTGCTATGAAGCCAATAGTCCCTTCAGCTGACTTCCACGTGTGTGTGGGTGCACGGAGCAGTGTATCCTTTCCCATCAGGATGTTCTTCTTGCTGGAAGCACTGTTCTCTTGCCTAGATTCTAGGTTTAAATGAGGTATAAATTTAGAAGAATAGTATTTGTTATCTGTAGGAATATAGGAATGAAAGAGACTTCCTGAGGTGTTTCATCCCTTCCTGTGCTGCCACAAGCAGTGTATCTTAAAATCCCTAGATCTTAAGCACATAGAAATCCTTAGATTTTTATCAAGCTCAGCCACAAGTCAAATAATATCCTTGGCTTTATGACTTTTATTGGAAGGTCATCTCAAATCCAATTCCTTTGATTAAGTAAGTTTAGAACTAACTCTTTTTTAGCTTCCAGCCCAAGTTTCATAGGCAAGTCAGGATTTGTTCTGGAGTGTTATCCTCCTGCTTAGAGCAACCTCAACACCTGCCTACTGATCTGCTTTTCAATAAAAACCTTTAATCTTTTATTTGCATATTTCCATGGTGTTGACTAGAATGATCCAACTTAAACCCAACTGCCACAGGCTTATTTTCCCCCTCTGACCAAATTTCTTACCACTGCTTGCAGAAAAAACCTGAGTGAGCTGGATGAGGTTCAAAGATACTTCAGTGAGAAGCTGACCAGGTCTTTTCCTGACTTCAGCACATCCAAACCAAGCCATGAGGAGTGGGAGAGTGACCATCAGGGCTCGATGAGCAGAGAAGTAGATCCCAAAGGTTGCCATCTTTTGGAAAAATCCAGTCAGTTGGTGTCTCAGGTCAGCAGCCTAATCAATGGTAAGTTGTTGCTGTGAGTAGCAAAATGACAAGGAGATCTCATCCCTGCTGGTGCTTTTAAAATAACTTACAGGAGTAGGGAGTAAACTGGAGCCCAGAGCCACAGCTGCTGCCAGTTGGAAAGTTATTCCATGCTTTTTCTGCCCATGGCTTCCTACAGGGAAGCAGCATCTCCAAGAGATAAAGGGCACATCCCTGTTATGCTAGAATTTGCCATTCTTCTGCCACCTTGATCTTCTCTTTTTTCCCTGCTCTTTATTCTCCAAGGTTTTGCTCTTTTTATTTGCCTTCTCATCCTTAGCAAATCTTTTTACTGCTTTTTTACATACCTTCCTCTACAATCTGTTCCAGACTCTTCTTTCTCCTTTTCCAAATGTCCCCCACCATTGCCTTGGAGCAGGACTTGCCTCAAAATAGTTACCTAATGCTGGTGAGCTCAGTTCTCAGAGGATGCGAGTAATGAATAGGATCTGCTCACTGGGAAGCAAAAATAAGTGATTGTGGGTTATTAAAGAATTTGCAATATTTCCCATTAATTTCATCCTTAGTGCTTCTGTTTTTTCCTTAGCATTTCTGGCCTTGTCAGTGGAAAACAGAGCAGAACATGCTCACATTAGCAGTGTTTGCAAAGCTGTGCATGTTTAGCTCCCAACCATCCTTACATCTAGGCCTTTTTACCAAAAACCCAGATAAATCAGACTTAAGCTGAATTGTTGCTCCTTGCATTTACTGATGCTGTTTTTTGTTAACCAGACTTGCAGACCATAACTAAAAACAGCAAGGAAGCTTCCAACGTGCATCAGGACAGCAGCAGGAAGCTGCAGGGTGCTTTGGATGTGCCCAGATGGGAGGAGGAAGGAGCCAGAGCTGAAGTTCCTGAAGGGCAGCTGGAGCCAGATGTGCCCAGTGACACACAGCAGCTGTGCAGTGCTGGGAGGTCTGTGTTTGAGAGACACATGCTGCACCAACTTCTGGGCCCCATTGTCCCTGAAGAAGAGCATCCAGAGGGTTATATCCAGGAAAATGAAGGTGCTTTTGCCATCCAGCCACACAGTGAGGAGGAATACTTGGAAGATGTTATAGAGCCACGGACTCTTAATGAAATAACAACCATGACAGACAGGACGAGCCCCTGGTCCAGCATGGTCTCTGAAACAGGGCAGGGGGCTGAGCAGCATCCTCTGGAGGCCAGGCCTGAGGATCAGCACTCCATGGATGCGGGTTGTTTCCAAAGAGGGAACAGCAGCACCTTGTCCAGCATGCTGCAGGGGGACAGCCAGAGCGTGCTCAGCGCCCCGAGCCCGCCCCTGAGCCCCCACATGGCTGGGAACAATCCCTGGGGAGCAGCAGGAGACTTCCAGACCTTCAGCAGCAGCACAGGAGCAGCAGAGAAGGAGCAGAGCCTCTGGAGCAGGGCGCTGAACATTGAACCCAGAAAGAAAAGTGTGGAGTTCCATGCAGGCTCCAAGGAGCAGCTGCCATCCCCAGGAGACGTGGGTTTGAGCAGTCAAAAAACCACTGAGAGAGAGGAGGAGGAAAACGCTGAGGTTGTGAATGGAGAGCATCAAGGCAAGGAAGGAAGTGGTTCTGATGAGAACTGTGTTCAGAGTGTGTCAGCCCAAGCTGGCTCAGAAAGAAACAGTGAGAGCTTCCCTGATGACAGCAGTGAAGACCCAGTGGAAGGCTCAGAAAACTCCATCAAATCAAAAATCAATTTGTATCCTTTACTGTTTTCTTAAACACTCTTGCATTCGATGACTCTCCTGCTTGGTTAGAATCTCCCTGGCCTCAGGACAGAGAAATTTGCTATGGGAAGCTCTTCCCTGGGAAATGAATCCAGAGCTGGTGATCTGGGAAGGTGTTGGAGGACCCCCTTACACTGTTTGACACACTCTAGTGATGACTTTCTTGAAACTTGTAGCCAGGAAATTTTGTGATTTGTGAGAGTCACTTCATTTTGGATAGTTCCAACATGTTGCATTTTCTCTCCATGTTATTTTTCCCCATGTGTGAGAGCTCTTGTGTTTCTCCTGTAGTAAAAAAAAATGTGCTTTATTTTGCTTTTAAAATACTTCCTAATGTTTCGTGCACAAATTAGAAATCTTGGATTGAATGTTGGAATTTTTGCAAGGTGAAGTCCTGTGCAAATTTGTGAGGTGTTGTTTTAAAGCAAGTCAGTGTCCCACGCTCTGCAAGCCCAGGTGAGAGAGCCAAGTGTTCAGAACAATGGAATATTCATTAAAACAAATGAAATTTGCTAAGTGGGACCTGTTACCAGCTGAGGCTTTTTCCACATCTGGAGCTCTGTGCAGCTGCATACTGCCAAAGGTTGTTCCTAAACAGTTCTGCTCAGATCTGATCCTGTTGTTGTTCCCAACTTCTTCCTTCCACCCCAGGAGATGGAAGCCTCCATGAGACTGCTCTGTGCTTCTTCCCATCCTTCCACACCTCCCAAAGTAAGTATGGGATGTCCTTTCCTTTCTTGTCCAACTTAGTCCATTCCTTAAAGCAGGAACAAAACTTCTCCCTTCCTGTGCCTGCCAGCACTCAGCTTAGATGGGATGGTGTCAGGGGGAATCTTCCTGATAGCTCTTCTCTCCCTGAGGATGGTTTTTAACACCCATGGCTGTGTTCTCTGGGATCCTTATGCCTTCATATCAACCAATTGTTCAGAAAATGTTACTCCATCAGGGTCAGTGGAAGGGACAGGTTCTCACTCTGCATTCTTTGTGCTTTAATGTGATGCCTAATTCTGAGGAGTTCTAACTTGTAATTATGGCTTCAGTTGATCTCTTTTAGATCAGGATGAAATGAGGGAGTTTGCAGCAGGAGGGGGTTCCTGGAGAGGTCTCTTGTAATGGTTCTGTGACCCAGGGAGTAGGAGAATAGCTTGAGTGATTGTTCCTCCTGCAGGAAAGATGTGGATTGCTGAGGTTTTGCATTTTTATGTTCGTAAGGATTTATTTACTGCGAGAGGTTTGTGGCTCCAACATCTACATATTTATCTTATTTTCAGTTCATTAGAGGGGTTATAAAAAAGAGAGAGAGTGAATTTTTACAAAGGCTTATAGTGATGGGATAAGGGGAAAAAGTTTTAGACTAAAAGTAGTTGTTTCCTGTGAGGGTGCTGAGGCCCTGGCACAGGGTGCCCAGAGAAGCTGTGGCTGCCCCATCTTTGGAAATGTCCCAGGCCAGGCTGGATGGGGCTTGGAGCAGCCTGGGATACTGGAAGGTGTCCCTGCCCATGGCAGGGGTTGAAATGAGATAAGCATGAAAGTCTCTTCCCACCCAATCCGTTCTTGGATGGGAATTCCATGATTGCCCAGCTCTGCTTGGATGTTGGTGTGGATCTGGGTGTGCAGAAGCTGGGCTCTTTGTTTACCACTCCCAGACAAGGGGATGCCTTTGTTCCTCCCCATATGACCTATCAAACAAACACTTCAAGGAACATTTATGTCACTGGGAACAGCTTGCCTGATGAATCAAAACAGGCTCTAACAGCTCTGAAGTCATAGAAACCTGCAGTTTAATACTAATACCAGCTTTACTTGAATCTCCTCTCTGCAGCACTGAGCTGAGTGGCTGGAACTACAGCCCTGCAAATTATTACTGATTAGGTAAAATGTTAGCAAGGCACTATTTGGATATTTTGATCTTAAAGCACTTCATTTGAGGATTGGCTGGCACTAATCCTTAGCTGCAGCACTTGTAGGATGTGCTGAGACAGGATTTGGTTGTGCCTTGTTCATCAGATTCACTCTGTGGAGAAACTGTTCTTCACTGCTACCAATACCTAGAGTTCAGAAAAAGTGCTTCCTCATAGTTTTGTTTTTAACTGGCCTTTGGAACATCAGCTTCTAAATCTGGACTTGGTTTGGTTCTGCACAGGTCAGCAAACACCGGGCGTGACAGCAGGGCTGAAATCCGAGCTGTCCTCTGGGCATCACCAGAGCCCTCTCTCCCTTGGCAGCTGGCAAATGTCTCTCCTGCCCTTCCTAGTGCTCCTGCCACTCTCCCTGGCTTGTCTGGCTCCCTGCTTTCCCCCATTCCTTCCTGGAATGACAGAGCAGTGGTGAGGTGTGGAGCTGGGTGGTCACAGCAAAGGAGCTGGCAGCATTTGAGACAAAAATGTTGTCTCATCTCCTGCTGTGAGAGCACGGGGCCCTGAGGAGGTGCTGCAGCAGGTCAGGCTCAGCGTGGATGCTGTGGCCACCTTCCAGGGATCAGGGTTTTGTAGAGCCTCACAAAGCCTCTTTGTTTTTTACTTCTTTTCTCCGTTGCATCAAACTAACACTTCCCATTCTTGAGCTCCTTCCCAGCTCTTGTCTTCCACACTGCTCACCTGCTCTGAGTGGGGGTTAGAGGATAGGTTTGAAAAATCAGAGCATTGATGAACTTTTCCATAAAATGCCAGAATCCCAGAATGGTTTGGGTGGTAAAGAATCTCAAGGATCCTCTTGTTCCACCCCCTGCCATGGGCAGGGACACCTTCCACCATCCCAGGGTGCTCCAAGCTCTGTCCAGCCTGGCCTTGGGCACTGCCAGGGATCCAGGGGCAGCCACAGCTGCTCTGGGCACCCTGTGCCAGGGCCTGCCCACCCTCATGGGGAAGAATTTCTTCCCAGTATCTAACCCTGCCCTTCCCCCTTGTTCTGGCACTCCAGGCCCTTGGCTAAAGTCCCTCTCCAAATACAGTGATATTCCCCCCCCTCCACCTCTAGGAATATTCCAACAGGATAAGAAACTCACACGGAAACCAGTTTTACTCTGAATAATTCATATTTGTGTATGCATAGGCTTACCTTCAGTGTGAATCAGAAATAACACAGCCTTGGGCAGATCACAATAACAGGCATTATATGTTCCAAAAATGCCAAAAACATCCTTTCTTGGTTGTGTTGTTCCTTCTTGCTCTGCTGGATCTTCCTGGTTTCCTGCCTGGAAAGCAGGAGCAGGTGCAGGGCCCTGCCAGGGTGGGTTGTAGCCTGTTAGCACAGGTCTGTTCACCCTCCATCCCTGTGCACAAACAAAACTGCTGGCAAACTGGCTGAGCCACAGTGCTGAGACTCCCTGCCTCCAAGGCTGGAGTTCTTGACCTTGGAGGAGGCCATGGCCCCCCCATGACCTATAAGGTGCTCAGGGATCTGGTTCAGGGCAGCCCCTGGCACAGAGGCTCTGTGTGGATGATCCCTGGCTGGTTCCAGTGTCTCTGCCATTCCTGCTGAAGGGAGAGTGGAGCGTGATCCTGGGTGCACGAGTCCCCTTTGCTCCTGCATCTCCCCCGTGGGACACGTGTGCTTCCTGGCTGAGCCCCAGACAGGGAGAGACTGGGATGGGCTCTGACCTGAGCCAGTTCCTGGAGGAGGAGTGCTGTAAACAGGACACTTCAGATGTGTGCTCTGGAAACTATGCAGGAGTCAGGAACTGCCTCTCAGATGGATCAGAGGGAGGATTGGTGTCCAAAAAAAGAGCAAGGGGGCTGGGGAAAGGTCTGGAGCACCAGGAGCAGGTGAGGGAGCTGGGTGGGCTCAGCCTGGAGAAAAGGAGGCTCAGGGGGAACCTTGTGGCTCTGCACAACTCCTGACAGGAGGGGACAGCCGGGGGGAACAGGGACAGGAGGAGAGGGAATGGCCTCAGGCTGGGCCAGGGCAGGTTCAGGTTGGATATTGTGAAAATTCCTTCCCCAAAGGGCTGTCCAGCCCTGGCACAGCTGCCCAGGGCAGTGGGGAGTCCCCATCCCTGGAGGGATTTAAAGCTGTGTGGATGGGGAACTTGGGGACAGGGGATAGTGGTGGCCTTTGCAGGGCTGGGGGAACAGCTCCATGATCTTATGTGTCTTCTCCAACCTCAGTAATTCCACGATTCTGTGATTCTGGTCATCTGTCTGAGCTGAGAGTGTTGATGGTGCTTTAAACCTCGCTCATTTTGAGCCACACCTGTAAAATAGCAGCAAGAACTGGTGTTCAACCTTTCCCACAACTGGAAGTTCATTTTTGGGAAGGTCAGGGCTTGGAGCAGCCTGGGATGGTGGAATGTGTCCCTGCCCATGGCAGGGGTGGCACTGGATGGGCTCTAAGGTCCTTTCCCACCCAAACCATCCTGGGATTCTGTTCCTTACACTGGAAATGGGAGGTGCTGGCTCTCCATCCCTGGCTGTGCAGGACACGTGGCACATGGGAAAGGGGAGCTGTGGGAGGCAGGAAATGCAGTTTCATGCACCTTTGAAACAGGGTTAGTTGGCAGATAAGGGGAGTTTCCTAGAAAGATGCTTTCAGGTGCTGTGCAGAACTCAGGGATCAGCTCAGAGCCTGGTCACTGCCCCTCTCCAGCCACTCCTGACCTTTTGGCTGTTCCTTGGACAGCTGGGCAGAAAACAGGATGGGAAGAATAAGCTACTGTCCTGGTCTCTGGACAGCCCTGTCCAAGGGAGCTGCTTTGCCCAGCAAGCAGCTCTTTCTGCTGGTTTTTAAGCTGCTACTGTGCCCAGGTCTGCATTTGATCTCTCTTGGCTCCTTGTGCTTTGGTTTAGGAAATTCATCCTGAAGAATTGTAAAGAAGAAGAGCAAAGCAAAGATCCTCCCAATTATCCATGTCTGTTATAAGAACAGGAAGTGTTTTAAAGTATTTTACCTGCAGGCTACGCAGGTAAAATTAAAATTATCAGCAGGCTGTAATGCACAGGCTACCAAACACAAGGACTCACTTCTTCCCAAAAAAGCCATTTCCCTCTCCAAACCTCAAGAGTGCACCAAAACAGGGTCCTGGTGCTGTTTCTCCTGGGAGGAAGCTGGGCACCTCAGGAGACCTTTCCCAAGGCTCAGAGAAGCAGCCCAGTGATGTAGGTGAAAGGCCAGACTGGAGGATCAGTTTTCCTAAAGACCTTCCTGGCCCCTCTGCTTCCTCCCCTAAAGGCTCCTGGAGCAGGATCACTTTGCTCAGTGCTCCACAGGCACAGCCCAGCTCTGAACTAGTTGGGGAGAAATGTGTTTGTATGCTGAAATTACTCATCTCCCAGTGCTGCTGGAGCATCAGGGACAGAGCCAGGCTGCTGGCAAAGCACAGAGGAGGTGACACTGGTTAAACCAGGGCTTTTCCTCTCATGGGCTGCTCCTTTTGGGGTCCCTGCACAGCTGAGCCTGGCCCATCCCATTTATCATGGACTCACAGTGGTGGTTTGGGCTGGGAGGGACCTTCAAACTTATCCAGCCCCATCCCCTGCCGTGGCTTCCAGTAGCCCAGGGTGCTCCAAGGCACTTCCAGGGATTCAGGGGCAGCCACAGCTTCTCTGGGCAACCTGTGCCAGGTCTTCACCACCCTCATAGGGAAGAATTTCTTCCCAATATCTAATCTAAATCTCTCCTCTTTTAGTTTAAACCCATTCCCTGCCTTGTCCTGTCAGCAGGCTTAAGATTTGTTGTGGCAGAGCATTGCCTCTCCCCTGTGAGATTTGGTCTTCAGGCTTCTGGAAATGATAAAGCGAAATAATAATTGAAAGCCAAAATGCAGTCAGGTGCCAGTGACTACACCACTGTCGTTGCTTTGGCTTCATGCAGGGGGGCTTTGGCTGGGGGTGGCACTCACAAGTCCAGAGGTCACACACCAGAGCCCCGTTCTGGGGTTCACATCATTCTCTTTCTCACTGGGATGATTTTTCTGTCTCTCCAGCCTGTCACCCTCTGCACAGCCCTGTGGTTTGCCAGGGCCTGAAGCCGAGTGCTGGGCAGAGCTCTGACCCTGGTCCCTTGTCTCCCCAGAGCAGCAGTGGAGCAGTGCCTGCAGGGATCCCCTACCGGCGAGCAAACCGGCCCCGGGCCAGCCCGCGGCTCTCGGAACAGGAGGCCCAGAGGATCGCCAGGATCTTCTCAGCTCAGCTCTCCCAGCAGGAATAGCGCTGGCCAGAGACCCTCCACGGCCCGGTGCAAAGGCAGAGACCCCGTGACGGGGAGGGGCAAGCCACAGCTTTCAGGCTCTGCCTTTAGTTTGCCTAATTGGTTTGTTAATTACGTCCCCAATTTAGGCTCAAAGCCTGTGGTCACCCGCAGGGAGCTGTGTCTTGTAGGGGCAGGTCCCCAAGGACATGCACCCCTGTGGGTGACGTGTTACCTGCTCTCCAAGTAGTCCAGTTTTAGGATTTATTCCTGTGAAATGGCCCTTTCAAAAACAGTTGGTGGGCAGCACAATTCTGTTTCCACAGTGCCCAGGGTGCTTCTGTGAACACAGGCCAAGGGCACAGTAAAATCTGGTGGGTGTACAAAAGAGGGCGACTAGAGAGATGAGATTTTTATATTTATATTTAAATTATTTTTGTACACCTTTCAGAGAACAGACTTTGATGCCAGCAAAGCTCAGTTATTTTTGTACTGCTTTTTCCAGTGTTTGTTTCAATAAAATTCCCCTGGTTTCTTGTCAGCCTGTGCAAAGTGTCCCTGTGGCAGGGCAGGAGCCTTTCCTCAGCAGTGGACAGGAGTCTCTCCCAGATGAGTATCCAGGTCAGAGAAATGCTGCTGGAAGCTGGGGTGGCCAGGAGCACATGGAAAGATCACAGCTTTGCCAAGGAGTTGGGTATCACCGTGCAGCACAGCCCCATGTGGGCTGAGTCGCTTCCAATCTGAGCTGCTTTTCAAACCATGCGTGGAATTCAGGATTTAAGCAGCCAAAGGACCAACATCCTTTTTTTCTCCCACTTCTGCAGTGTTGTTTTTCCCAGTCAGTCACTGCTGGCACAACTTGCCCTGTGATTGTGGCCCCTTTCCCTGCCCTTGCTGGGTCAGGGTAGAAGGTGAAGGCACTTAGTGTCCCCTGGAAGGACAGGAGTGACGTGCAGGCTGCTTTCTCCTAGTGGCATCCCCAAAAAAAAACTCAGGCAGGATGCCAGCTGGGTTGGGATCACTGCCACAGAGGAGGTCACAGCACTGCCCCCTGAGCTGTATCTTGGGCACGAGGTAAACAGCGTCTTCCTTTGGGGTTTAGGTCAGCCCTGGGCAGGAAAACAAGGCAGGAGCCAGCTGGAGAGGGGTGCCAGTGCCAGGCAGCTTTTGTCTGGAGCCCGAGAGATGGAGCCAAGGTGGCTCCAGGGTGTCAGGACCAAAGTCCTCCTCGTGCAAGGTGAGCTCAGGTGTGAGTGTGGAGGCTCTCAGCACACCCTGAGGGACCTTCCAGCGTGAGGGGTAACGAGCACCAAGGGTTAAGCACACAGAGAGTTTAAAAAAATGGGGAAAAGGGGCCTCTCTTCACTCCACCTTGGCCTCCAGCCTCTTGTGCTGAGCCCAGGCCCTCCCCACAGCCTCAGACCCAGTGCCCAGCCAGGCTCTGGAGGGTGTCAGGGGTTTGATGGTGGATTTCACTCCAAGGTGCTCACCCAGCCCCAGCTCCACGTGAGCTTGGGGAACACGTTCCACCATGCAGAGGCAATCCTGCTGGGAGCTCAGCAGCTGTCTGGGCTGGATTGTGGCTCATGGTCTGTGTCAGGCAAAGGGATCCAACCTGCCCTGCACAAAGAGCTCGGTGCTGCAGTGCCTCCCAATCTTGGGAAGCTTTGGGATGAGTGTTTTCTGCATCTTGACCTTCCCAGAGTGGTTTTAGGGTAAAAACCAACATTCCTCCCCAGTCCAGTGCAGGGGGTCCGGGCAGGACCCCCCTCCCCGTGCCTGAGCCCCGGGAGGGGGGCAGAGGGCTGAAAGAGCCACCTAAGTCGGGTGCCAGGTGACCCAGTCCCGTCAGCTGAAATGCCACCGGGGGAACGCTGTTTCCCTGTCACCCGATCCCTGGCTGCTGGAATGCCCTCCTGGATGCTATATAAGGGCGGGGCCAGGGAAACGCTCTCAGGGCACTGCCTGCGCAGGGCAGGAGCTGAACACGGTGCCGAGGTCCCCACGGTGAGGCCACGGGGGGACACGGCTCCGGGCAGGTCCCTCTGGGGGAGATGATCCCAGCCAGCAACCCCTGTCACGGCTGGGGTGGGATAGGGAAGGGTGGGCATTGCTGATCCCATGCTGAGCAAGTCCTGTGCCTCAGTTTCCCTGCGGCAGAAGGGAGGAGGCAGGGCAGGATATGGTTTTTGGGATTGAGCAAATCCACCAAGAGCCACCGTGGCCCATCATCACCTCCGTGGCCGGACGGGACACCCACGTGAAGCCCTGTCCTGAGGCACCCTGCTGGCTCCCCCACGAACCCCTCCTCTCCTTGCAGCCCCTCTGCCACCATGGTGGGTCTGCAGCCCCCCGAGGTGCCCCCCACGGCCGCCGTGAAGTTCGTCAGCGCGGGGCTGGCCGGCTGCATCGCCGACCTGTGCACCTTCCCCCTGGACACCGCCAAAGTGCGCCTGCAGGTACGAGCCCCAAACCCCGGGCAAAGGGAGCCCCTGGCGCCTGGGACTCTCCACCACAGAGCTGGTGGCCCCTGGGGAGGAGCAGGAGGTGGGGTGACACAGTGGGCGCCCCACAGATCCAGGGCGAGGTGAGGATCCCCCGGACCATCAGCTCCGTGGAGTACCGGGGTGTTTTGGGGACGCTGAGCACCATGGTGAGGACGGAGGGGGCCCGCAGCCTCTACAGCGGGCTGGCGGCCGGGCTGCAGCGCCAGATGAGCTTCGCCTCCATCCGCATCGGGCTCTACGACTCCGTGAAGCAGCTCTACACCCCCAAGGGGACTGAGAGTGAGTGTCCGGGCAGCCCGGGCTTCCCTGCGCGCCCCCTTCCCGAGGCACAGCCCTTTCCCAGAGAGAAACTCCCCCCGGGGGGCACAACCCCCTGGGATCACCCCCTGGGATCACCACAGCCCGCTGACCCTGCGGTCCCGATCCCTGCCCTCTCCAGACACGGGCATGGCCACGCGGCTCCTGGCTGGCTGCACCACGGGCGCGGTGGCCGTGGCCTGTGCCCAGCCCACCGACGTGGTCAAGGTGCGGTTCCAGGCCAGCGGGGCCCTGTCGGACAGTGCCCGCCGGTACAGCGGCACCGTGGACGCCTATCGCACCATCGCCAGGGAGGAGGGGATCCGCGGGCTCTGGAGAGGTAGGCGAGGGCAGGGATGGGCGTGGGAAAGGGGTGCGGTGCGAGTGGGAATGGAAATGGCGATGAGGAAGGGAAGAAGGATGGGGACGAGGATGGGGACAGCAGGGCCGGGGCACCGGCCCAGGGTGCTCCAGGGGGGACTGTGAGCGGCAGTCGCGATGCCACCACCCTCCCCCTGTGCAGGGACGCTGCCCAACATCGCCCGCAACGCCATCATCAACTGCGGGGAGCTCGTCACCTACGACCTGCTCAAGAACGCGCTGCTGCGGGCACAGCTCATGACAGGTGAGGACGGCGCGGGGGGACACGGCCAGGTGCCACCCCTGTCCCTGCAGCACCCGACCCCCGGCTCTTCCCCACCTTTAGACAACGTCCCGTGCCACTTCGTGGCCGCCTTCGGCGCCGGGTTCTGTGCCACGGTGGTGGCATCGCCGGTGGACGTGGTGAAGACGCGGTACATGAACGCCAGCCCCGGGCAGTACCGCAACGCCCTGAGCTGCCTGCTGGCCCTGCTCATGCAGGACGGCCCCGCCGGCCTCTACAAGGGGTGAGTTCAGCCCCTGCGAACCCGCTGCGGTGACCGCAGGGACCCCAAACTCCCCGAGCCACGAGCGGGGCTTTGGGGACGGCGGTGTCCCCGGCACGTCCCTTCAGCGCTGCTTCTGCCGGCACAGCTTCGTCCCGTCCTTCCTGCGGCTGGGCTCCTGGAACGTGGTGATGTTCGTGTCCTACGAGCAGCTGCAGCGAGCCATGGTGCTGGCCCGGCCGGCCCTGGCCTGAGCCCCCCGGCGCCTCTCGCCGGCCCGGCGAGGCTCAGCAGCAATTACATTAATTGCCGAAGCGCTCGGGAGGGACCGGAGAGACGGAAGGAGAAAGGATGCTGCTGGAGGAGAAACCTGGGAGAGCGGAGGTTTTCAGAGAAGAGTTTTAAGGGACGAAGGAAAAAAAATGTTTGTTGGCTTTCCAGCCGGGAAGATCAGCACTTCCCAAGGGCAGGGGTGTGGGCAGGTGGGACCAAGCTGAGGGCCAGGGAATTCCCGTTATTCCTTACTGGCGCTTCCAATAAACCGCCCCTATGGGGTCCGATCACAGCGTGGCTCGGGGTTTCTTTGCCTTTTTGGGGTGTTCGGGGTCATTGTCCCAGCTCTACATGTGACACCAGTCAAGCTGACATTCTCCATCATTTCTGGTGCAATGAACCCATTGATCTCTGATTATTCGGCTCTTTCACAATCACAAACAGCAGCTCCACCTTTTGCCCGGCCAATCGCTCTAAAGCCTCGAATGGTCCCTTTTTAGGACAGTGAAAACGTGCATCCTAAGCGGGAAAGGACATAGAATTCCCTTTCCCTATTTTTCAAGCATAAGACGTCTGGGAATTGCTTTCTTCCCGTGGGTAACTGGCAGGAACAAGATTTCCTCTGCTGCCACTCCATCTGTAGCATCCTCATTTGTCACAGATACTCAGCTCTATCTCAAGGACTCCCATCAGAAAACTGATGGCTGTTACCAGAAGCGACTTCCCAAGGCGGTTTTCAGTCCCTGGGAGCAGCAGGAATGACCAAGGGCAGTTGCTGTCCCAGGAAAAGGTGGCACCGGGGGGAGCTGCGGGCGGTACCCGCAGGGCGGTGCCCCGGGACAGCTTCAGGTGAGCGGCCCGAGGGGACAGAGGCGCGCAGGGGTCCCCTGGGTCGGGTGGGATCCACACAGGGATCCACAGCGGGACGTGTGTCCTTTCAGCACTGGAATGTGGGACCCGGCTGCTGTGTGGGACGGGTTTGTCCCGGGACTTGAGGCTCCCCGGGATCGTGTTTCATGCAGTAAAACTCGTGCCGCGTTCCCAGCTGCGGTGACAGCGTTTTATGGGATGGGATGGGCTGAGCTGCGTTTTCCGGGAAGCAGCGGGATGGGTGTCCCTGTGCCCCGTTCCCCCATGGGTCGCAGAGAAGGGTCAGTGGGAAAAACTGGACAGTCCTGATGGAAACCGATGGAAAAACAACTTTTCTTTGGTTTTGGACTTGACATTTTCCCACCTGATCCAGGTGTTTCTCCTTAGGAAACAGGGAACAGAAGGAGGAATAGGGAAAAGAACACTTCGCAACCCCAAAAGGGACGAGCTTATTTCTATTTATTCCCTGATACACCTGGAATGATTTGGGTCTCGGGAGGCACCTGGGAGCCTCCTTTTGTGTCCTGGGTGGGGCCGAGGCTATAAAAGGGGTAAAGGCTGGAAGGGGGGGGGGCCCGGGGGGGAGAGGAGCAGTGTTGGGATCAATGGTGCCTTGGGGATTTGCATCTGGAAGCGGCCACGAGTTTCCTGATGGGAGTCCTGGAAACAGAACTGAGAGTCGGTGAGAAATGAGAATGCTGCAGCTGGAGTGCTGAGAATGGAGAGTCTGCAGTCGGTGCTGTCTGGTGAGTCTCCTGTGCCCCACTGCTGATGGCACCACATCACCTCATTCTGACCTAAACCCTCTCGAAATAGGCTTAAATTACAAACCGAGCTACAAAATGCACATGGGAAACTTTGTGTCCCTAAGGGAATGCTTTAGGGATGTGCAGCCTCTGAACTGCAGAAATAATTCCAGCTCCCACAGAAACCTGCTGGGCTGTGGTTCTAGGGCAAGAGTGTCAGAAAAAAGTGGCAGCTTCAGCACCACCCTAACAGTGATTTTCCTTGGAGCTCTCAGGACCAGGAGGAGATGGTGCTCATGCCCCTCTGGGAAAGCATGGAGCAGGATCAGTGCTGTGTCCTTTTCCTGCTCTCTGTGCTGTTTCAAGGATGGCAGGGAGGGAAATCCAGGAAGGTGGTGGGGAGGGCTTTCTGCCAGGTCTGGACACCCTCAAGGCTGAGGTGGTTTTAAAATGCTTTAAATGCTGCAGCAGCTCCCTCCCTACATCAGAGCTGCTCAGCCTGGGTGAGTGTGAGGATATCCAGCTCTTCCTTAGGGCTTGGAACATGGCAGGGCACAGAGGTCATGTTCAATCTTGTTTAAACACTTTATATATCAAAATGCATTGAGACAGAGACTTTGAGGAAATAACATGCCAAACTCTGTTGCAGCCATAGGTACAAGCTGTCTTTATTAAAGACCCACATTGATGGATGTTCTGTCACACCACTCTGGGGACAGAATGTGTCCAAAAAGCTTCATTAACCCCTTGTGTTCTGCTGACAGGGCAGCATCTGACCCCAGGGGCTGTGTGGAGGTTCCTCCCTGGAGCAGGGACACCCCTGAGGATGAGCCACAGAGGTTCTGTCGTTGGACCAGGTGAGGATCTCTTTCTGCTTGGTAATTGCTTTTGCTGGCTTCAATGTCACAGCTGCAGCGTTCCTTCAGACCTTGTGCCCTGCAGCAGCACCTCCAGCTCCTGTGCTGGGCAGGGAACTGTTCTGGGGTGGGAAATTGTGGAAAATTTTCAAAGTTTCAAGTTTTCAAAGTTTGACAGAAGGTTCATATAGTATGTATCCATATGGAAATTTTGAGATAAGAAATGTTGACTTAGGAATGTTAGGGAATAGGACAGACATTTAGAGAGAAATGAAACCAGAAACAAGTTTTAAAGAATGACTTTGTAAATAAGACTGGATACTTTAGAGAAATAGAACTATGAGAGATGCATTGTAGTAGGACCCAGGAGGGGTAATTTTAGATTATTGGTTTCAAGGCATTTACAGAATGGTGTAGCAAAAGCTGATAGGCCAAGAAACACTCATAGTGTATTGTAATTAGGAAATAGTTGGCTTCTGATTGTGATGGTGTGGATTGTAACATCCGTATTCTCACCCTTCTCATGAGACTGAAAATGGAATCAAAGTTTTTAAAACGCCTCTCAGTTGCCCATCTCTGGATCAGAAAAGGGCATAATCCAATAAATTGATACAAGGTAAATACTGGTCCTTTATGCCGGGGGTTCTGTTGGGGCTCTTGTAACCTGATGCTCTCTGTGGAATGTGTAACCGAGGATGTTACAAATACCTGGGCTCTTCTATCCTTTTTAGGGTGGATATTGTTACAAGGTAAATGGTCCTTTATGTGCACAGTTCTACTTTGGTGTCAAAAAGCCTCGGGAGCGCTCAGGAATGCAGCGTGGGATACTTGACCTCTGAAATGGGTCCTGTTTGGTATAAAATACCCATTTTTAGTGGTTTGTGTTTATTTTGACCTTGGAGGCTGACTAGTCAGGTTGGTGTCTGAGGAGGGGAGGGTGTTCTGGGTTCCAGCAGCACTCCCAGGGCTGCTGCTCTGGGGTGCAATACAGAACCCAGCAATATTCCTGCTGTGCAAACGTGGGAGGGAGTGGAACGGCGAGCGGCAAAGCTGGGTTTGGCTCCTTAAATCCCAGAACAGCTGGGTTTGAGTTCCATCAGCCAGAGGAGGGAATGAACCCTGGTGCCAGCCATCCTGGGGGCACTGGACAGCTCTTACCATTTCTCTGCCATCATTTGCATTGTGTGATTCTCCCTTGCATTGTGTGATCAGAGAGGGCAGAAAATGAGGATGGAGAAGGGAGCTCAGTTTGTTTCTGTGACCTCCAGGCTAGGGGCAGCTGCAGAGCACTTTGGTTTCAAATAATCCTGCCCAAATACAGGCAGCTTGAACCTCTCTTGGGCACTTCTGGATCCCTCTGTGCCTCTCCTCCTCTGATCTTTTACCTGCGAGGTGTGGGCTCAGAACCCTGCCTACTGGATGGATTTTTACATGTGCAAATGTATTTTCTCAGAAAAGCCATCAGGTGTAATGAAAATCTACAGAAAACAGGTGGTTGGTACACTAGGTGATAGTAGGTCTTGGGCTTTTCTTCTTCTTTTTTTTAACCTGTTCTTAAGGGGACTACTAAACTGGAAAATGGAAAGTGAGGGAGGGGAAAGTTGCTCTTCATTTTTTAAAGTATTGCTGTGGATTTTGGTGTGTCAAGTGACACTACCAAAATAGAATTGGAATAACTGAACTTCAAGACTCTACACTTAATTCTTTTATGTGTTTGTGTGTGTGCAGGAAATGCCAAATCCCAGAGCAATTCTATGTCTGTAACATTAAATCCAACATCTTTAAAACCAAGTGCTCAGTGTGAGCTTTTCACATGGATGTAAATGGTCTCTCCTTTCTTGTGCCCCAAAGGCCAAAAGGAACCTGCCAGAAGCAGGCCTTCCTTGCATATCCAGAATTTCAATCTGCTGTTGGATTCTTCCCTCCAATCTCTTCTTGGGTTTTTGTGCCAAAGGGGATCTGACCCCAGAGCCATACAGGGTGCCTGCTGCCTTGATAAATGCAAATGACATTTGCTGAGTCTGTAAGTAAGATGATGCTGCACTAAACTCTCTCTTTTGTGGGCTGTTGTTTGGTCGGGTTTTTTTTTCTTTATTTTTAATGTATTTCTAAGTGGTGCAGTGAGGAGCAAGTTGCTGGGTTACATGGCTTCTGACTGATTTATCACAGAAATAGGTATACATGTGTGCATGTGCTTCCTGGCAAACCCAGATGTGAGATCCTGAGTGAGGAGCTGCACGTGGCACAGGCTTCTGGAAATGGAAATGGCCTTGGCAGGATAGCAGCTGTGAGGTGAAGCAGAATTAACGTGTATGTAAGCAGGAAAAACAAGTGAAATGCTGCTTCTTGGTCCTGTGAACACTTTGTGTCCCAGCTCAGATAGTCCATTTCAGTGCTTGTTTGGTTTGATTTTTGTGTGTAACAAAACCACTGCTCCATTACTCCAAACAACTCCCCTCCTCTACAGGACATATCCCTGGAGTGGGACCAGACTCCCTCTCACCCTGGAGGAATTCCCTGCTGCTCTGGAGAGGTGGTGAAGCCAAAGCTCAGGAGCAAAGGAAAACACCCAAACCAGGGGCATTATGTCCTTGATGCACCCAGCACCATGAGTTTTCCAAGTTCCCAGCACTGATGAATCTAAACAAGAAAATGCCAGTTCCTTCACTTCTCCACCTGGAAATATATCCAAATAAGAGGCTCTGTCTTCCTGCTTTTCCTGTATTTATTGTTTTCACCTGAGCTGGAAGGATGGGCATGGCCTGTATGTATCATATGAAAGTGGTGCTACTAAATTTGTCCAGAAGTTCTGATTATAGACACTCATTTTCTGACAGAAAACATTTTGGTTTTGCCTTTCCAGGTGCTGCCCAGGATGTCTGGCTGTGGTCTCAGTGCTCCCTAGGAGGAAGGGCAGTCTTTCCTGCCCTGCACAGCTCAGGTGGCTGTGACAGAATTGGTGTGGCCTGACAAAGCATGAAGAGATTTCTGTGTTTTGCAGTGCCTTGAAACCTTTCTCTGTCAGGTTTTGGATGGGTTTCTCTTTGGGATTTCTTCTGATGCAGCATCCTGGGTGTCCCTAACTTTGTGCCAAGTCCAGTGGTAAAGGATTGAATGACTGACAAGTGGGGTGTGCATTAAAAATGGTCATGTTAAAATTAGGCAAAGAATACAATAAGAAAATCCTTTTTAGAAGCTTCCTTTTAATGTCTGAAATAGTTAGGAATAAAAAGGCTGGAAAAGGGCACTTTTCTGTTTGAATTGGTGTCACATCAAGGATAAAACCCCACAGTGAGCAATCAGGGCAGAAGTGTGAAAGCCAGGATCCTTTCACTTCCACCGTGGGCTTAATTTTCTTTTCCTCCTTACTTTCAGGACAGGAAAAATCATTTATCTCCTCCCATTTTTGCCAAAAGCTTTGGTGTTTGAGCAGCCAAAGCCAAGAGGCTTCAGCACCAGGGGTCTGTGCTGGAGAGCTTCTGGTCCTGCCCATGCTGTGGGGTAAATCAGAGGGAGGCAGGGTTCCTCTCTTCCTCTCTGCTGGGATTAACTGCCCAGGGAAGGCCATTTCTGACAGCCCAGCCCTACCTGTGGCTGCTGGAAAAGGGCAGAGATGAAGACACAAATGCCAGAGTTCCTCTGCAGGGATGTGCAGTGAAGGGGAGTGTTTATAAACTATATCAATATTTCTCCCAGAATTGGGGTGGTGCAGTGATGGGGGTGGTTTGGTTTTGTCTGGGCCTGTTATTCCTTGTGCAATGTTTTAATTCTGTTGTATGATTCACTGTCCAGTATCTTTCTAGCAAAAGCTGACAGGAATTTAGGTTAGGGATTAGAACTTGGGTCCATTCACTGCAAAATCTTGCCAAGGCTGGAGGACTGGGGTGATGGCTGCTCCCAGCAAAGGTCACTTATTAATTAATTCTGTGTCAGATTTCTCTCATAGCTGGGCAGGCAAGGCGAGGGCTTGGCTCAGCAATTCTGCAAACAAGGCCTGTGTGCTGGTTGACTCATTGTGCTTTTCAGTGAGCCAGGGCTGGCACAGGGACTCGTGCAGGAGCTGATCTCTAAGAGGAGCTGCTGCCCTTTGGAGCCCTCCTAAAGGTATGACTATGGAACATTTTGGAGGCTGTTTCTGGAATTCCATTGGAGCTGGATCTCGCTCCGAGTGCAGCAGCCAGGTGAGGGCTCTGACCTGTCCAGGTTTGTGCTCACCTTGGTGCAGCCAGGGGCTGGAGCAGCTTTTCCAGGGAAGTGGAGATCTCTGAGGAATGGGGCTCTGGAAAGCAGGAACCTGCTGGGATTTGCAGAGCTGATGTGAAGTTTGTAAAACCAGCAGAAAACTCTGATTCCTGTGGTTTCTGGGGAGGAGGCACTGATCACCCTGGGATCAGAACAGGATTTTGTCACAAGAGAGTCTCAGGTCTGCAAATCCCACATTTGGTATGATCTGTGTGGTTATAATAATTAAAAGGTATAACTTCCTTATAACATATTTTTAAAGTTTATTAAGTTTATTTTTAAAATAGGTTTAGTTGTTATGTTGATAAAGTTAAATTGTTAAGTTAAAATTATTTGAATTTTATTTTTGATGTAGAAAATATTTGGGTTTGTTGTTATTATATTTCGGTAGAGTTAGGGTTTGGTTATAGTTTAAATTTTAATTGGTGGATGTTATTTAATGTACTTTTATAAAAGGTTTTTAAAACAACAGTTATAAGTAAAAAATTTAGGATTAAAGATTAATTAAATTATTTATTAAATGGATTTTTAAACTTTTTTTAGAATAGAGATGTTTTGAATATAGTAAACCTATTTTTTAAAGATTTGAAAGTGGTTATAGATAGGATTGTGATTTTGGATTTGGATATTGAGAGTGTGAAGGTGGAGGAAATGTAGGAGTATTAGAAACTGATTACTTAGTAAGAAACTTAGAAAAAGAAATTAATGCTGTAGTTGGATTTTTTTGTTGAAGTGTTTTTGTAATAATAACTGAGGAAAGTTATAAGATTAATAGTTTGGAGAAGGTTTCCAATTCGGGTTTTTTCACCTAATTGAGTTTTTTTTCATTTTGAAAAATATTTTAAATTATGAAATAATTTTAAATTATAGAGTCAGTGTAGAGATTAATTAAAAGTTAACTTGGTTTACGAGATGTATAAGTGGTTAGAGAATAAAAAAGTAGGATTTACAAATGGTATGAGTTTTTTAGATAATTATGGAAAGAGTTGGTAAAGTATATGAAAGTTGGTTGTAAATACTATAATAGTATTTTATAAATTGTGTTTATAATAAAAACTAATAGGCCTATATTATATAATTAGTATGTTAATACTAAATGTTTGAAGAAGTTAATATAACATTTTAAAAATGTTTATATATTAAGGAAATAGAATAAAAGTTTTAAAATAGTATGATATTAATAGTAATTACTATTTTTTGGTGCTCTTTATAAAAGATAAAAATAGTAGGGATTGTAATGAAGAATAGAATTTTTTATTAAAATGTTGGTGTAAATAAACTGCATTTCTTTTACTTATGAGTAGATGTTTGCTAGTGTTTCATTTTAGTTGTTGTAATTGGGGTTGTTTTATTTTTTGAAAAAATTAACTATATATTTTATCATTTAGATAAATGATTTTTAATAAAATTTAGGATGAGTTAAATGACATTTAAATTGGAAATGAACGAATTCTGATAGTAAGGAATGATAAACTCAATTTTAATAGAATAGTAAAGTGATCAAATGTAATTTAAGAATATTTAGGCTTAAATGTAGTGAGATTTAATTTTGTTTGATTTTATTAATACTTAACTTATTGAAAGTTTAGGTTTTGGGGAAATTTTAGATTGTCAAGTTATGATTATTACTTATATCTTTACATGGTGGTTTTATTTATTGGGAGATGTTTCTTGGTAAAAGATTTTTATTTATGTTATATTTAGAATGGTACTATTTTGTATAGTGGATTTTTTTGTATTTAGGATATTGATTTGATTGTTTCATACTTTTATGGGCTTTGAGTAATATTTACTTATATGTTTAGGTTTTTTATATTTGAAGTATGTTTTGATGGTTTTTATTACTTTTTTAAGAGTTTTTGATTTAGAATTTGAAGAATATTTGGAGGAAATAAATTTGGGGGTTTTTCCTGATGTGGTTGATTTGTATTTTTAGTGTTAGTAAGGACTACTTTTGGCATGTTAATTTCATTTTTTGTTTGGCTGTGGGGAGGGTCTCTTGTTAGATGTGTAAGCCTGAGACTGGTACTAGGACTTTTTGTATAGTGTTTTATGAGTCTGTTGAGAAGGAAGTGTTATTTTAAGTTCTATAAAATATATTGAGAATTAGTTAAAATCATGGAAGAAACATTATGGTAATTAAAGGGTGTTATGTTTAGAGTTACAAATCTTTTTTAATAACTGCCTAAAGTAAGGTGAGCTTAATCTACTCTTTTTGCCCCCAAAAAGCATCATGCACATCCACATGAATGGCATGACCTATGCCCACTGCTCACCATTCACCCAGCCAAAATCCAGAGCAAATGTTGGTTGGGCTTTAAGAACTTGAAATAACTTTGGAACAAAACAAATCACATTTTTCTCCTGTGCTTTTTTCCTTTCAGATGCTGTACTTACCTCTGTGCTGAGCTCTCACTGCAGGAACCTGTCAGGCCTTAATGGCTGTAAGTTCGTGTTCTTCTCACTGGGGAATTGGAAATAATTGTTAATTAATTGCAGAGTTAATTAATTAATGAGACCTTTCCCCTTTTGTGCCCAGCTGTGTGGGACAAGGGCAGAGAGAGGGAGCAGAGGAGCCGCAGGAGAAAGGCAAAGGGACCCCCCTGGTGTCACCAGGGCACCTGTGGGGAACAGAAGGGACACTGTGAGGGCAGGTGGAGGTGAGGAGGGGACAGTTTGGGGCAAAATCTGAGCTCATCTGCAGGGAAGTAAGTAGGGGATATTTTGGAGGGGAAAGCTGAGGTGATGAGTTCACCCAGCCTGGCCCAGGTTGTGTTTGCACAAAGTGGGACCAGAGGTAAAGGTCAATTCAAAGCCAGCCCTGCTCAACCTCTAAATCCCAGAATAAAATTCTATAAGCTGCCCATTGAGGGACTAAAAATACATAAAAACAGAACCAAGAGCAAACCAGAAGGTTCCTGGGAATCCCATTAGAGTGTTGTCATAGCCTTTTTAACAGATCTGTAAGGTTTCTATTAAAACACTGCATTTCTGTGTTGGGATCATTCATTCCGTGGGCTGTGGGGTTTTTTTTGGGTTTGAACTCTCTCACGGTGGCCCTGACACTGCTCAGGAGCTGAGAGGAAAAGCAGAGTCAGAGCAGCTGGCAGGGAATTTGTCCCACCAGCAGCAGGGGAAGGACACGAGCTCCCACCCTAGGACTTGGATTGTCCCTCTGGGGGATGCTGGTTGCTGGGATTTACATCATTCCATACATTTGGCTGCTGAAATTTCCCAGCCCAGGGGCTTTAGCTGACAGGGCAGCACAAAGATTGTTCCTGTGTGGCAGCCGGATTTGGGGCTCAGTATCAGCTCTGACAGTTCAGATGAATTACACCCACAGCCCCAGAGTCCCTGCTGAATTCCTGCTGGAATAACCTGACAGTGCCTCGTGGAGAGGGGAAATTCCCACACAGAGCCACCACTTTAAGACCAGCTGTGTCAGGAGCCAGCAGAGGTTCCAGGGAAGCTCCGTGGGATCAGGACAAGGACAGGTTTCTATTCCATAGAACTTGCTATTTAAAACCCCCATACCCCAGCCCTTCTGATGACCCTGGGGTCGGTCACTTCACAGAATTCCCTGGAATTCAGCTGATTTCACCCCCCCAGAGCTGACTCCAGTTGATATTTTAAAACAGGACAAGGCAATGGCTGGATGCACTCCCAGTGATGAGGCAGGACATCTCTCCCTGCAGAAGCTCAGCTTCTTTCAGACCCTCAGCAAGTTCTTTACCCTCAGGAAAGGGATCCACACCCCTGCCTTCAGCACCCCTCCAGTGGGACCCACCTGAGAAAGCTTTCCATCACTTCTGCACTTCCAGCTGGCTCCCTGAAGAATTCCAAACTTCATCCCACTCGAACCTCTGATTTTAAGGAGTCTCCAAGGCCTATTGCTTGGAGTTTAATATCTGCGAGGGAAGATTGCCTTAGCTTAAATGCTGCTGGTGGATCATGGCCTTAGACTGGAAAGAAGGGAAGAGATTCGGGGTGGCCGGGACATACCTGGCAGCTGCCTGGGAGCTCTGGGAGGTCAGAAATGGGAATTGCTGTCGGAGCCCCTCTGCAAACGGCCCGTACCTCCATTCCCAGGCAATGCCAGCTGCTCCTTGGGGTCCTTCCGGGCTGTCAGTGGCGTCTGTCCGGGCTGCAGCATCTCCGCGTGCCTGCTCAGAGCAGCCCCTGGCCGAGGAGCCACAGGCAGCCCTTGAGCCCTGTCCGTGCCGGCGCTGTCCAGGGGTCCCAGCGCCCAAGGCGGGACGGGCAGGACGCTGCAGGCACGGCTCCTCCCCTGCAGATCCTAAGCACTCCAGGCACTGCCTGCCTTTCGGGGGCTCCTCCAGCCCCACACCGGGCACAGCCGGAGCAGCAACGCCTCAAACCCAGCGGCCGCCACGGAGCGGCTGCTCCCGGCAGCGGCGCTGCGGCCCCGCTCGTTCGGCGGGGACCCCCGGGGATGCGGACACGGGGGAGGGGGAGGCGGACGCTGCTGCTCGGAGGGGAGTGCGGTGGCCTCGGGGGTACCGGGG
>WBNO01015960.1:6572-28866 GCA_013400575.1 Peucedramus taeniatus
AACTGTCTAGATGATTACTTTATTCTACTAAATAGTCATTTTATTCTAACAGTATACAGAATATTGTATCAATTTGTTTTCGGTGTGTAAAAATATGACTTAAATCACCTGAATCAACTCCTGTTTCATTTTGAGCTAATTCTGTCACTTTTGTAGACCCTTGACTTAGATTTTGGAAATAAATATTCAGAATGAAATTATAGATTAAATAGTCACACGATAGTTGCCTCTTCATAATAGTCCAATGCCTGTTTTCTGACCTTTGTATCAACAGTACTGTAGAAATTTTGGACTTATATTCCCTTTTCATGTATTTTTTGTATTTTAAGAGCAGCTGAACAGTGTTAGCATTATCATCTCATAGTCCTGCACAGCAAGTCAGAGAAGAAAATAGTAACTCTGAATGTCCAAGATAAATCCTCAGTCAAGAATGTCTGGGACTTGTCCTGTACAGTTTGTCTGTGTACTGTGCTATCCAGGTATACTTTGATCTGCATGTTACATCTACAGTAGGATCCATAGCTACCTTGCACTGCAGAGGTCACTTGCTGAAAGACCTGAAGCTTTCTAACACCTGCTCAGAGAGCATGTAAACCACTGTCAGATTTGGACTTATGAAAGATTTTCTCTCTCAACACTGGCAGGACCTATGAGGAAGAGGAGCATTAGCTATACTGCTATGCTTTCCTTCTTGGGCATGTTTGGAATAGAAAATGCCTCCTTACCACACAACTGACTGGAGGACAGGGCAGCAGTCTTGCTGTTTGAGGTAGAAACTCCCATCCTTCCCCTCCTGAGATACTCAGGAGTGCCTTTTTGTGAGGAAACACACAGACCAGACTTTTCACTGGAGAATTCACTGACCTAGCAGCGCTGCTCCTGTAGCCAGCGTTAACTATAGACGATCAAATGCATAATAATTTGCAAAATGCAAGCCTCATTCCACCCTACTTTGTGTCCTGAGCTACTAAACAAGAATTCATGCAGAGTTCTTTTAGAAAGAGGGAGCAGTTTTTCATAAAGGGCATGCCTCAATTTGTCGAAAGATCTTAGAAAACAGTAAGTGAGCAGTGCATTTTTGCCTGCCTGCATAAAAGAACTGCATTTGGTACTGTGTTTCATGTTCTTTCAAACCCATACAAGCACAGTGGGGTGGGTTTTTTCTTATCAAAAGAAGCACAAATTCAACAACAGGCTTTAAGCTGTGGGCTTTAAGCCATAGCAATTTTTGAAACATACTGTGAATTGTAGAAATAAAGATAATGCCTGTTCCTCCTGCAAACCTAAGTTCAAATCTCTCCCTAGGCTACAAGCAAACACAAATATGTGGCTCTGATCCTGTTTTTCCTCTTCTGCATACATCACACAGCTGTTGCAAACCAGCATGACTTGGAACTTCTATTAAAGGCACCAAATGCTAGTGAAGAAGGGCAGTTTGTAAAAGGCAGGGTGCAGCTGTAGTGAAATGCCCTGGAGATGGGAAGTAAGTGGTCAAGGAGCATGAAGGTACAGAGGGAGTGATATAGAATGTAAAAGCATGTTTTTTGCCTTCCCTTATAAACGTTTAGTCATCTTCACCAGTTAATGACCAGTTTCACAGAGCTTGTATTTTTTAATCCTTTAGTTAACATACAAACCTGAACAGTCTGTGCTGGCAGCAAATACTGCAAACTGTTTTGAATTACAAAAATTATAGAGAATTTCCTTTCAGTCTCTGCCTCATAGTATTAACTCCTGCAGACATGAAGTCATGTGAACTTGCTGCATCTAGACACTAAAACAAACTTGTGAACAATTTGCCTGAGAGCACCAGTGTTTTACCTTGATTCCTTATATCCTGGGCAAACTGCAGGATTGAGACTTGTCCACCCAAAAGCTACATCTGCATGAAAGCACATGTGCACTGCTTCATAAGTGACTGTAGCAAATAAAAAAAAAAATTAAAAAAAAAAAAGCCACCACACCAAAATACCAAACCTGCTCTGCATTCTACAGTTTATCTGGTTTTTGGTTTCATGTTTTGGAAAAATGTAAACTTAGGAATATACATGTATCTATATGGCCCAATACTCAGATCTCTTTAGACTCCCATTTCCAACTGTTAGAGTTAGGCACCTTAAATGCATTGGAATGGGAATCTGGAACCCGTAAGAGTAGAATAGTTCTAAAGAGAAGTAAATGTTATTTGGTAAGGGATTAATGATATTAGATGAAAAGTTTAGAGGGAAGAATAAGCAATTTTTAGCTATTTGCATACCACCAGAACTTTCTCAGAATCTCACACTTGTCAGTGGAGAACCGGATGAGCTCATTGACATGGCTCTTCTCCTTATTTCTTACCCACTTAGGTGGACTAAAGGCTGCTAGAAATGGGGCTCATTCTTTTTTAACATTAAGTTTCCTTGCAAGTAATCTCCACAAGGGTGGTATACAGTGATGAAGGAGAGTAAGAGATCCTTAGCTTCAGAAAGTAGTGTCTTAATCAGACAGCATGAGCAAGTTTCAAGGCCAGGTTGGGCCTTTCCCATTGCTACAATGGTCTCTTTTTTATTTTTTTAATGCAAAATCACTGCAGGATTCCATCTTGTGTCAATAAGTAATGGTGAAGACAGAATGTGAAAAATATTGTCTTTTACAAGCTGTTGTCATGGACCACGTAAACAAATCTGATACTGTAATGCTAGGATTGCCTCAAAAGCAACAAATGGGAGCAGGATGAGAGTTTCTGGAGAAGCAACCACCCTCTTCATATTACACAATCTCATCAAGCCATATCAAGGGTACAGTTTCTTGGAGGTCAAACCCACTCATGGTAGTCCCATGACAGGATGAGGGTGAAGTGCCCCAAGCCAGCACTGGCAAACCTTTGTTAGCCTAGTTTCCATGCACAAACACATTAGTTGCAGATCTCTCCTTTCCCTGCTATTAGGTCTTCAGACTGCATTTCCACTTTAGTGCATTTAACCTGGAAAAACATATAAATAACTCATGCTTGAAACGCAGTAACATCTAGCAATACTAAAACACCTGGAAGTGCTGAAAGCCAGGTTGGATGCAGCTTTGAGCAACCTGGTCTTGTGGGAGGTGTCCCTGCCCATGGAAGGAGTTGAAAACAGATGATCTTTAAGGTCCCTTTCAACCGAAACCATTCATGATTCTACTATATGGAGAGACAGGGAGCTGCTGGAGAGAGTCCAGTGGAAGAACACAAAGATAATTATGGAACTGGAGCATTTCTGTTCTAAGGAAAGGCTGAGGGAGCTGAACCTGTTCCAGCTCAAGAAGAGATGACTGAGAGGGGACCTCATCAAAGTCTATTAGTATCTGAAGCAGGGGGTTCAAGGGCATGGATCCAGGCTCTGCTTGGTGGTGCCCAGCAACAGCACAAGGGGCAACAGGCACAAACTGATGACTTTTGTAATTTAAGTTCCAGCTGGACATGAGGAAGAACTTCTTTACTGTGCAGATGAACAAGCACTGAAACAGATTGTCCAGCGGGGTTCTGGAATCTTCCTCAGTGGAAATATTCAAGAACTGGCCGGACATAATCCTGTGCCATGTGCTCTGGAATGAACCTGCTTGAGCAGGGAGATTGGACCAGATGACCCATTGTGGTCCCCTCCAACCTTGGGCATTCTGTAATTCTGGGACATGCAGAGGGTTAACAAACCTCTACATTAAGTTGATAGATCCCATGTCACTACAGCCTGGACAGCTGATTGTTTTCTGGTTCTCAGTCTTTTCCATTACCACACATTTAAACAGATCTTACACTTCCCTGTTACAGATGTGGAAGCACTTTTTGATCACTGATAATTTCCTGAGCAGGAAGCAAAACTTTTTTGGTATACAGAATTATCTGTGTTTACACAGTCATACAACTTAATTATTGACCATGACAGCATTTCTTTCAAGGCCTTACCTTTCTTAGATGGATTCACCTTCTCTAGCATGATGATGTTTTGCTGTGTATTAAGAGACATTCTACTAATCTGGGACATAGGATTTCTTGAGTTTGGATAATGAGATGCTAATGCATGGCCCATTGGTTTTTATTACTTTGGCTTCCTTTTCACCTCCTCAGAAACAAATGTATGTTTCAAAGCATCTCCATGGAGGAGTATTCCATTGCCCTTTACCACTTTTTGCTTCCTGTATCACAGTTTTTTCTCGAGCTCTTTTCAGCACAGAAGGGTACAGTGCCATCCTCTGTGATTCTGTTCAGTTCTATCACAAGACAGGAGAGTGTAGAAATTTTGCTGTAAATAGAAAGACCTTGAGTTCAGTGCTAGTGAATAACTTTGCAGTTGTAAAGTGTTTGTCCCAAAACAACATCTAAGATTAGCTTTAATAGGAGGAAAGAGCAGGGTGACTCATCACTAAAAGGCAAAGGTACTAATCAAAGGCAGCTTTAGCAGCTTCCTCAGTGAGCAATATTTTCTCGTGTTGGGAGAGAATTACAGAACCTAACATAACCTACCTCATTTGGAAGTGAACTCCATCTCACAATCTGAACTGCACAGAAAGTAGACAAAAATGCAATGTAGTAATTGTAGTCTAGCTAAAGGGAGACCGAAACAGACTGAAGGGAGACAAAGTTATATTTTGGACTAAAGGATCTAAACTGTATAACTGAGCTACCTGTTGTGTCACTCTCTAAAACTTCTAAGCACCCAGAACCAAATGATTAAAAGATTCAAGCCTAACTACAAGGAGCGATGTTGTCTTCCTAAAGCTTGGCTCTTGGGAGGAAAGGGTTAAAAGGGGAAGAATGGTGATGAGGATGGTAGATTCACTCAAGTGACCTTACAGCTGGGAATACCAAGGCCTGGAGAATATCAGTGTGGGAAGCCATATGTTAAACCTACTGCTGTTTATCCTCTATCTGTTTGGAGAAGTAGAATTTCTGTGTAGAGATAACATAGATGTTTACAGAGACTTGTAGGCCCTATCCCAGACATGCTTCAGCTCCCTGTTGGGAGAGAGATGAAAGCAGAGACCATAAAAAGCACAGGGAGATCACAGCATGGTGCTGAACTATGCGTGCTCAGGCCCTGGATAGATGGGCACAGCAGCAGCCCCGCCAGGATTGGACTGAGCCTGACGGTGCCTGTGCCCTCACTCGTGTCTCTGCTGCCCAGCCTTGTTTCCTCCAGTTAGCAAGGTAATTGACTACATTTATTCTTTGTATTTCTGCTGTGTTTTTTTTTGTGGTGCCCTCAATCATTTGTGTGATGATTCTGTTGATTCACACAGTTGCGAACAGGTGTCAGGGGTCTGTTATCAGCAAACTTTTTCTAACAGGCAGACCTCATGAGCTCTTAGGTCTGTAAACAGGCAACAAACGTACTCTCATTCTGGACAAGGAAGACCTTTCCAGCTCCATCCTTTCCACTCATTCTCCCTACCTAGTGAATGAAAGTAAGACACCTGTTTTGATGAGGCAAAGCTTTTCAGTTCTTTTCATAAGTGTTGAAATAAGAGTATTTCTGGTTTTGCAGGCATTAGCTACACTATCCACTAACAGCTACTCACAAAATTTGAGAATGGGAAAGAACTGGAAATGGATATTACTGTCCTCCTTTCCTTATAGAAGATCCACTGGGGCCTTTTAAGACTAGTGTAGGAGTCTTTGCTGAGGATCTCAATGGCTAAAGTAGTTGAGAGGTAAATCCTGGCAACTATGGATATGACTTCTGTTATCTTGTTCTTTTATCCATAAACTGTATGGGAAGGCCTTCTCTCTCTTATGGTCTACAAATTGGGAACATATTGTAGAAACACCAGAAGTAATCTCTTATGAGATCTCTTAAGATCATGGTATTAACCATTGATCTTTTCTCTTCTGTTGGAGGTGCCAACTTCATTTTTACATGAACAATTACATGAAAACGCTGATGGTCCAATGTTTTGACTAATCTGCAAATGCTTAACTTGCTCTTTGTGTCCATTACAATTATATCTGAGGCAAGAGATTCCCAAAAGATCTTTTGCTCTCAAAACATATATAACCACTATGGAAATCTGCTTCATTTGATAGATTTGTTTTTGTTACCAACTTCCTGGATGTTATCTATTTTATTCAAGAGGCAACACTTTTTTTCCGTTATTCCATCACCATTACAAGCACCTGTTTGTCTCTTTTCCATTTATCTGTCAGTGGCATTGCTCCTATGTTTCCCTTTAGAGTCATAAAGAGCCAGGTGCTACAGTGTTCCCTCATTTTGTGATCAAGGACAGCAGCATCATATAAGGCAAATAGGTTTTCATGAGATGTAAACAGATTACCACCTCAGAGTGACTGATAAATGTCAGGAAGAAACAAGGTCTGGTGTCTGGTACTGCCAAGCACTGCAAGGTCACACTAATGAGCCCTGTTAACAGAGGAAATCAGAGGCCAGGAATTCATTATTGTCTTCGAGAAATAATGACTGCAAAGTAGAATTAAAATAGAAAAGGTCTCAACATCCTTCTTACTAGGATTTTCACAGAAAATTCAGACATGCTGACAGCGTTCTTTCTAATTTCTAGAATCACTGAAAAGAGGAAGAGGATCGCAGGCCAAGGCTCAAAGTTCCCTGGTCCCAGATTTGATACACCAAGAGCAGTTCTTAACTGATGGTCTAAGGCAAGGGGAAGGAAGCACAGGGCTGTACTAGGCTGCAGCTCTGGCCCTGGTCTGTGGGATCAGGCAGTGCACTAAGTCTCAGCTGCCTGAGACAGAGCCCTGGTGCTGGAAAGTGCTCAAGGTGGAAAGAGCCTCTAGCAACCAAAAACAGCAACCAAAGTACAGGATAGGAAACCAAGCCAGATGAAGAGATACAAGGAGAGTAAACTAGGTGAAATGGATATAAGAATAAATGTACTAGAGAAATAACTGAATAAATTTCAAAATAAAGGAGGGTTACACAGTGTTAGGCTCTTTTATATAGTCCACCACTAATTCCAGAAAGAATAAATCCCAGGGAAGTCACCAGGGGCACATGTTCTTCCATGGAAGACTTTTGTAATCTCTACCATTTCCTCAGGATGCCTCTACCTTGTTGAGAAACAATATAAATAGTTCCGACTGTAAGGAACTGTGGCTTACCTGCCAGAGCTCTTTACAATATTTAATAAATATAACTGATGCAGCAGATACAATAGACACCTCCAGGTAGAAAAATCATGTGAAAAAAAAATGTTTTACCAGTTTCACTTTGGGGTCAGGGAGAAAGAAGTGCTAAAAATTTAGAGCTTTGACCATACTGGACTGCTCAGCAGTAAAGTATTTCCCTGGAAGTAATGTATTTCTCTGGAAGCAAAACACTTGGTTCAGGCACAACCACAGCATCACTCACATCTTCTACCTCTCTGTTAACAGCATAAATAAAAATGTGAAGTGTGGATGTGACTTGACAACTGTAAAATGCCAGGACTAATTTTTAACTACCCATAGCCCAAACCTCCTGAAATTCTGGAGATTACTGCATACACATGTGCAGCCACTGCCTATCTCTGCACAAGAGTGCATGGAGAGTCTTTCTTGTAGCACTGACAGGAACTTATTTTTCTTTCTAAGTTCTTTAGTTATGATCTGAAGTTTGGTTTTTTTTCACCTAGATTGATATTGTATGCCTGATCTTCATCTTTACTCTTAATTTCTGATCCCTTGTAGTTTAGCTCTACTGTCTGTAGTATCAAAATTAGTTTATTGTCAAAGGCCACATTTTGAATTAGGATCAAAAATGTTCATGTTCCCAACAAAACCAATTTTCATCTGGAGGATGAAGAACCCTGAGGCTTTTTGTGTCTACAGCACTCTTCGTCTGGCAAGGTTATGAGCTTTTAAGTTAGCACTAGCTTTGTCTTTGCAGTAGTATCTATGTTGCCATATGCCAGAATCAGTAATTTAAATTTAAAACATCTCTTCCATTTTATGAAAATTTATAATGTATTTAATGTAATATTCCCTCTGTTTTATTGCACAAAGTCAGTATGTTTTTGTTGTCCTCTACATAGCTTGAAGATTTTAATGTGTGTTCTTCCTTTTCAGCCAATACCATCCAAGTGCAGTGTCTTTCAGAAGTGGTGTCCTGGTTCCTGTCCAGATCAGTGACAGCAGGCACAACCAAGACCATATTATTAAATACGATCTTACTTCATTGCCAGGGCAGAGGGAAAGACACTCTTGCCCTTCTGAGAAACAGTGGCCCTTTCCAGTCAGGGGAGCAAGCATGGCCGTGGTTGTGGCAAGGGTCCTTCCACCATTTTTGACCATGTTCCTGGGCTTGGTGATCATTTTCCACATATATCACCCTGCCTTCTGTTATTGATATTGTTGCTGGAACTGTTCGTTTTCTTATCTCATTGCTGTTTCCCATAAATTGTTCCTATCTCAACCTGTGATTTTCATATTTTTGTGCCTCCAATTCTCACCTCTATCCCCAAAGAGAGAAGGGGAAGGCAAAGTGTGGTGAACAAATAAGCAGTGTCGCATTTGGAAGAGTCTTAGTGGGGGACACTGAATTGAGGAGTGATATTCCAAAGTCATGACAACTGGTTATTTTTCACTTTGAACAAATGCATGAACTAATATGAGAATGACAGCAGACAAAATGAAATAAATAGATATTTATGGTTACCATGTCTTTTCCTGCTTGGTCTCCTCTCTGTGCAATAGTTGACACTGTGGTAGATTATAATTTTATAGGGAAACTGTTAATCAAAGCATTTCCTCTTGCACAGAAGTTTCAGGGCCAAATGGAAACAGTAGCTTGACTAAAAGTTGGAAGACCAAGGACTCATGCTACAGTTATTCTTCTACATAGATAGCATTGTCTTTCTGTGTTGCTATGTATGAGCAAATTCCCTATGTGTTTACCTGCCAAAGCAGGGGATAGCAAGAGTCTTACTACACAAATTTCATACCTTTGCTTTCTTGGTAGGCCTGATGTAAAGCAAAGTCTCTGTTCACTAATCCTATCGCATTTGTGAGGGAAGAAGTGGAGATTGCTGAGGAGTGTGTAGACCCAAAATTCCCTTCTCTAACCTGAGAAGAGCATAGGCAAAGCAAATTGCTCACCCTCAGCTGCTACAGGAATGTTCCCTCTCTGGAGTTGTGTTCTCCTGAGCAGTGCACACAGTGTGACCTGGTGAGCACGAAGAAAAAGGCTGGCCATGTGGCTTTACATTGTTCAAGCACAATAACTCCTTAAATTCCTTCTTGTTCTTAGGAAAGCATATTTAGAAAGTATTGTTTTAAATGTTATTTCTTTATTTTCTATGCCATTGCAAAACCAAGCCTTTTCATGATTAAAGCTCAGTGTGTGCTAATGTCTGCATGGGCACTGAGCACAAAGTGGTTCCCACCACAGAGAACTCCCCCATGACTCACACTGAAGCTGGTAGGATCACTTTGCAGTACTTCTTTTTACTGTGGGGAAGAGCAGAAGGGCAGGACTCATACTGACAGTGTTTTTTATATAAACAAATCTCAGAAAAAAAGATCATCACTCATGGATGTTGCTATGATACCAGAATCACGTAGGCTCAGTGTCATTCAGGGGAGTGCAATCCCTGAATGTACACTCGGGTTTCCTGCAGCCCACAGGCAGACACAATTCCAGCTCTCACACCACAGTATTTATTAAAACCTACAAATCTAACAATATGTTCATTTGCTGAACCCTAAACAATAATCAATGCTGAAGTAGTGTACCTGTACAGTATCATGTGGGTTATATTGCTGTTTTGGAGTTAAAGACAAGAATGAGCATCCTATTTCTCTTCTTTCTACCAGGTTAAAGCTGTGATGACATCCCACACATTCCACCTTTTCTCCCCATATTACACTGGCACTGCTGTAGTGCACTACTATAATGGAGTTTAGATTTTGGATTGTCTTTTGGTCCCGGAAGAATGACACCCATGTAAGACAGACTAAAAAATAACTTTTAATAGTCCAATAAAATGATGGTGCTTGCTAATGCGTCACATCTACTTACAGTCCCAATAGCTCAAAAACCAGCATTTAGGGGAAATTTCTGTGGAGTTTAATAGGGAATGACAAACCTTCTATTGAATGGTTAGAACTACCCAGAGAACACTGTAACAGCAATGTAATTCTCCATTCATAGCTATTAGCTGCACTAAATTTCTATGGAATCTTACTGATTTCTTCCTTATTCAATTCAATAAGACTTTTCCATAGAAAAAACATGCACACTTATTGCAGCCTACACAGATACAAGGCAGAATATATCTGTATTGTTTAATAGGAGGTAAAATTGCTACTGTTCTCTTACATAGAAGGTGGGAGGTCTCTGCTGCATAAATTTCAAGGATTTGATATTCAACAAAAATCAGTTCATACTAAACATACTTTGTTTCAAAAAAATATTATAACTTGGGCTTAACTAACAGCAACCTAAAAGTACTCCACAGTATTCACAGAGGTCTGTCTAATGATTATCAGCCTTAGAAGAAGAAAAAGAGTGGATTTATGCCTGCCATATATTATTGCTAGGGTATAGTAATAGCACAGGTGAATTTAGGTGCTTGTGGTTAGTGCTTAAAAAAAAGTCAAGTACAACTGTGAAAAAAACAATGTGAAGTTCTGTACAAACACATAGGAAAGCCATGCTCATTTAAAGCTCCATTAGCAGCACAAAGGGATAGAAGAAGCTGATACTCCACTTGACACTAACAGCAGTGCCAAGGCTCACTCACATCAGAGGGCCTGGGCTTCCTGCCAGAGGGCCTGCCAGCAGTAAAACTGGTAGTGATGTTGTGAGGACAAGGAGAGCACATAAACATTAAAAGCAGATCCAGGCCAAAAAAGCACATAAGGTTGTCCCTGTTCTTTATGCAGCAAGAACTCTGAGACCAATTTTTACTTCTTCAGCAGCATGGGCATGTAATTCAGTGCTTTTCCATCTAGATACAAGTATTGCAGTTTCTGTGAGCAGTAATTCTGTGGCAGAATCTTTGTCTGCTGGACAGAGTCCTTTGATTGAAAATTCATAATTTATACGCAAGAAGAGAGAGTGAAAATTGGTCTCAGAAAATTTCTCAGCAGCACTGGTCCTTGCAGATGTTTTTTTCTGGACAAAGGCTGACGTAGCGTAATATGCCCTAAGAAGACTTAAGGCACCTAACACATGTTAAGGTTTTTTTGCAGCCTTGTTTGCCAGCAAAGGTGAGGAAGTGTGTGCTCCACAGCTGTATGAGTAAGGTCAATGCCAACCACAGATTTCTATTCAACAACCACAGATCCCTGTATGCAACTAAGGTCGCAACAGCTTTCTGAAAAGTCCAAAGGTGAGCAAGGCCTGCCACTGTAATCTGCTATAAATGTATGCTAAATATAGTGAAAATGTGGTAAATCAATATTTCTCCCCATCCCAGCCTGGTGGGTGCTTCTAAACCAAGTTTGTAACAGAACTGCATATTTGTCTCATTGGTATACTGGAGGGAAAAAACACCTTAGGGTCCTATATCTGTGTTTAGCTTTGTCTTTTATCAAATTGAGTCCTTGGTTCTTATTTGTTCTTCTCTGTTCTTGTTTCAGTTTTTGGTCTGGTTTGTTTGTATTTTGTACAAACCAGTCATACAGAGAAATTGCTTTGTTTGAATCAATGTCTCTTGCCATAGGTGTGCTGCCTTTCTTCACTAAATTTGTATTTTAGCTATCAATATTATTGTTGCTCCCAGAGGTTTTTGTTCATGGAGCTCAGGGTATCTCACATCAGCAGATATCTCTTTTGGAAGATCTATGTCAGAAAAAAGGTGTGGAAAAAGACCATTTTAATAACATACAAAAAGCTTGCAGATATTTCAAAACACACAATGGATATAATAAAAAAATAGCATTACACCTGGTGTAGAGCTAAAATAGTATAAACATGAGCGCACAATTGAAATTAACTGTCACTGTGGGGCGACACACAAACGACAGAGCAGTTCTGTTCAAAGCAAACTAAAAAACTCTTTAATGAAACATCTGACTCCATATATATATATCTTTCTGAAATGACAGTGCCACCTCCTCAATGCCACTGGGCAACCCAACAGTCCATCAGGTTGCTTGTCCCCCATAAAGGAATGAAAAACAATAAGTTATTTACATAAAGTTTGTGGGAAAGTTCTGTACAAAAATACAAACATCAGAAGGCTTGATAAAACTTGAGAAAATCAGGGTGACAACATCATTTCTGAACAAAGAAATAGGAAATGTTTTTTCCATAGTGCAGGCATTAGGAAAACAGGGTGAGATAAAGCCTAAAGTCATGAAATGAAAATGCCTCAATGGGAAAACAGGGGAGCAGATCTCCAGTACAGGCTGATCCTTAGCTCATCTAGCTAGGAGATCACAATGCTCATTTAAACCCTCAAGAGGGAAAAACCCAGAACTGGTCACTCTTCCTTGTATCAGCAGCTTGTCTCCAGCAGACAGAGTGGTGATCCCATGGCTTTGGCAGGCACAGCTGGCACAGAGCCACACAATATTAATCTGGCATTCTGATAAAAGGCTTTACTTCTTCCTGAAGAGGCATGATTAGCACTGTTCCTTCATTTAATGTTACTGCAAAGCTTTAACCTTTCTCACACAGAAAATTGGCTCCCCAAGCACCTATTCACCATCCCAAGCTGCTGCAGTTCCTGAAGAGAAATGTTGCTGCCAGGGTCTCTTGTAATGGTTATCAAAACCTACTTCAGTAGCTTAAAACTGAAGTAATTATTTTCATTAATTTTTTATCTGCATAGAATAGAAAATGGTGCAGGCCAAATTCTGACCTCAGTTACATCTTGTTAAATCTCAAGGAACACTTCAATAGCTGTAAAAGAAATGTAAACTCTAAGTGGTCTGTAGCCTGAACATCAAGAACATAAACAGGAAATTTGCGGTCACTTCACACCAAGTCAATAAAGCTAACACAACCATACTTTATTTCTTTTAAGAGAAGTATTAGTGGCCATAAGCATTTATTTTTCATATTTACAAATATTTCGGTACAAATGAATACAAATACAAATGAACAAAATAAAAGCAAAGAGGAAAGGTTTGTCAAAAATGTAATTTCTGCTTTTGTGATACTTTTGTATTGAGCCCTATTAAAAAAAAAAAAGAAAAAAAAAAAGAAAAAAAAATCTGTTCTTTGTTGCCATAGCAATAGATTCCCAGGGTGAAATTATATCATACTGCTTTTCTTCTAGGTTTCTGCTATGTGCTATCACCACCCACTCTCCTTCATTACAGTCAATAATCAGCAAAACCTCCCCACCCCCAGCCTTTATTCATCTGTATGTTTTGGGGTGGAGGATGCAGTAGTTATTGTTTTGACAGGTGTAGAGAAGACAAGTGAATTCTCAGTGTGCTGAGGAAGCACAGGATGTGCTGCCTGAAATGTTTCCAGTCCGGTCCCCTTTGACAACGCCCTGTGAGCAGCTGTCCATCCGCAGTCTCCTATCTCCTCTGCACATGCACTAACTGCTGCTGTCAGCTCCACAGCACTGCACTCTATCCCTTGGGAGGGGTGGGAACAAGCACCTGCACTAGCCCGGCATTGCTAAAACAATATTAAATTTGATTTTCTTAGGTAAAGTGCTGTCGCATTAATTGAGTGTGTCACCTTTCCTTTGCACCACAGCAGCTTCAAAATTAACATCTCCACAGCGGACCAACGGGCCAAGAAGAGCTTGCAGAACACGCTCCAAAGTCTGAACACTGAAAAACAATGTAATCTAATTTTAATAAGCTTGTACCAGGGGGAAAAAAAAAATCCTGTCTTCCATGTAATTATTTTGAAACAATGTACCATTTCCATTCTCACGCTCCGTATCTAACCCTGCATTTGAGCTGTATGGATATTTCTCCAAGGCTGGATTCACACATGCCTTTTCTTTACACTGAATCTCCCTAAGTCAAGTGGTTAAGTTAGACAGTTAATTCCTATTAAATACTGACCTTGTTTAAATTATCCTGGTTCCATTGCTTTACAGAACCAAACCAATTTATCATACTGATTAATGGCAGCTGAATAACTAGCCCTAGATAACTTTCTGACATTTAATATTACAGAACAGTTTTCACTTCATTTGGAATAGAGGTTAGTGTTCTCTGGTGTTTCTTCATGTTCTCACTACTCACGGAAGCAATGCAGCTGCAGATTTTCCAAGGCCATGACAGAGACATGAGCTTCCTCATTCCTCTTCCTCTGGTCCCAATCTTTTTCCATTACCACTGCTTTTGCTCCAGAGTCAGAGGTCCTGGTTGTGCAGCTGAGTCACCAACTCACCCATCTCCCTTACCTGGATTCAAGGCAGTCTCTCCCCTTGAGCAATATTCACCAGGTTTTAAATAGCAATTTCTAGTATTTCATCTGAATTTACTTCTATGTCTTCGTTATTCTTTCATGTATCCTCACTAGATTTTTTTCTCATTGGCCAGATTATAAAATATCTTTATTTGTTTAAACACTGGTATGTAATGTTTAAAAACATAACTGAATAACAAGAGAGAGAGAGAGAGAAAGAAAAAGAGAAAGGAGCTTTGAAAGTGCTTCACATAGTATTATACATTAGGTTTTTGCAACAGCCTGATAGCTGAAGGTCATGTCTGCATGACAGAACTCTTTCTCCTTGCCTGTCAGTTAAATTAGTTGCTAAATATGGTTTCAGGTACAAGATCCATCATTGTTAATGCACGTCTTTGTTAATTCAAGAATAAGATGTTCTGAATGCTTACTTCCCATTTAGTAATTCTTTGTGGATACAATGGTATCTATTTGAGCAATACGCATATAAATAATGTATAATTTTTGTAATGTGAATAGGAATGAATCATTATGCTACTTTTCTTATGAGAATACTAGAATGACATTCAGTATTTTAACGGTGGACCCATGCTGCTTCCTATTCTTGAAGTAAAGGGTGAGATTCTGGATTTGAAAAGAAGTCCCTTAATTTAACCACATAAGTTTGACTTTCACCCTTCATTCTAGAGGATACTGCACCCCTAGGTGCTCTCCCAGAAGAGTGATTACAAACTCTCCAGCCTGTACTTATGTAAGTAGTGGTTTACTCCACCAGATTAAGAGTTCATGTTTTTATGTCTATCATCTAGACCTCCAGATCTGCTTTGGTGAATCTCAGCTTCAGATTCCTGTAAGAAGTTTCCATACTAATGGGGGCTGTGACAATCACTAATAAATAATAAAATACGTATATATAGGTTTTTGCAACACAGCAGTACTCTCACTTGTCACACGTGTTCTGTCTGTAGCTGAGAAGCCTCTAGGGTATATGGAGAAGGAAAATCCTTCAGGGACTCAGGATACAAATCCTACTAGGACAGTTGAATATGTAGGTATATGGCTGCTGCTTTTCCTTTGAAAATTGTGCAGAAAGACGATAATCACTAAATTATACAACAGTAACCCATCTATTGTAGTGCCTGAACTCATTAAATCATTTGTTCAGCTTTATTTGTGATACAATAATAAACCAATTTAAGAGAGAAAATAAAAAAATTAATTGAAGGCATCCTGGAAAGGATTAATTCAGCTGAGAAAAAATGGTTTTAACTCTCCTTTTAACACACTCTGAACCACATGTCATGGGAAGTGCTCACTACTGGCCTTTAACATTACACATACACCCTGTCTTAATTTGGAAATTATTATTTTGTCCCAGAGTCCTTCCTTCACCATTTTTACTCCCAGCTACACCAGCAAAGAGGGGCTATGAGGTAAACTGTTAGACTTTCTGATCCTCATCAGGCTTTTGTAACCATCCACAGCAAGGTGGGACATATCAGGTTGTGTTACCTTGTACTAACAATGCAACTAGGTAAAATATAGTGGAGGGGGTGGATCTGGTGAGGCAAACTTCAGCAGGCAATGCTGAGCGTCACAACCAGTACCAGGCAAACTTAAAGATCAGACTTAGAGATTGAAATTTCATCAGGACAGACTTTTTTTCTATACCACAGGAAACTTCAACTGACTTGATTAGAGTATTTGAACATTATACAGCATCTCTTAATCAGCTCTCCAAGATTATGTCATTTACATAACAGAAGCCTCTGGGTTGTTGTTTTTTTTTTTCCTTTTGCTTGATGAGTCTGCCAGTTTGCAGAAGTTTAGTTGTGCTTCTGCCTAGCTCTCTGCATGGCATACACACACACACAGAAGCATTACAGAGAAGCACTCGGCACAATTAGAGTGTGTTGTGGGCAATACCTGGGCAAAGGACTCACACACAAAGGAAACTGAACACAAAATTCCAATTTCTCTCTTCAGAAATTAAGCACAATTGTTTTATTGTACATGTAAGCAAGATAGGCAGATGTAATGTATGGGCATGAAACATGCCAAGGATGATACCTCTGTCTCCCTAACATTTAGATGACAATTCTATACAACTCCTGTTTGTTGTAGATTCATACTTAGGGTTGTTATGTTTTCAGAAATGCTCAAATACACTGAGAAAATGCTGCAAAACAGTCAAATAGACAGTTGTTGTTTTTTTTTTTCATATGCCAATGATTTCACACATAGGCATTTAACAAATAGCTGGAGAGTGCTACTCCTTTAACACTCCACCTATAACTTGTCAGGGTGCCAGGCAGCTGATGGGCTCATCCCAGTTCACGATTTTCAAACTGCTGCCCTTGATTCTCCAGTATTTTGAGCAACCTGGATCATGTACTAATCCCACAAAAGAAGTCTCCCACATTTCTGCCTTTAAATATTACCTGCTAAATCTGTTCTGGTTTAGCATCAGTCTTGCATTATCAGCTTTTCTCCAACAAAATTTGTGACAGGCACATGCAAGCACCAGTGTGAAGACTGAGTTTTTGATGAGTGTTCAGATTTGAGATTCCTGTGGTAAATGTGCTTTCAAAACCAAAGAGATAGTAGTGCTTGCTGTAGTAACAAGGTATTTTTTTGTGGACTCCACAGTAGTATATCTGTCATGCCAGACCTGCTGAGGCAGGAAAAATCTGGGGCAGCATTTAAAAGCATTAATGACTTTAAATCCAGATTTTCACAGTGCATCCTCGAAGGAAACACTACTGTGTAGGTGTCTTGTCTCAGGGTATCTGACAGAGACAGTCTTAGAGTCTAACTAGAATAAGGAGTTGAGTGTTAGGATAACATCTTTTTAAATAATCATCACTTAGTTCAAGTCTGATACTGTGTACATCATGCAGATCCTACAGACATTCTTCATGTACAGTTTAGTCATGTTTGGCTAAAAAAGAAAAAACATTTTCAGCAGCTAAATATACATCCATGGTTTGGGGATCAAACTCCATATCCAGCCTGCACTTCCCATGCCTTATCTGTAAAATGATACATTAAACACTACTCAGCATTTATTTCTGAGGATAAGGTTATGACCACTACATTACTGTACTGTGACAAAGGAATTTGAACCCACAGGTGGCTGTGGCAGGCAACGAGCCAAGGCCACATGTCAGCAAGTACATTTACCTTCTAACACCTGACATCAGCAGGAAAGTGGTGTGGGAAGTTTGCTGGGTTACACCACCAAAGTAAACCACCATAGGCATTATCCTGCCAATCTCATCTACCCTTCACATGGTTTCTCTAAAGCTGGTTCTCGTGTACGGTGAATGCACAAAGTACCTGTTCAGTATCTACAAGTAAAATTACTTTACCCCTAGCTGTTACAGAGATGTAGGAAAAGATAATTAAAGGAACAAATATTTGCAAAGTATTTGGGAGCACTGAGTGAAAATCATTATATAAATTTAAGTTCTCTTAGTAAATGTTTTTTTTCTTTTGTATATATGTATACTTTAATTTCTTTGTTTCTATACTGACCAGAAATGTAGAGATTCCCTTAAAAAATAAAAGAGAATAAGTAGACATAAATACAGAACAGGAAATGCTACCTCATCCTGTCATCCATTACCCCATGAAACTTACTGATCTGAGTAAATACGTTTTTGTTAAATCATATCTTACTGATAGGTCTGATGAACTTTTATATTTCAAAGCTGAGTGGCAGGAAATCTAGTGCCTATTGCATAAAAGCTGATGCAAAGCTCATTGTTTTATCACAGCAAATGTTATAAAATATATTATTAAACAGGCATATCACAATACTGAGATACCAGTCAAGTTCAAGGTTTATAGTGCAACATACAGTACAGTCCCTCATGGTCCCCGTAAAATTCTTGAGGTAGCATGGGAAGTACCAGGCATTTCCAGCAAGTGTTTTGTTGACTTCTTTCAAATGTAGGTTTAGGATATCCTTTGGCCTGACTGAAGAAAATTTACCGAAAAATGCAGTTACATATTTGATTTTTGTTTTTGTAGAAAATCAAACTCTTTGAGCTCAGAATTAAAAATTAAAAAAAAAACCAAAGGATTTTGTCATGCTACTTTAGAACATATATATTTTTGCCCCACAGAATATGTTATCCAATATGAAAAAAAAAGGTATATGATTAAAAGTGGTATTTTAACTAAACATACGAAAATGCACATCTACCTTACTGAAATTATACATTAACACAATCTTTGTCAAAATGTTTTGACTTGGAGTAAACATTCTTTTCAGAAAGAATCAGTTCTGCCAAAAAAAATTAAAATCAAGCATTTGCAGATTATTTTCTATTAAAGAAGCATACAGTAACACAGAGACCAAACCTACAAGTGAGAATTATTATCAGTCAAAGGAATGTAATTGCTATTTAGCACTGATTTTGATTAGTGATTATTCTTGGGTCATTTGTCAAAGGCTTTCATGATCACAGTTCAGCTTCAGGGAGAATGATCCATCCACTGCAGATGTGAGTCTTCCTGTTTCCATCAACAGCTTGCATTTTTCAGTAGAGAAGAGCACGCGTTGGGGTATGTACATGGTATGGGTCCCTGATGAATAAACACATGAATTGACAGGTGCTAGGCTAGCTGTAAGTCTCTTGGGGAATGAAAAAACCTTTTTTTTTTTTCTTTTTTTACCGAGGAACTGACATAAGTATCTAGAGATAATAAAAGAAGCACTGATCATTCTGAGATGCTTCCAGAACAGTGATGCTGATAATTTTCTATGAACTTTATTTCTATGTGCCTTCCAAAATACAGCGATTAAATGAATTTTTTCCAATTTTAAATGACATAGTGTTTTGTTTACTGATTGAAAGGCTAAGGAATTATTTTCCCACCTAGAAAAATTTACTCTGCACCACTTTGTTGAGTCTAAATAGTACTGCACTAAAATAGTACTACCTTGTGAGGTTAGAGGTCCTACCTTGTCAGCAGCTTTAGGCCTTTGTGAATCAGTGTTTTCAGTCTACTTTCTAAGATGCAAGACCTAATCACAAAATGCACTGACACACCTGGAACAACTTTTCTAGGAAAAATGCTTTGGGTTTACTAAAACTCAGTGGCTCTGTGACACCAATTGTCACCTTTCAATTTTGCTATCATCCCTGATGTTTATGATGGATAAAGAAGCTCAATTTTTGAGAGCAGTAACTAGACTGCTTTGTGAGAAATTAAAAGAGGGATGGAAAACCTATAAATTAGCAGAGATTATCGCACATAACCCAGGAAATTGCTTCTGTAGTCATGCTGAAAACAAATGCTGATCTCTTAAAAAGAAAAGTATACACAGAAGAACTAATAGCCAGCCTAAGTAATTTATGTTCTTTCCCATAACTGGGGTCTTACATTGTTAGGAGACACATGTTACATGGATGCCAGAAAATAATCTGACAGTGATTTTGAAAATATTTATTCTGCAACAATGCACTTAATATGCCTCCTTGTCTGTTAACTTCAAGTAGAAAAGGCAGTGTAGGTTCAGGAGCCAAGTGGCTTAAGAGTGCTATAAATCACTTGACTTGCAGAAACAATGTAGCTTTCTTTTCACTTAACACTGCTTGTGGATAGACACACTCTGAAAATTTGATTCTTTGTAATATTTACTGAGAAACAGAACACTTGCTTTTCAACACAACAAAATGTACGAGACACTTCACGTAGTAATCTGGCAGGCACAAATCACTCCTTTGAAAACACATTTGTTGTTACTAATCTTGCTCCTGAGCCTCTTTCATACTGAAATAATCACTATCACTCCTGATTTACAATGGTGTTAGTAAGGAGTTAATCTCACTTTATTATTTCTGTTATCTTACAATAAGTGAAGAAATCACACTGGCTTGAAATCATGGAACTATGCATGAAATCATGGAGATTCTGCCACCAAGTTTCTTAGGACTGCATTTCATCTAATAGGCTATTAAACCTGTAAGCATAAACCCCAATCACAATTGCTGAATTATATTTGACAGCAATTTAGAATTATTTATTCCATTACTACATGTACAGTCCAATAATTCTCATGAACATTGATGAGCATTTTGAAGGCACAGCAATGGGACTGGGTTTTCACCTAGACTAACTGTTCCCAAACTGCCAGATGAGTCACACCAGGAATTGGCATGCCCTTTAAAAGTGGACTGCATCAGACAAAACCAGGTGAGAACTTCTCTGAAGAAAAAGGAACTGTGCTTCTGTTGGCAAAACTCTTCTTTTGCACCTCTGTATACCATGGCATGGATATGCCATTGTGGCTGACTCCACTCAAGTGGAGCAGGACTCCTCCTCATGCATACATTGTGGTGACCTGTGCTGTTGCTGCTGCCACAAGAAATTCAAACACAACCCTGCAGTCACTGAGGGGCCTGGACAACAGAATTCAGGCGTCCCAGACCTAGGTGGACAGGAGGCAGTTGCAAGATTTCTACCTTCTAATAGAGTTATTTAATGAAAGGGGAAAGAGAAACATTTCAGCAATTAATTTTTCTGTTGTTCCTTTGCATCTTGGTATTTATCTCAGTTATTGTGTGTTGATTCCAATGTGCTTTACTTGAATCAATACCAAAATTCCATTTCCTTCAGTTGAAGCAGGATTGGGACATAAAGAGTAATACTGAATTGAGCACTGCTTGCAATGCAAAATACATACAACGTACAATAAATGTTACTCTTGTATGAGCTCAGGGCACCCACAAAACATACCAAAGTAAAGAAGTTAAAAACCCCTGAAGATCAAGCAAGGTTGGAGTGTTGGAAATCCCATGGACTGGCTACACTGGTTGTCCTTATTTTCAGCAAAGGAACAATCACCAAAACCAAAATGAACTTTTGAACCTGTACCCAGTGTTTGTTAAAAGCCTGGAGCTGTGTTGAAAATCTGACAGCCTAAACTGTGTGAGTCATGACTTTGAAAACCTGCTAAACATGTAGAAGATGGGCTGAAGAAAAGGCAGAGCATCCCTACTCCTGCATCTCTGGCTATAAATGAAAGAGGGCTGCATAGTTCTTGATCTAAACTCTTTGCACGTGTTCTTGTGTAACTTCACATCCAGCAATCCAATCAAATACCCTCCCTTCAATTTACAGATGACCTCAGTGGACGCAAAAAACATTTTTGACACTTTCACAAGGTCATGCTGTAACTCACTCAGAAAATATCATGGATTCTGTACTTGTTGACCTGTATCTGAAGGCTGGGCTCTTTCAAGTGCTAAATCAAGTAGGTGTGAAATCATATGAGTGCATTGAACTTACAGTTACCTTTGATGAGCAATTCTCTCTCTGAATGCCTCCTAAGTTGAGATGGAACTTAAAAGTTGCTTCATTTGATCATACACAGTTATGTGACGTCATGTACCTTTCAAAAGCTGAACAAAATGGATGGGAGGAAAATAGAGCTACTAGGGAGAACACTTGTCTCAGGATGTAATTAGTACTCAACTTGGCACGGGACCAATACACTACAGAAAACATAAAGTACTGGGAAATCTGAGCCAGAGAAGCACATAAGAGGACACGAAAACGCCAAATATGAGGTGCAACACTCTGTAGAGGGAGTAGACTGCCTCTTGTATTTTGAAAAAGAGTCATTATTGTGTCCTGGTAAGAGAATACCTGCAAACAGCACGTAAGCATTTGCTTTCTGAGGTGCCCGAGAGCGCTGCCAGTGGCTGAGGCTCCCTTCGCCGTGCGGGCCGGGAACATTCGGTGCGCCCAGGGCGGGCGCGTGTGCCAGACTGCAGCTCTGCAGCTGCCCTCCTGAGTTCGCCGCTGCTGTCCGGCCCGGGGGCTCCGGACGGGGCGGGCGCTCGGCTGGGGACCTCTTTTTTGGTAGAGCAGGCTCCAGCAGCGGGTGGGCGGAGGGCAGCCGGCGCCAGTCTCCCGGCTGCCCTGGCTCCCGCTCTCCCTGCCCGGGGCGCGGGGCGGGCGGAGGCTGCGGGAGGGCGCGG
>WBNO01015960.1:35800-46263 GCA_013400575.1 Peucedramus taeniatus
TAGTGCTGCTGTCAAAGGGGAAAAATACCCTACCTTATATCTAATTTATGGCAGGTGTACACTCTCAGATCAGCAGAAAGCACTGTGAAATCTCAGTCTGCATGGACCTGTGATTGCCCCCATAAATCTACTTCAAGTTAAATAATGCAGGAGGGATGGAGATAAAGAGTCACATTACCTCAAAGACAGAAGAGCATAAACTGACAACAAAGAAGTTTAAGCTGGAAATTAGGAGAACTATGGATGGTGCAGTAGTAATTGAAGTAATCTTCACAAAGGGTTGTTGCAGTTAGTCAGAGATATTCAAAGCTGTACCAGATTTTGGAGGAGATCATGTGTTTCTTGTGAGACTCTGGCATAATGTCCAGGTGTCTTTCTGTTTTTAACTGGCTTGGTTAGAAAACCTGTGCAACTTGTTAATACAATTTTATATTCTGAAGAAATGATGCCAGTTAAAGCAGCGGCTCAGCAGCTTGTTTCCTGGATGGTAGTGGCTTTGTAGGAGCCCCGTCTCAAATAAAACTGTTTCTCAAACTGTGTTTTGTCCCCCTTGCACAAAGATAGGTGACACAAAGGAGGATTACCCACTAAACCTCAACAGCATTTATTGACTTGCCATGCAGTATAATAGGTCATACTTCACTATGATGAGTTCATGGCTGAGATGGGTGAAGCTGAGAAAAGTGTAGATGAAGCCTAAAGATCTTCAAGCCTTTACTGTTTTGTTGTTTGTCTGCCTTATGCAGTGAATTCTGGCATAATGTGAAATTTTGCAGAACTGGGTACAAAGGCCAGTGCCAAGGAGTCTAATACAGGTGATGTTGCTAAACTCTGAGATCTTGTCTAGGAGGTGATACAGGAAGAGTGGAGCCCGCACATTTTGGTCAGTTGTTGGGTGACCAAACCATTTATTTTGGTTTTGGTACAGTTATGGAACAGACTAATGACAGAGATGAATTATAGGGTCGGGAATCTCTGCATATCCTTGCAAACCTTGATGCATCCTCCTTCACATGGAAGGTCTTGTCCCTCCATTTCAAAGAGATTGCTGCTGTACTCTTCTAAAGTAGAGATGCTAAGAAGAAGAGATGCTAAGCTAAGGTGGTGAAGCTGTGAGATGAAGCTTCTTGAGAAAGAAGATGTAAGATTTCAATACATTTAGCCTTGTATCACTATGCTTGGAGTGGTATGATGTTAGTAATATGCCGGAAAAATTCAAATGATTGGTGAAACAAACTTTAGAAACTATACTTACATTTACAGTTTTCACAGATGGTTCTGCGGGTTGGAATTGAAAGGCTTCCTGCCTCAAGGAAAATGACTTTAGGAGACCTGTTGAAATGAGACCAGTATGAACAGGGAATCTAAATTGTATCAAGATTGAGCTTGTAAAATTAAAAGAAAGAATTGCATGATACTGTTCTGGAAAAGAAGAGGGCTGATAAGGATACAGTCATTGTTGATATTTTGGATCGGTTTAAACACTGTCTTTCAAAGTTTCCAGGCATACTGTAGTCCTTGAGGATGTTTTCCTGTTGTATTAAAAGTGTGGTATTATTGGCATGCTGGGGTGTTGTGGGTTTTTTTGGTTGTGGCACACATTGATGTTGGAGAGAATATCTTGTAATAATTACTTCTCACCCAGTCCCAGAATAACTCACATCGTTTACAGCAGTGCTATAAGACACTACAGTGAGTAATCCACATGGTAGTCTGCAGCTTTATTCTCTTGGTTTGAGAAGTTTCATTTCCTTCCTGATATTCCTTCCTGTTTGTGCAAACTGATGTGCATTGCTGTTTCCAGAGGCAGTGGTGCTGAGGAGGAGGCATTGCTGCGTGGCTGTCCAGACCTCACGGGTGCCTTGACCACCAGCAGCAGGGACCCTGGTGTGCCACTCTACTAGAGTGGTGTGCCACTCTTCCAGAGCAAGTCTCCCCAGTCCCATCTGCTTGCAGATGCAAGTCTCTGTTATGAAGCTCAGATGGTCTTGCATGTATTTAACAGAAAGAAAAATACCTTACTGGGTGGTCACGAGCTAAAGGGAATCTGTAAGCTTTATACAAAGCTGGAGATTTCATAGTGTAAATTATAACTGCCTTTACATACTGATTGAAATTACAGTTTGAGGTTTTTTTTTTTCTGAATCATGCAGAGGAGTGAGGTTTTGGAAAGGATAAAAATTACTTGGGGCAATAGCATTTGTCTGTGCACTTCTTGCCTAAACAGGAGGCTAAGAGCCTGTAACTGAACCGATGTACTGGAAATATTTTATTTCCATTATGTCTTTATTTGTGAGCTATTAATGGTATGCTTCTAAGTTTTCACGAGTTACTTGGAGTCCTGCTTTCTGCCTGGCATGTAAATTGGCTTCTGGACTCTTACATTTCCTCAGTCTTCTCTCAAGTGTCAGTGGTTGTTCTAGCTTTGAGATACTGGCTGGGTGTGCCTGTAGAAGCATGCACTTAGAGCACCTGCCTTCATGCCACGGGAGCTGGCAGCAGAGGGACATTTTCCCCAGATCACAGTCTGTTGGACCAGTGCTCTGACGTTGTTAACATTTACGGGACAGTGAAAGGCTGTTCATTTTCTAGAAATTGGTGACTTTTAACTGTCCTGTGCTTACAGAGAAGTAGTGTGGAGACACTCTTCTCTCCTATTCTTTCTGTTTACTGAAGTTTATAGAGGAGAGGATTGAACTTCACTGCTGATATGGTATTTTGTAATCCTGTATTTCTTAAGGAGACTAAGAAAGCCAATGCATAAAGCTTCAAATCATGTGTGTCCTTTGTGATGTCTGTTATTTGGCTCTGTGCTTACTTTGCCTAGTAAAGGCAAAGGTAGGTAGGTATAACTGAGTGCAGCTAACTTCTTGCTAACAGATAATGTTTTATTCTAACATAGTTTACAATTAAGTTATTTTGCCATGTTAAATCCTTCTGCCAGGTTTAGTGGGTGACAAGGTGTGGGGTTTTCCCTCTTGTGTTGGTTTTGCTCAGCCTGTTTTTTAGCGGAGGGGCCACAGAGGTGGCTTCTGTGAGAAGTTGCTAGAGTTTCCACCATGTCCAGCAGAGCCAATGGCGGATGGCTCTGAAGATGGACATGCTGCTGGCCAAAACTGGGCCAATGAGAGATGATGGTAACACCTCTGTGATGACATATTTAAGAAGAGAATCAAAACAAAGTGGGGCACAGATTTGTTTTTTCCTCTAGCCAAAGGAGGATGTGAGAACATGTTGAGGGAAACAACACAGAGACACCAAGGTCAGTGGAGAAGGAGGGGCAGGAGGTGCTCCAGGCACTGGAGCTGAGATTCCTCTGCAGGCCATGGTGAGACCATGGTGAAGCAGCTGTGCCCCTGCAGCCCATGGGGATCCACAGGGGATGCAGAGATGCACCCACAGCCCATGGGGGAGGTGCCCAGGCCAGAATGGGTGGATGCCTGGAGGAGGCTGTGATCCAGTGGGAGACCCGAAGGACAGAGAGGACCCTGCTTCCAGGCTGGAGCAGCCTGTCCTTGGAGGGCTGCACCCTGTGGGAAGAGAGACCCATGTTGCAGCAGTTTTGGGAAGACTCCTGCTCATGAGAGTGGACCAATCCTGGAGCAGTTCACAGAGAACTGTCTCCCATGGGAGGGAGCCCAAGGTTTTACAGAGCACTTCTCTCCCAGACTTCTCTCCCAGAGCAGTGGAAGAAAACCTTGGGGGATGAACTGACCAACTCCCCAGGCCCTGTCTCCCTGCACTGTTGGTGGGAAGGAGGGAGGGGTTGGGGGAAGAAAAAGTGTTTTAAGGGCTTATTTTACTTCTCATTATCCTCCTCTGATTTTGTTAGTAATAAATTCACTTTGTACCTCTAAGTTGAGCCTGTTTTTCCCTTGCAGTGTTTTTTCATGGCTCTTATGTCAACTCATGAAGCCTTTGTTAATTTTTTTCTCTCCTCTGCCCAGCTGTGGCAGGGGAGGGGAGTGAGGGATTTCCTGTAGGTGCCTGGTGCTTGGCCAGTGTCAAACCATAACATCCCTTTGTCCACCAGGGACAATAATACTAGTGTGGGTCTTACTTGGGTCCTACAACTTTGAGGCCAAGAAGTCAACATTGAATAACTCTGTCAACAATGCTGGGAGTTTATTATTGTATAAGGAAAAAAAGTATATGAAAGTCTTGAATGGTAACAAATTTTATCTTTCAATACCTCTCTTCTTGCTGACTCGGACTCTTTTGTTGGGGCACTTGGCTCCTGTTATCTTTAAGTAAGGTGATGCAGATGTAATCCAAGAGATAGATACTTCAACTTCTCTCCTTCATTTTTCTCTTTCTTTTAGGGATTTAGTTTTGTTTGCTTTGGGTTTGTGTATGTGTTTTTGTTTTGTTGTGGTTTTTATTCCTTGCAAACACAGACTTCAAACATTTTGGTATAGGAGTGTTGACTTTGTTGGTGTATTATCTGTCTGGCAATATTTTCTTATCTCCATGAGCAGGGCCATCTGCATAGAATTGCCGTTGATTCCCTGGTAAAGGAAAGCAAGTCAGTGAATGGCTCAGTTCCTTATGTCTCATCTTTTCTCATGGCTTTTTATTTGAAAGGGCCTTCTGATACTATTTACTTCACATTCTTGCCTGAAAGGAGGATATCTCTTTTCCTGGCTTTGCTGCCAGTTCTAACATTAGCTGAAGAACAAACCATTCCAGATTCTATCTTGCAAAGCTGGTCTACTTCTGCTGCCTCTTTTGTTCCTCTAGAAAGAAACCTTTACATTACTGTTCCTCCTAAGGGTGTGTTAGTTCCTGGTCAGTGCTGCCCTGCCTGCCTGCAAGCCCACCCGGGGTGGCTAAGCCAGCCTGGCACAAGGGTCAGAGGATGGGATGGTCCTGTTCCTCACCCACTGAGCAGCATTCTCCTGTGCTAGTACTGGCACCACTGTGAGCGCAGCCTGGAAGCGGGAGGGGATTACAGATTGAGCTCCCTGAACTGGGTCAGCACGGGCATGTCAGACAAGGATCAGTGCCAGCCACCAGCACAGCATAGGAATGCAGGGCCCGTGGGATGGGGAAGCCTCTGTTTGTGGCAGGTACTGGCTCAGCCTACTAAACCACGCTGAAAAGCCTGCACCAAGTGTGCTCTGCTGTGCAGGTCCGGCCAGCTAGGACCGTGTGGAAGAGCCGCTCTGAACTGGGAAGCAAAACCTGACTGTGATTAACCCTGGACAATGAGACTGGTGACAGCACAGTCTGAGTATGTTTTCCTGTGGCAGCAGCCATAGGGTAGCCAGACAAGCCCTCCTTTGCACAGGGGTCAGTGAGAGCAACTTGGAAGTTTTAATTTTTTTTTTTTGATGTTCTAAATTCTGAAGTGCCCAAGCTTGTCTACAAGCGTGAATAGCTGTGAATAAACGCTGAAGATCTGGGGAAGCAGACAATTACTTGGTTTTAAATAGTGGCTCATAAAACCGTAATGTATATGGAAGTTACTAAGGCACTTAGCATGAGAGCATTGTGTTTGTGACACAAACTGCTTTGTTTGTAATGCCATATCATCTTAAAAAGCTGCCTTTAAGTCACAGAAAAGCAGTATTTTCATCACTGGCTTAAATGATGTGTTTATAGCTCAGTGAATTTCTTACATATTTAGCCAACTTTAAGTTAATAACTGGAGGAGAAAATCCAGAATTTTTCTACACAAAAAATGACTCCTCCATCTTCTGTGGAACATAAGGAGGTTGTTTCTCCTTATGCTCTAATACTAAAAGGTTAGTAATACACCTGTGTATTTTAGTGCTTCTTCATACCTGGTAGAAGTAGAAAGTAACCAAACTTTAAATCCTTTCCACACCTTCAATTTTTGTAGTTTCTAGGGAAAGCTGAGTCATAACCTGCTTGGGGCTTTGCAGTCCATCCTCACTTCTGCTCTTAGTGACTAGATTTCATCATTTTTCTGGCAAATGTTTGAGTGATCCATAATCTATGACTATATTAAATGATTTTTTTCAGGTATACCGAAAAACACATTTTCTTACATTAGCATTGTAATGTATTTAACAGGTGCAACTGTGCTTTAAAGGTGATACATTTCTGTTTTTATTTGTGTCTGTTCAGCATAGATACCTTCCAGAGTCAAAATCTCCATAGGAATGCTGCTTATAGGCACAGCGTTATTGCTCATTGAGATGATAGGGAATTTCTGAAAAGATGAAAGGAAGAAAGGCTGTTCATTGTGACAAAAAAGTGGATCATATGAGTGAGGTCTATAAGAATCATCACTATACTTTTCTTTCCCAAGCTGAAGGACAAACACCCACTCAGGCATGCTTCAGAACCCATTGTGGAAAAGACAAGCATATAACTCAAAACATTAGTTACGAAATGGCAGCAAGAACAGTCTTTAGCATCACCAAAATCAAATGTTTGTTCTGCTCATATGTTTTAATATTCACACTAGTCTTCTGGTTTAAGATTTTCTGAGCTAGTGATAACTGAGCTTTTATGATCAGTTCTGAGTCAGATTTTTGTTGCATGTGTCTTTAAACATTTAGCTAGATTAATTTAGGATTTAATGTTAATTGCTGAATTAGGTTACAAATTTCATGAAAAGTCCAAAAGAAGAGTAAAATGAAGTACTAAATAACAGTAAAAGCATTTAGACTCTGCTTAAGTACCTGCAAGGTATATTAAGTTCTGCATTTATATGGCCATGCTTAGGCATTTATTCTTAAAGTAGCTGTATGTGTACTTGTACCTTTTAACACCATGAATGGCAGTTGATTGAAAATCTCTGGCTTTCTTTGCATTAATTCTTTTTTTTTTTCTTTTTTTGGCATTTTCTAGTATGTTACAGATGTAGTTATTACTTCAACTGCTTACAAGAGTGAGTACTCTGCTTTTCATAGTATAAGATGATTTCTGAAAAGGCTTTAGCAAGTGTATATGTATTCAGACCAAATGGGTTTCTACAAGCTCTAGCCCAGGCATCATTAATAGGAAATGACTGACATACAGCTGCCTTGGAAGATTTACAGCCATACACATTCTTCCAGCTTATATACTAAGTACCACTACATTTTGACTTGGACTTCATGTGGGTATTTTAAACTCCTTTGTCTATGAGCAGACTTTGGTCAAAAGTATTTTTTCTAGTACTATGTAGCTCTTCACATTCTGTAGTTTGATAATTGCTTAAGTATTTTGTTAAGACACTTGAGGCCTAGGAACATCTCCCATTTTCACTTTTGTGTTGTTTTTACCATCCCCAAGTTTCACCTAGAATTCTACATGTGTTTAGACTGAGTTCACTCTCATACTGGTTGTGTTCATTTTACATTTGTCATGTCACCACATTCAGTGAATTATTATTGTTCCCACTGTAACTGCAAAGGAGCAGCTCCAAATTCCTCTAGAACAGATCAGTACTTTTTCCCTTTTAGCAATGCACGTGTCAAAGGTTAGTGACTCAGAAGAGTCCCATGAGAAAGAACGACAGAATACCAAGATTCACTCAATCTAACACGACATTTCTTGTTGTGAAAGTGGGAGAGGCAATGTGGCTGTGAAAGTGTGGTGTAGCACTGCTTTTGTCTGTATACGAGAAAGCTAAGAGCTCTTGAGCTTTGCAGTATTGCTTAGTCTCATATTAAAAAGAAAACTGAACATACCACAGGGAAGGCTGTATAAAGTAACTGTCAGCTTCTCCAACTGTCTATATAATGCCTCTGCATTTATGTCACATTGAACTATATTAGATGAAACTTTAAAGTGAAATGTAAACCTGTGGTAAAATGAATTCTCAGTAAGGAATCAAGAAAAAATGTTTATCTCCTGAGCAGTGAAAAGTTTTACTGCACCTGAAGTGTGGAAGTTACAGTCTTTCGATATTATGCTTTTGCTTACAAAGGAATAGCCAACAGCTGCTTGGTGTCTTTTTTAACCCTCCTTTCCCCTGATAATGTAATTGCAGTTCCTACTAGGCAGTAACTGGATTGGACAGCATAAAAATAGTGTCTGACCATTATTCAGTCTTTTGTATGAAGTTTCAGCAATGTTGGTAGCTTGCATTTCTTGTCTTGTCTACTGGCACAGTGACAAATATGCATGTTTGGTGCTACCCAGACTGTACAAGTGAATGCTGGATATGGATATGAAACTGGAGACAGAGCTGAATTGTTTATATACATACAGGAAGGAGGGAAGGTTTTGCCTCTGCCTGTCTAGTGTTTTCCTCTCGCCCACCTATTCAACATGTTGTTCAAAGCTCTGGGAAAAGCAGGAAAGAGAATTTAATCTTTGACTACTTTCAGAAGAGTAATTCAGTCTATTTCTTACAGCCATGTGTAAAGCTGTTAGTGTGTCTCTGTTTTGTATCTGCAGTAATCCATGAGTTTCCAGGAGAAGAGAATCATCAAACCTTCAGTAATGCTTCCAGCTTTTTCAGTGTGCCCTTTCTTCTGAACATCTGCTGCCAGCATAGACCCAGAGTACTTTACTCATTCAAATTTGCATTCCAAAACCCAAATGTGAATATAAGAAAAAGAATCTGACATCAGAATTCCTGCTTATGCAAAAGAATCTGGGTCTTTTTCTAAGAATTACAGAACTTTGTAAAAGCATGTAATATCTCTTTGTTCTGGTTAAAAGTAACAAAAATCTGCTTACTTGCCTGACAACTAAGCCACATCAATCCACTGACAAAAGTGTAATTTAGAATGAACAAGACAGTACTGGTGAGCACATTGATGTGAAGAAGTTCCTTTTTGTTTCTGTGTACAGCTTTTAACTTGGAACACTTTTTCTATTTCTACACAGATGCCAGTTTTTCAGTGCCAAGAATGTTCCTTTCATATACTACAAAGTTCTAGCGACTGTGCAACTCCTCTTTCTGGCAAGGGTTTTGTATGTGCTTGAGAGTTAAATCCTTCTACTTCTTTTCTGCTTCATCTCCCCCACATGCTTTCATTCCTTGACCTTCACTTGCACTAAACTAATTTTCAAGAGCATGGTTTGACCTAATTGCTTAGCAGAGTATGATCACAGAGAAGCCCATATATTGTCTGATAACCCTGTGGTCATAACTTCTTTAAAGTCATTTGCTCCTTTGAAAGAAGAAGACCACATTGATTGCAGTGAGGGCTGTGCTGGTGCTATCTGTGGAGGATTTAGTAGCTGCAAGATCTTTCCTTTCTCTTTCTTTCTTAGTCTGAAACACTACTGCCATGCCACCTTTTCTTCTGGAAAAACCCTATCCTTCATGCTGCACAGCACTTCAGAAAGACAAACTCTTGAATCTGTGCCTGTGTTTCTGCACATTGTTTTTTATAAGGCTTATGTGCAGGCGTAACGAAAATTTTCATGATTTGGAAGCAGGTAACTAAGAAGAGGCCATAAGTCAAAGTAGAACAAGAGATGCAATGACAGCTATTAACCCCCATGTTCTGAAAAGGTTCAAAGCACAGCAGCAAGCAAATGTAGGAGGAAGAGAGGGAGCATGATCGCCTCATGTCAGCAGTGCCTTCCTTAGCTGCACCTTGCTGCAAACCTTCTCGTGCCTTTTCAATACTGGTGGTGCTTTCTGTCTAGCTCATTAGGGCCATTTCTAAAAAAAAACTTGAAGGTGTGTTCTGCTGCAGAGTGACACTTTCATCTATTGAAACCTGTGTTACCTGCTCTTGTTCACAGTTGATGAATGTGGGGCTGCACTGTGACAGGGCTACCCTGTGTAGAGTCTCTTGGTGCACTTCTGGTTTAAGCTGTGTGTAATGGCAACATAAGTGAGAGAGTCAAGTGAAGGAATGTTTTCTCTGCCTCCTTTGTAAGGTAGACGGAAATTACTTTCAGTTCCTTGTTTATGTCTATCTGTACTAAAACAAGCCACAGATTAAGTGGAGGCACAGGAGTTTTTCAAGCTTATGGAATAGCCTAGTGACAGGAAAATTCACTTGCTAAAATAAGACCTTCACTGTCAAGTAGGAAGTGTTTTACGATTATTAAAGTTGATGATCTGCAAAGTATGGTGCAAGGAAGAACATTGTTTCCTAGCTGCTATTGGATTCATTTGCTAAATAAAATAATTGTGAGATACTAATTTTTATCTTTTCTTGCAGGAATGATCGTGCCTCTGTTTCATTGCTTGAATTGTGCGGCATTCAAAGAAGGAGCTTTGAATTGTATTGAATTGTATTTGATTTGCAGCACTTAGTAGTGTCCTTTATGCTGTCATCATGACTGTTTTTTGCAGGGAAAAAGAAAGCTGAGGCAGGAGAACTCTTCTGGTTGTCGCTTTCATTTGAAAAGTAGTAAGCAAACCATAATTTTTTTTGTTTATGTGTTCCAGTATTAGACAGTTTTTCTTTCTTTTTTGTAACTTCTTTTTTAAAAGGTTAGGGACAATAGGGTGGCACACTTTAAGTGTCATGTGTGTACTGCATGCTGTGTGTTGCCAAGGATGTCTTTTCAAATTAATAATATTCATTTTATAC
>WBNO01015961.1:0-90583 GCA_013400575.1 Peucedramus taeniatus
TTTTTGCACATTGAAAGAGCAACAGCATGGTGCTTTTGTTCCAGCTGTGTTTCTAGACCTCTTTACATTTTAATTTCTGCCTACATTTTCATCCAGCCTGGAAAGCTAAAGTAGGCCTTTTAAAATCAAATTATTTATGTATTTTAGGAAGAGTGTTCAGACTTTCATTGTTATTGGGATGGACGTATTCTTTTATTTAAGACTAATTTTAGGTATTTGATTTCAATGGGACACAGAAGCAAAAGCAGCAGTCTAAATATCTCTTTAGGTAACAAAGACATGTCAGTACAGTCTGCAGGGGTGGACCTGGCACTAATTGCTTCAAACTGCTGATCAACTAAAAATGTCTTAGATTAAAATACATTTGAAAATCTTTTAAAATAATTGATACAAATAGTTACATTTTGCAGATGAACTGCATGGATTTAACCACAAGAGTGCAGTATCACACCGGGTCTATGTTGCAAGCCTTTAGTTTAAATTTCTTTAGTAAATGAAATTCTGCTTTGTCAGCATAAAGTCTCACAACAAAATTTTAATCCCTTTATCTTTTTATTTTTATAGTGGTATACACTAAACTGTAGGGGTAGATGATTCTATCTTATTTGCATTATGATGAACTGTATTTATGTGCACTTGGATTAGTAAAAAGTCATCACCTGGCTAGTTTATTCTCTTCACAAAATAAAACTGCTACTTCATTTTCTGGGAGAACAGGCTGAAAATTTTATGTGGTGAGTTAGAGAAGAGCTTGACCTGGCAGTGACTTTTTTTCTGAAAAAATATCCAATTTATCCCATGTTAAATGGCCATTTGAGCTCTCTCTTTGTGGTCCAATACACATATAAATTCTACCTTATACAAGTGAAAATATACTGCTTTTTACTAGTTAAAAGTCAAAGTGACTATGGGGTATAGAAATTCACCTTTTTTTTTTTTCAGATGAAACACTATACTGCTCTTCTGTAAACATATGCATTCTTTGCTCCTCACATGTACATGGTGACTGGAACCAGTTTAGGTGCACCCATAAAGTTGGGTATGGGCATGTTTGCAGAGCTGGGCAGATTTTAACCTTCAGTATTGTCAATCTTCAAAGTGTCCACTTCATTCTTGCCATCTGTGCTTTCTCTTTGGTAGTTGGCATTTTATTTAGTGGGGAAAGTTAAACTGGATTGATTGTTCCCACTTCTCTGTTTCACTTTATAGGTCTCATGTCGTAACACAGCAGCTGTGTTTGCTGGGAGGCAATTGCCACTGAGCAACAGCTGCTGGCATAAAGCAGCAGTAGGAAGAAATTTAAAGTAAGCTTAGTTTTAGTTTTTTCCCTGTGTTATTTTTGCCTTATGGCTGTTTGATGCATTGTTACCTTACAGTTTATAGCTGTAAGTATTTGTCCTGTTTCTTCTATAATGAGAACTGTAGGAATAACTGAAATAGCAGAGGTTGTGTGTTCTGCTACTGAAGTGAAGGGTTTCTGCCTTTTGGAATATTGGGGGGTTTTAATGTGTATTCTGTTGTTTCTTACTCAATTTTGTCTGTCTGGTATTTTACTAATAATTTTCTAGCAGGTGTTTTTGCTTGACTTGCATACCGCGTTTGACTGTCATCTACTGGGGCAGGCTTGATAAGCCAGGCTGTTTTAAAACTCTTTCTTTGCTTGTATAGAAGTGTTTCTGAAGAGAGGTCAAGCTCAATGTTCTTGGTTTTAATTTATTAAGTGGGGAGTTCCTTACCAGCATGTATAGTGGGAAAATAATGTCTAGCTCAGCATTTTGTGATAGTAAAAACAGGTAGTTTGAAGATATACTTTGGTTTGACTCAGGTGAGATGTGAGCTTTATCAACACCCCCTGTTCCTATCTGCTTATTTGACCACTCCAATATTTTTTATCCATTTGTGTTTGCTTCTTCTGTCTGTTCCTGTCATATGCACTGTCTGCATGTATAAGAATTATATTATAAGACTTTACTAGTTAGATTTCTGAGGAGTCTGTTTTTTTCAAGACTTCTAGCAAATCCCCAGCCCATTTATTTTTCAGTAGTGGCATAGCCAGTTTTTTCAGATTTGAAGAGTATACTTTGTATTTAGTATATCAGAACAACGCAGCTGTTAGTGAGACTTATACCAAATAGTCTACTTTACAACCTAGCTTGTCACTGAACTAGTTTTTGATCTTAAATTAGGTTTTTGAGTTCACAAATAAAAGAATATATTGAAGAAACATTGACATAAGGCGAGCAAAATAAATTTGTGAGATCCTGCTTTGTGCCTTGAGCTCTCAGAGCTGTTGCTAGGAGAAGAGCATGGTAACAAGTGCTCTAAGCTGGTAGTTGCCTGGGGAACCCAGAGGCACTTGTGCTATTTCTACACATCTGTACCAACTCCCAGTATTTTCTTCCATGTACCTCCTTTTTCCACTTCTCTAGTGTAATAAAAGGTGTGTGGGATCTTGACCACAGGACCAAGTCCTTTGTCATCCTTCAGCCTACAGGTCTCACAGTCAAGACTTAGTAGCTTTGGAGAAAATGGAACTCGGCCAGATCTAGACTGAGCACAATAGTGGTGAATAGCTGACCCAATACAGGTTGAGGATGATGAACATCACACCTGATCACACCTGACCCTGGCATTTTTATTTGGAAGTTGTTGCTGTTCTATTGTTTCAATATGAGTAAAAAGTCCCACTTAGGAATTGCATAGATTTTAGGAAAAGTGGAATGTATTTACTTAGGAAAAAAACAGGATTGCTAATTACCACTGAAGTAATTATTTGATGGAGGAATAAGTTGAACTTTGCTTACTAGAACATAAACCTTCTAACTAAGCAATTTAAATCTGCAAATTCTAAAGAAGCTGGCTGTTGGACATATCTAGCCCTTTGTATTTACTTTGAATGAACTTTACAGTAATACAGAAATTAAGAAAATTGTGTCATCTAAGTTTTCTTTCTAAGAAAAGTGGGGTAAGACACATGACTATAGGTCAATTGGCATGTATCAGTTCTAGGCAAAAAAACCTGTATGATGGTATCCTTTTGCACAGTTGGAAATACTTGCATAACAGGACTGATCTCTCTTGTGACTTTATTGTAAAACAGATGTTTTAAATCATCTTTAACAAAAATAGTTGCAATAGGATAGTGTAAATTATAATACAACATTTTTATTACCCACAAAAGTAGATGTTAAATGGATGTAGAACTGATTAGCTGGCAGATAATAGTAATCACTGAAAGGAAGTATTTCTACTAAAGATTACAGAGAATGAAACTGGGCTAATGCAGTTAGCAAAATATTTCATATTTTTAGTAATGAAATAAGTGATAAAATTTGTGGATAATTAAAACCAGAAATTACATATAGAGAAATAATGAAGATGTGAATAATTGCAAAAAGCTACAATGATAAGGCCATAGCAGGTTAGGTCTTGAGAAGGAAAGTACATTCTGACTGATACAGTTAGTTGAAAAACTATAAAGCTGTTCCATTCAAACGGTATTATTTCAGAAACAGAAAACCTGTTTGCAGTGACTTGATTTGTCTGCAAATGCATGAAGATTTAAAAAAGTGCTAAAAGCTTCTTTCTGTCACAGAGAGAAATTGTAATACTAGCCAGTTGTAGGAAGTGAGAACGAAAATAATTTAAATGAGAGTGCATTCCAATAATGAGCATGACATCCACAGTGGGAAGTTGTGACTCTTCTTTATTTCTTCTCTGTAGTAGAACTCAGTGCTAGTTTGACAGTGACCAAACTATAGAGTGAAACAATTGTCCCTTTTTGACAATGGTGCTTTCTTTCCTCATGTTTATTTTCTAGTGTATTTATCATAGGTTGTCTCAGAAAGAGAACAGCTCCTATGTTTGTTTTACATCTCAAAAGTACTTTTAGTTTCACAGAATAACTTGTGCTACTCTTGAAGGTGCAAACTCTTTGCTGATATTCAGATATTTAAGAAGACTTCATTCCATCATGAATCTCAGTAAAATTTAAGCTTGTAGATGTGCCGTGCCAGCTGAAAAATGACATCTGCATTATTATATAAGACGTCCCTGAGAGCAATGTAACACCCACAGGCAAAACTTCAAGCTGTCAAGTAACTCAAGAGTGATGATGTAAGCTCTCTCTTTAAATTAATGACACTGAAGTATCAGAAAGAAGGAACTGCAGTTGGATTGGTAAAGGAATAAACTCAAAAGTAAAAAAAAAACCAAAACACAACAGGACCCTAAATACCTAGCAACACATACAGGTATTTCTAAGGTACCTGGAGGTCATCAATTCACTTTTTCCACAAAACCAAAGAAGTTGTGCTCCTTTACCATTAAAGTAAAAGCCGTCCTTTCACATCTAGCTCTCTTCAGGATCTGTGATGATTTGCTTCTTGACCTCTAACATCAATCTGTTATTAAATTATTCCTATTATAACAACTTGTCATGGGAGCAGCATTGGTGTCCCTTGTGTGGTTCCTGATCCATAACTAGAGTGCTCTGAAGTGTAACCACAGGGCAAAAAAATAAACTACACCTCTATTTAGCATTTTTAGCATGACTGTTGAGTTACCATAATTCAAATACCACATAATTTTGTTGGTGGTTTGTATTTCAAAGCCTGTCAACATAAAGGCCTAAGTAGTGGACCTGGTCAGAAGACAACGGAGGCTATTGGTCACACAGGATTATATTGTGACATGTTTAGGTCTTGGGCAGGTGGATGATTTGGCAAAAGGCAGCTGAAGTCCAGACACTGTTCTTATGCTTCATCCTAAGCAAACATTAATAGTAAATTATTGGCTTTTCTTTCTTAAAGCTGGAAAACTGAAATACTCTTTAAAAAACAAAGAAAATATTTCATACTATTGTAAAATATGCTTAATAAAAAGTGGGACGGAAATTGAAGTGGATCTGAGCCTCAGGAAGCTGTTTCTCTTGAAATAAAAAAGCCAGGCTTTATTGCTATAAAACCTCCACAGTTTTATCTAGGGAGAACACAGGAATTATCAAGGAAGACAGAAAATAAAAAAGGGGTTGTGACCTTGTATGCAAGTCTTTGCTTCCACTTAATTCAATACCTTTCAAGTTGTAGCAAAGTCTCTTAGGCTCCTCTCATGTCTGGCTGATAGCAAAGGCTCACAAGAATTTTATTTACTTGCTTCATGAGCCGTGAGTTTCTTGCTATCGCTCTCTTGCATGAGATATCCTGCAATATAATTTCTGATCTTTCTATCTTCTAGCTAAATCCAGAGCATTTCAGAGAAGAAAGAATTCCCTGCTTCTCTTGAGAGATAGGGGGAAATCACATTGCTCTTTAAAAGAATATAACATTATCAGAATCATAATAAATACCATCATTTCCCAAATAAAATTACTTTTTGTGTTGCTTGTGATTAGTTGGTGTTTTCAAGAAGCTGACCATAATTAGGTATGGAGGGGAGAGGATGAGGGCAAGACCTCTAAGGTAATAATGAGGCTTGGTAACTAGTTTTAGTTGTCTCCAGCCAGGACTCCTGATAGACCAAGCACAGAGGATTTGTGCAAAAAGAAATCATCTACACAGCTTCTTATCCAAGTTTCTTCGCTTTAGTTCACTAATCCTCTCAGGTAACATAATTTCTGTATTATCTTTGTAGCTATAATGGTGTTAAATGAAGGAAGTGTATTTGCTCTGTCAAAAGTTTAGAACACACCTTTATGTACCTAAAGCCCATGTGCCAATGTCACCCATTTTGAGTGGCTGATGTGCCCATCTCAAATCTTATTTATGTTTCTTGATTTGTTTAATGTCTGCCTTTATATAGGCAGTCTTCAGGCAGTGGCATTCTTGAGGAAGATTTCCTTTTCATGGGGGAACTGGGGCAGTTACCATGCACATCTGTGTGCATATTAATTCAGCCATAGCACTGATAAAAAAGACTTCAAAGCACCAAAGTGCAAGTGGCTACTCCTTAATGGTTCATGCAGAAATGGTGGAGCTGGTGGCAGTAACATTCCTGATGCATTGAGGGAAAAAAATGTGCTGTGCAAAGGTACCACAGAGGGCAGTGGCGATGCCCCAAACTACTTGTCATCTACATGGAACCTCATCCCAGTAAAACAGCACATTTTTTTAAACAAAGTAATTCCACTCATGTTTTGGTCTCTCATCTGAGGATACCAATGTGTCTATTTTTAGTCCTCCTTCTAGAAGCTGACTTGAACTATATTTACCCAACACAAAGCATGGCAGATACAAATGAGTGATCTTTGGGACAATACTTTCTCAGCCTAATATGGACTAGCCCCTGAGAATTCCTGCAGGCATTGGTAGGTCTGGTTATAGAAATGAGGCTGGGCATCAAATACATGTGTAAGTGTAGCACCAGATTTTTCTTTTTGGTAGCTGTATTTCTTTTATAAATATGCTTATGTATGAGCTAAGCTCATAGGAATCCTCTACACATACAAATGGAAAATCTGGATTTGGAATTTAACAGCTGCTGAGCAGCATGAGTAGGTCAGGAAAGCATCATTCTAAACTAAAGGTAGATTTAAGTATTAAAGTGTATTTTCTTCAGGATTACAGTTTTAGTAATATTTATTTGTAACCAGGAATTTCCTTTTGTTTCATGTAAATGTTCAATCTCTTAAGCTTTTCTGTGTGGTTAAAGGTTAATATATTCTCATGGCAGCAACTTCCATATGTACTGCTGCACTTTGTTTACCTATGTTTTGATCTGGGGAAAGCAGAAGCTCTCAGTCTGCCCAAATGTTCTGATTTTTTTATAGGTGATACTAATGAAGCTACAGTATTTTTTCCCCTCTCTCTCCCTCCTGGAGGTTTTTCATGATTCAAATTGCTTTTTGCCACCCTTTGCACTTCCCACTCTTGTACTTGCACTTTCTAGAGAGGGATGATTGGTATACAAATTGAATTTATCTTCAGGTGGTAGGAGTGCTGGAAATAATAAGACAACTGCTCTGTTTGTATAAATTCTAATATTCCATTTTAGTTACAATTTAAGACACACAGATCCCCTTCATAATCTAGTAGTACAATATATTTAGAGCTCTGTAGGGCACAGGATTCAAATCTTCTCTCTAAATTGTATTACTGTAAAATCTGACATGGAATTAATCTGCTGTTGCGATACTTCCTTGTGTGTTTAGGTCTGCATGGCCCTGTATGGCCAAGGTAGCTTTTAGGAAGTGCTGCTGCTGGTAACAAAATCCAGTTGTCATGGATTAAGATGTTGCATGGTGTTCAACTCTGCCTAAGAGCCAAACTAGCCCAGGATAGAGTGAGATGATCCACTGGTTTTACTGGTAGAGTGACTTTAAACTCTTCTCTAACCTGTGATTCATTTGCTGTCAGTCCCTAAACAGCTGTTTGAGACTCTACTGTACAATCACTGAAAGATTGAGAGGTGTAGAACTGGGGACACCACAAACCTGCTTTGTTGGTAAAACCAGAGTATTTTGTAATAGCACTCATTTTATCTTGAAGAGGATTGGACATTTGGAGAGACCCTACCCTTCCTCACCTTTAGCTAAAAGGAGTGTCACATAACTGATTGTCACATACATGCTACATTGTTTCTTCTCTTGTTGAATAGATATATTTCCAAGATTTTCCACCCCAACTTTAAACCATAATTAAGTATTTGGCCAGGACAAAAAATATTGCCATAGAATTAATTTTTCTTTTGCTTTTATTGATGCATTTCAACTTGCTGGTCTGCATTTTTTGTTTTGAATCATTAAACATCAGCATCCATCCAGACACTGCCTGTGCAGAGTGGGAAGATGTATTGATTTGGCTGTACTTGAAAATAACTCTGTTAAATCTGTTACAGAGGGTGGTTTTCCAATGGTGACTATGTAGAACTACTCCTGGAGAAACCATCACAACTCCAACCCTATATAGGACAGATCTCTAAGGGGCTTCATTCTAAAATCAATTTTGCAGTTCTGCTTGCATCTGGGGGACAAAGGAAAACACCTACTGTGATTCTGAAGGAGGGATTTTCTTTTTAGAAAAGTTTAAATTTAAAATGTTGGCTAAATAGGACTGAAACAAAATGTATTTCCAGCTCCTGTATTTTGTTCAATTGTAGTATTTCCATGGCATGAACTATGTGAGTATTGTTGCTGAACACTTAGAGGCACAAATGAATTCTGGCTTTAGAAATGTGTTAAGAGTCAAGAAGAGTGCCTGCAGTGATACCCATCAGTGATGAGAAGTTTTTCACTTAAAAATACTTATCAGTGTAGAACATCAATACTTCTCATATTTTCAATTAGACTTCAAAAGCTTCTGTCGTATTGCACATATAAAGAACATGGTTTGAAACAGAAATGAGAAAATGGAAGTTAAAACTGATCAATGATCCTAAGGAGAACTCATTACTGGAACTGAAACAATAGTTTAAGGAAAACTCTCCTTTAAATACTTAACCAGGAAAACATTTTCCCTGGGGTTTGAAAATCCTTGTACTACATGCTTAGGAAAATTACATGGAAATGCTGGGAACTCCATTTATATTCATACAGCAAGTCTGAGGGGAAATTTAGAGAAAAGTTCTTCTCAGAAACAGCACACTAGGAAAGTGATTATTCTGTTGGTAGAAAGGAGAGGCAGTGAGAGAATGGATGCAGTGGGATTTCTGCTGCCTTGTAAAACCAGAATGTCTTCTGCAAACAAAGGAGATCCTTCAATCAACTGGCTTTACCAAAGAACTTGGAACACTTCACTTTTTTTTTTTTTATTAGCTGTCATTCTTCGACATGATGAATACTTACAGCAGTATGTTAAAAAAAGATACAGTTAAGTCTCTTGGCATCACTGCATAGCAGTCACAGCATTTTCACACAATCTAGTGCTTCCTTTCAGAATGATGCATATGGCATATATACGCACATGTGGGGGCTGATTCTTGGTCCCAGTGAAGTTGGGGGACCAGTGTTTGGCCCATAGAGTTGTATAAGATATGTGACTATGTATATATAAAATGCTTTACAATAAACGTGACATATACAATCTTGAATTCAAAGATAAGCAGAATATATTTTACATCCAAGTTAAGCTTATGGTCTGCACTTAAAAGTTTATGTACCTAAAATATTGGATGGATTATAGAAACAAAGAGCAACAGTTTGCACCAAAGTAATTTGAATATTCATGGCATGAAGCTTGCCTTGTGTATTTGTTTTGTGTTTTGGGGTGGTTTTTTGGTTTTGATTTGCAGGGTTTTAATTCAAATTCAGTTATTGATTTCTGTGGGCCATGGGGGTCATGGTGACATCAGGAGGGGAATGGGCATACTTTATGGACAACTCAGCTGAGTGACTTAAAATATAAGGCAATAAATTATGGCTGGTACCTTGGCTGGTACCTGAAAATAAAATTGTGACTACTTGAGTTTTTCCTTTCTGAAGAGAATTCATCAGGAAGGGCTAAATGTGCCTTCTGTGTCTAATTTGATGGAAACTTTTAACAGAAATTGAAACCCCAGATTGCAAAGCTGATGAGATCACTATGCAGTGTAACAACAGCCTTATCCCATTTACAGCTTTCTCATTAATTGTTGGGGAGGTTTTGATTTTCTTCATGACAACCAAGTTTATACAAAACTAATTGACCTGTGTTGTAGATTAGGTTAGATACAACTGCCTATCTTGTGTTTGGTTTTTTCTTTTTCCTCCATAGAATCCACTTAATCTCTGCTACTCTTGTCTTTGTTCCTTGTATTCCAAAGGTAAATGTTGTCAATAGTTCTTTTATTCCCCATTTGACTGGTGACTGGACCACTGACACTTACAAACACAAAGGTAGGTAAAATCTTTACTTAATGGTAATGCATACATATGCATTATTTTAACCAGCCTAAGATTTTCACTTATTGTCACTTATTGTTAGTTATACAGAATTTTGCCTCTTAGATGGTATGAAATCTTCATTTAGAGGAGCTAGATTTTAATCTCATTTGTGGGGCATAAAAACATTTTAACATCCTGCTTTTAACAGCTTTTTTCCTCTTTCTGTATAAGAAAACCTTAACTCAGTTTGAAAACTTCAAAATCTTTCAGCTGCACTGGCCCAGTGGGAAGGAAAAGTAATTTACAAGGGCCTTCTGTAAACTGGCTGATAGGGCTGACACCACCAAAATCTGTTATCTGCATAGCTTTTCTATTCTGTGCATCAGCAGTCTGTTGGCACACTGGGGAGAAACCCCAGTGTAGAAATGCCCTCCAAACCAGAGAATACCACACATGTCACAACTGCATTGCTAAGCACTGGTGCTGTTGGATTGGCTGGTACCAGTTAGGGTTTCTATAGGAAATCAGGTGGTTGCATTTTGCATTACAGACCCCAGGGAATTTGGCAGCCAGGTATCTGCTGCCAGAGCCTATCCTTTCTGAGCACTTCTGTCTGGAGCACCTGAGGCAAACTGGCCCAGGCCCAAACCTGCGTAATGGGTTTGGCTCACAAGTACAGAAGCGTTGCTGGGGCCACCCTGAACCTCTTTCAAGCTCTGTTTCATTAGACAAGGTGATTGAAATCTAGCTGGTATGTTCAGTGCAGCAAAATCCCCCACAGCCTGATAATTTTCAGAAGAGCTTTTTAAAGTTGGAAAGTTTTAACATGGTAAGAGCAAACTTGTAATGGAACCTGTAGGTTCCACTTGTAGAAAAGAGCTTGGGTTTAATGCGGCTGTAACAAAATTTGATTTGTACCTAAGCTTTCCATTGGACCTATTTTCTGGAAGCTTTTCAGAAACAGCTCAACAATGTTTTTGTCAAGAGCTTTTTATGCTGCTAGACACTGGGTTTAACTAAATTTCAGAACATTTTTAAAAAATTCTTTGAGCTGTATGGCAAAGGGCTTCCATTTCTTAGTAAAAAGATAAAACATGGGAAATTACATCCTTTTGTATGGACTTAAGTGCTTCTAAGCAGCACATTACATTGCTCACGTAATGTCCTAATAATTGTCCTACATCTGTCAAAAGGAAAGGTACACGTAAAAAGCTGCAAAGTGGTGGTGCTTCCACCTCCACCACCCTCATGTGCTTAAGAAGACATTTATGTCCTGTAGCTAGAAACAATTTAATTCTACTACAACTCTCTTGAGTGCCCTTTGCTTGCTATGGTCCTTCTATTATATGAATCTCATTTAATTAGTGGGAGGAATAAGGAGATTTTCTATTGGCTGTACCTTACATAACAGTGGAGGATCAGAAAAACATTGCTGGAGCGCTTTGTCCCTTTTTATTTCACTGGGTTTTGGCCTCTTTTCTCTGAAGATACATACAAAGAATTAGTGGAGTAAATCATCCTTCACTACAACTCATGCTTTTTATTTTCCTCTAAACACATTAGTAACCTTATGAGCATGAACCTTCTCTCATCAAGTCAATATCCCCTGTAACTGAGAAAAATGTATTATATTTTCCCTTGCACTTCTGTGAGTAAACATCTTTCTCCTGTTTCTCAAACACCAACTTAAAAAGCTCTTTCTTTGTTGGCCTCTTCAATGTCTTCACATCTCAATGTGACTACCTGGCCATAGCTGTTTGTTCTTCTGGAAAGCAGCTGTACAGATTTGATGTGTGGGGGGTTCACAACAACGCTGTACTTCACCTGAATGCAGTTATTCTTTCTGGGGGCAGAGGAGCAGGGGACAATCCCTTTGGTGCAATGCAGTAGTGTCTGAAAATACAATCTCACTGAAATGGTGGAAGCTTAAGTAAAGTTTAATAAAGACTTTCCAAACTGAGGTTGTTTATGGCATAGTTAAGGCCAAATATCTTTCACAAACATGAGAGCATAGAAAATGCTTCAGCTACTATGATAGCTAAGAGGATTTTTAGTAGTCTGACTACAACACATTTTTTTCCTTCATTGACTGAGACTAATCTAAAAGTCAGTTAAGTATTCTTTTAACTAAAAGAAAAATACAAATGCATTTTGATGCTGACTATCTAAGGAGGGAATGTGGGGGAAAAAATCAGCTACACTGCAACATCTCTCAAGAAAACAAATGAACTCCAGAACTAATGCCGTGCTTTGTAGATGACTAAGTTATTTAGTAAAAATTCATGTTTCAATAAAAGGTAATCATACTGAACTGTCAAATCATGTGGTGTTGCTGTTGGGCCTGGGGGTTTTCTTGAACTTAAAACTTCAGGCTCTGTGAAACACTTGCCTAGACTGAATGTGCAAGGTGCCATGGATTAACAGCACGGACCCATATGGAATGTGTTTGAAGTTTTCAAGAAGTTATCCTGCCTGACTTCATTCCTTAATGACCTTTGATACACCTTGGATAGTGGAAAGGCAGTTCAGAATCATATCTTGTAAGCGTATGATTTTGGCAGCTATCAGAAGATGAAGGATGCTAGAAGTTAAGGCTTTTATCCACAAACAATGGTGTATATTAATAAACTCTATACCATATTTACAAATGCTTTCTCTTGTATTAAAACTAACAGTATTCTCTTCACAGTGCCAATGTTTTTACAGGTAGCAATCATCCCACAGTACTTCAGTATTTTGGCATGGGAATCAGTAGCGCTTTCTATTTACAGAAAATGTACACATATGAATATAAACAGGTAACTTGAAACAGTACTCAAAAGATAGATCTGTTTGTGTTTCAAAGGTTTAGACTGTACTACACCTTCCCTTTCGGCTGCGAGGGAATACTGTTCCTTGCAATGAGAAGATGCCTGTCTTTTATCCAAAGTGGCATAAAAATGATTAATTACCAAAACAAGCCTTGTTACACTGGAGGTGTGTATATGGAGAGTAACTTCAGTCCAAGGTTTATAGATCTGTTGTTTAGTGCACAGAATACAAAAGTTAAAAAGGTTTTTAACTACTAAAACAACCCGACTCTCTGCCCTCTGTGAGCACCATCCCGCTCAGTCCACGTCCTCTGGATGCTGGAGATGCTGGTGGTTTAATGTGCAGCCCAGCTACCAGCCTAGAAAGGGTGTGGCGCCCTGGGCCTATATACATATGTCACAATATGACTTGTGGTAAATTAAAAGATCACCAAGAGTGCCTCTCTGTGCCGCTGTTCTCTCAGCAATCCTCCCTGCTTCATGGCAGTCGGAACTGGCCCGGCCTCCTGGCTGCTGACTGGGACTCCGCATTACGGCAGTTCGGGATCAGGAGTGACTAATGACATCAGGCATGCGCAGAATGGAGAGAGGGGAGAGGAACGTGAAGATCAGAAAGAACCCAGCAGAACCATGGGCGTGTTCACGAGGACCCTCAGAGCTTTGTCATTTCTGGCCTCTGCACGGTGTTGACAACAGGCTCCTGCTCCCCAGGAACTTTTTTGCTGCTGTGACCAAGACGGAGATAGCAGTGCTAGAAGGAAAAGTGCAAAGCTGCCACTAAGGAGTCTCTTCTTCATTTAAAGTCTGTTCCTGGCTGCCAGTCACTTGGCCTGAGTGGTCGTTGCTCCTACTACTGCTGTGTTGCTTGTGGAGCAAACTTCTCCACTTGGCCTTGTTCCTCCTGAGATGGTTTAGCATATTTTCAGATAGGGGAGTGTTGCCTGTAAACTGGGCCCACCTCTCAAAGAGTGGCTCAACGATGTATGTCATGAACCCTGGAGAAACACACAAGGGACAGTTGGTGAGCAACAAGTTAATTCCACAAGTGCACTGCCCCACCAAGTGCCTCAAAAGCAAAGAGCAAGGTAAGTGGCAAAAGCCTTGATGAGAATTAACAACAAACTCTCAAACAGACATCAACGCCTTTTGAAATGCACAGCTTTTGACCAGCATACATGACAAGATATGGCTTTTTCTGTGTGTGTCACAGTAAACTCTGTGACAGTCAGCAACCCTTTGAAGAGATTTCAGACAAGAAAGTAACCAGTGTTTAACACTGGTTGCAGTTTTTTCCCATGGGTATTTTCCCCCTATGCAAAGACTCCTTTGTCTTTCTGTTGAACAGTTGGCTTAGATAGGTTTCTTTTCAAACATATTTTTTAACTCTTACGGTATCCACAGCTCTTATTGTTAAAATCACTGGATTGGAGTGGGGCATGTGGTGGTGGTGAATAAAAGTTTCTCTTAGAGCTTCTGCCATAGTGAGATAAACATGAAGAGAATGAAACTAATACTTACCAATCTGGATGCTTGGTACTGTATCCTTTTGCTGATTACAAAGGGGGCTTATTTCCAGTTCAAATTTTTGTTCCAGATCACCTACAAAAATGGAGAATTTTTTTTTTCTGCAACTTTTTTCTCTTCTCCATACCTATGCCACACTCTTTACAGTGTCTGCAACTGTGTGAGGAATTGGAATCTTCTACCAGTGATGACCACGGTAAATGTCTAAATACCTTCATTTTCTGGACTTTTTAGGTATCAGAGAAACCAATTAGCCATACAAAGAAAAATCTAAGAAAAGATAACTTTTAGACGAACATTAAATCTGAGCATGTAAGTGTTTTGAGAACCTTAATTTTAAAAATAGACTCTCTCATGTAAAAGGTTTTAAAGACATTCTAGTTCATTTACTCATTGTTCAGATCACTTCCTACCAGAAAATTGCAGTGTATCAATTTTAGATTTACAGTAGTAAAATTAGTGGAAATTGCTAGTGTGTTCTTGTGGAAGTGGCTCATAAAGGGAAGAGTGTTGGAGCCTGGCAGCCCACAGCTGTGGCTGCACTAACAAACTCGTAAGGGCCAAAGCATGTACTCCAGCAATGTTTCAAGTGTCAAGAGCTATGGAGCTCAAGTTATAAATATGGAAAAAGGATGACATTAGAAATCTGTCTTATTACTGTGCAGTAGCTGGGTATCAAGCTATGCCTTTGCTGCTGCACTGGGCATATTTCTTTCCTGGGTCGTCCAGGAAGTCCCCAGAGAGGCATCTGCACAGGACTGACTTGAGAAAAGTAGTTGGCTGAACTCCTAGCCACCTTCATAGCAGAGTATTTGACTAACTGAACCAGGAGGTCTCCAGTTCCAAATCCAGGACTGCCCTGAAGACTCCTGCAGGCAGCTCCGACTGTGACCACCCTGGATGTTTTAAACTGTTGTAAGAAAAACCTGGCTGGGGTATCTGCTCATTCCAGATGCCACCTCAGATTGTCCCTGATGCAGAATTGACCAGGTTTGACACTGAGAAGACGCTTATAAACAGTCAGCAGAAATTATTCCTGCAGAAATGGTCACACAGGACAGGCTTCTGTACATGGTAATGGCAGGAGATGTTTTTTATCGAGTTGAAGGTAATCAATAGCAATGACCATGCTGGATTTAAGAACTCAGCAGAAAAACATCTCAGAAGGTGTAATTTCCTCACTGCCATGCCAAGACAGCAGTCACTTTTTTTTGCTGGAGGGACTGCATTCCCCCGTGCCTGCAATTATTTCATGCAAAGATTGCTCTGAGTTGAGTTTTGGGTGTACGGATTTTCTTAAAACAAACATTTTTTGTCTCTGAGTGCAACACGTTCATCCTTTGTGATTATTAGTCTTCCCTGCCAGTGTACAATCCTGGTTACTGCAAGAGGTACAGGACGTTTCCTGTCTACAGTATGGAAGGGAAGAGAGAGTTAACTGTGTGCAAGCTAAGATGTGCCACATCCCCTCACACAATAATATTTTGTCCATCTGATTTATTAATAAGGATGTAGTGAGGGCTGGTTAGGAAAACTTTCCTGTAAGAAAGACAGACCTGCTAGTTTAGATAAAACACTGTATTCAACCCATAAAGAAACATTTTGCTTTAAATACACTGTTTTTGTTTAAAAGCTCTTTTCTCCTCATGAACAGTTTTGCTATTGTGCTACTCAGGTTCTATAGCCCCATCTAAAACACGGTGTGCATTTCTAAGCCTTGCCTTTCTTCCCTCTGCAGCATGGAATCACTTCTTAAATGCGATCAGAGTATTTTCAGTTCTAATTGAGTTTTTAGAAAGTATCAGGAAAACATTTTTAGCTTTATGAACAATCAAAAGGAACAATTTAGCAAAACTGAGACTTAATAACAGTTTCTCATGTTTCCAAATGTGTAATTTGTCTTCTTCTCGTTTACCCTTCCAAAAATGTTTGACTAAAAGAAAGTTTCTAACTCCAGTGATATCCCCTCTGTATGTGTTCTGGGTAGAAAATGGCTGACCTATCTGGCTCAAAGTATATCCACATCTTCTTGTCTTTCAGAAGTCACTTAATTGACAAAGATTTGATAAGACTTGCTTTTGCATGGTAAGAACTTAAAATGATGGTCAATATTTTTTTGTTTCAAGTTACTATAAAAGAAATTGCATGAATTAGTTCCTGAGAACTTTCATGCTAGGGAAAACCTCCCAAGCAATTTTACAACCTTATCAGAGAAACTGATAATTCATGTTGCTTCAACATTAGCCATTTTCTTGAAAGCTTTTTCTTACTACTTCTAGTTTCATATATACAAATCAAATTTTATTACTTACCCTGTGTTCCTAGCTGTGTTTTAAAAGATCTGAAAACAAATTAAAGGGTTTTTCTAGGAGAGGTTTTTGTTAGTAGCTGCTGTAGGCATCAGATGCTCCTTGAAATGTATCTGGATTGTTTATTTTATTTATTAATATTTAGTGTAGATGCACCAGAACACTGGAAGATCAAGATCTGAATCTCTATTAAAATGGCCTTAGAAATGTTCGATAAAGATGTTAAAACTTTGTTCCAGAAGGAAGATTAAATTGTGGTATTATCTGTCTCATCTATAGTTAAAAATCAAAACATGAGACCTTATGGTTTCCAAATGTTAAACTTAGTGCCGAAAAATACCTTCAAGCTCCATCATTGTGTGTAAGGGGGTAGAGAGGTCTACAAAAACACTTGAAAGTGATAATGGTACCTAAATGCATGCTATTTAATACTGGGGGTGTCGTACTGAACAGGATTATACAGCCACTAGTGATAGTCAGATAACAGTTTCTGTATAATTGTCCTACGTAAAATGCTCCTTTTCTCTCTGTGATGCTTCTAACTGGTCTCATGTACTCAGGTATCCCCTTTCAGAGATATATTTTTAGATGTTAGACAAACAAATCTTGAGGGCAGTGGAAAAAGCTTACATTTGTAAGAGTTGAGCTGTCTTTCTCAGCATGGTCCCCCAATACACTAAAGGTGAGGTACCGCACCTCATGAGCTGCCTGCTGATTACACCTTCACTACACATCTGACTAACTAAACCTGCATTGGGCAAGTTGCTTATGTTGCTTCAAAGGCATCAAAGTCAAAGACATTTCACCAGCTTAAACTGACACTGGCTGAAAATTAACTTGCTGACCTGTTTGTCCTTGTTACAGACTAACTGTACCAGGTACCAGCTCAGATGTGGCTTAATTTTGTAGTGCAGAATGCTAAATGAACTAAGAACTTCGTTATGTGCTCTTCCACTTGCCTTCAACTCTCAGGATGCTCTGAACAAAGAATTTAGCAGTGATTAAACTCTGCTGCACCCTGTGTTGTAGCACAGCATGACCCTGCCTATGCAGACAGAGCCAAATGGTGTAATTACTGTGTTTCAAAAAAAACCCTGCTTGACTGTGCTCTCTGCAGGGGTCTGAAAACATTTGCAGGAGGTTCTAGCTGAGGTTTGGCTTGCCTGCTTTAGCCCTTTCAACAGCATGCTGGGAAGCGTGTTTGAACCCTTTCTCTGCATTTGCAGGCAGAGGAATGTGTCACATTTGGTAAACAGTGAGGGTAAGGCTCCATCAGAGCTGTAGTGGGAGCACGAAAAGCGAGACAAAACACAGTGCTTTTGGGATTTTGGGGCAGTGTGGCACCGGCACCATTCCAGCTCAGAAATGCTCATGGTGACTGGAGGGTCTCAGAGAAAAACCCAGCCATGGGCATTTCAGCTGAACTCCAGTGCTGAGGCACAGGAGTGCCTGTACCTGTATCATCCTGCCTGATGCTGGTACAGGAGCAGAGAAACACTTGTTGCTCTTCTACCCCTCCCCACTTTTCCAATGAGGAATCTCTGAACAGCTCCTTCTCAAGGGACATTTCAATGCTAGTTCTGGCTTGTCACACAGAACCCATGCAAAGCTGAGGTGAAAGGGACCTGCTGTGAGTTGAAGGGGCTGACCTTGCCGGTAAAACTCTTCACAGACCCGTTCACTCCACTGCTTGCTCAGATCCCAGACCCGGCACGGGTTGCAAATGTCAGCACACTTGAGTGCAATCTGAAAGCAAGAAGAAAAATAGTAGTGAGAAAAGAAGTTACTGTATAACAGTGCTTCAGCACTAAATCTGCAGTCATGGAAGTCCCAGGCTGCACCAGCAATGCTGGGAAGGGTTAAGATTACCTTTCAGAGACTCAGCCTCATCCAAATGTGCCCTTTGAGGAAAGAGCATTTATTTACGCTGCAAACAAAACTTTCATTCAGCCCTCCACTTTACCGTAGTGAGAACAAGAGCAGGGCCAAATTCCAAGGCTGCAAAGTGTTTTGGATATTCCTTGGAAGGAATAAGCCAACAAAAGCCTCAGGCTGGCTCCTGCTTACTGCTTGGCTCAGCGTCCATGGCTGATGACAAGGAAATGAAGAGCCAAGCTGGTGTATTTGGGCATGATTTCTCTGTGGTCTCAGTGAGTGACCTTGCATCCCACTTCAATTACACTTCATCTTAATGTCTGCATATTTTTGTTTACAAAGCTAAGCATAGGGCTCTCCACACTGCCCCTGGCCTGGTTTCACTTAGCTAACTAGTACTTTTAAGTGCTTTGTAGGAGAATGTGTACAGGGGGAAAGGTTTTTAAAACTGAGTAACTACTTCAGAAAAGTAATCCATGTAATAGTCTGCCTGTCTTACTGCCTTGGAACAAAATATCATGTGCCTTGTTTCTTCACAGACTGAACACAGTTATTCAGTCTGACACAAGTCAGAAGTCATTCTGGCACCTGGGAAGAAAACATAAATATTTTCTGTAAGAGATCAGACCTGTGAACCAGCAGAGGGAAATCTCCAAGTCATTTTTCCCTTTGGATTAAGCTGATTATCCTTAATGTTACTGTCTACTGCAAGGACCTTTCAAACATTCTTTAGCTTACTCCAATCAATCAAGATTTCTTGATCTTTTTCTTTTTGTCTCCCATAACTAATCCACCAGATAAGTAAATCTTACTCTGTTCCCTTGTGCCTAAGTTTCTAGTGCATAAGAAACCTATTTTGGCATATCTGAGAGCTGTAATTCCTCTGATTTCGGTATTTGCACAACTTTCTTGCCTCATCTGTCCAGAATGGTCAATCTGTCACCCTGTCACCCTGCTCCGCACAGTCTCTGCAGGAATCTAACAACAGAAGACTGTGAGACAGGACAGGTGAGAAGCTACTACATTTCCCATGCTGCTGGAGGGGGAAGAATTAACAAATCAGTACTTCTTTCCTTGCAGCTGTCACCTTTTCCATGACTTTGATGGAAGGAAAATATGTAGGTGTTTGTTTTATAAATGAAAAAGATTACTTCAACTTCTTTACATATTTAGGAATGAAATTAATGTAATTTCTCCAAAGAAGCAAGTATATGTAGCTATGTTAATCACAATAATGCTTTAATAGATAGAGGTTTGTTCTGAAGAGTCTGCTAATGACTGCTGCTTAGCTGGAAGAACCAGTGTGAACCTATTTGATTTTTGAATAAAGCATGGGTTTTTCATTAGCTGGGCAGATGCACTAGAGAAGCATCTGCTGCCATGGCAACAGCTGTCTCTGCAGAGGCAGTTTCTGAGCATCCATCACAGGAACAGGACTTGGAGACCTGATGTCAAGCTGTCCTGGAAAGAACACCAACAGGGTGTCCTGCAGGTCTCCTGCATGGTGCCAGAGAATAACACCAGTGGAGTGACATTTGCCAGAAGAGAGAGAGACACTACAACTGAAGCATTACCTGGGAAGAGAAGCAGTGTTCTGGAAATAAAATAATTACTAGCTTATCTTCATTCCTTAGCATTTGACACTTTCCTGTATCTGTTGCATTCACAGCTTTTCATCTCAAGGAAATTACATAAGGAAATACTGGAGGCACCTGACGTGCCAGAAGGTGGCAGAAGGGAAGTGTTTATGGTAGTAGGTAAGGAAAGTCTGATGTCCAGACATGCTATAATAGACTACTCTTAACATACACTAGGAAATACTGTGACCTGAAAAATTAATAAAAACGATTAAAAATATATAAATTTGAAGTTACCTGAAGCATAAAATGTCTGTCTTGTGCATCCTCCAGCCTCAAATCCTGATTGTCAAGGTGAGATTTCAGACGGATCAAAAACTCATTCTGCCTGTTGATGTCTGTTGCCAAGATCAGGGAGCCCAACTGCTGCTCAATGTCCTGCCTGCAATGAAGGTAAATAAGCCCCTGGAATATTCATGGAACCATTCAACATTAAGAGCTCAAAACAACCTGCTCTGGATAACTGGAGCTGGTGTGAAACTCCCTCTTTCTTTATGGACCCAGTCTGATCTGTTTGGTCTGTCTCTGCTGAGTTTTGCGGGGTACAATTGTTCTACCTGCCCAAATGGGTTCAAGAAGAATAGATAATGTAGAAGAAAAAATGCTTGTTGGCACAGGTTGTTCTGAAAGCCTCTGCAAAGTGCTAGGAAAGCACAAAAAAACCCACCCTGAAATAACAGCATGTTGCATCAAGAAAAATGCTCACGTCTTACTTCAGCTCTCAGAGCTGAGCAGTGAATACTGCAACTTTGAAGTTGCAGTCAAAGTTGTGAAGGTCTAGACTGAAGTCCTTTAAAGGTGTTGGTCTGATGCAAAGAATTTCTGGAGGGATACAGAGCTTACTGCTTCCAGGTAACTTGTTTATATTCTTGGTAGGGTCACCTGTGATTTAAAATGTATTACTGCAGTCTGTTCACTGTCTCAATCTCCCATCCTTGGTGGGACTAACACAAGTAAAAAGCTAGCAGCAACTTGACCAAGGTGCTCATGTGGCTGCTCTTTTTTTGCTTTATCCATAAAGACTGAACCACATTCCCTCAGTGATGTGTGGAAGTCTGGAACAGTCTTGATGCTCCTCAACCAACTCCTTCAATTTCTTGTTTGTAATCAATAAATCTTTCCATATTTGGTTGGTGCTATGTAAAATGAAAAATGCCAACAATCCATCTGAACAAGTCCACTCTTGCTGGGACTGTGTTCCTGGTGCTGAGAGTGGCCTTTCCTGTGCTGCAGAAGTGGAAGGTCTTAAAAAGATACTTCTGCTGTGTAACTTTGTCTCATGATTTCACAGCGGCACCAAAAAAGGGGCAGGAAGTTCAGCCTATTCTGAAGCCTGGGCCTCTTTGCCAGTGTGCTTTTAAGAAGGGAGAAGGTGACCATGGCCTAGTTTCAGTGATTCTGGTGGACACTTACGTGACCTCCTTGGGCAGGTGGGCGAGCAGCCGCGACTCTCGAAGCATGCCTATGGTAGAGCGCCAGTGGTGGTTCTCCAGCACGGAGACGTTCTGGGGAGGAACAACCAATAAATGCTGAGATTAGGATGGTATCCATGGCACAGGTACACATATGGATTTGCCATACACATGACACCCAGAGCTGGTTGGACATGCTGTAACATGAGCCTAAAATGTGTGCTTTTCAGCCACAGTAGGATTAGAGTAATTGGTCTAGTTTTCTACAGTTAAGGACCTTGTGCTTCTGGGTTTCTTAGCTAAGGTCAGCCCTAGAGGCCTGTTGTTCTGCAGTTTTTGAATCCTGCTGTGAACAGAGGAGCTAATCTCATCTGAGTGGGAGGCAGTTTGCATTCTAGCAGATTTATTAACAAATAAATTGAAGCAGGAGTGCAAAAGTGTATTTTTACCTCCTACTGATTGCAGGCTGACTTTACAGCCTCTACAGTTTGAATGCAGAATGGACAAGAAAAAGAAAACTGAACGGCCAAATTTCCCTTTCAGTCAGGGAACTGGAAGCTGCCTGCAGCTGTTTGGTGAAGCAAGAGGAATAGCAGTACTGCTGAGCATTTGCAGGCTTCAGCAACTTAGTCTGAAACAAATTTTGACTCCTCTTTGTTTCCTTGCTTTCAACTAAGTGGAACCAAAGTTAGGTCAGAAAAAAACTGCTAGGGAGCTGAAACCCAGCTTCCTAGGCTGTCAGTAAATTACAACAAATTTGGTATCTCACGTCTGATGACTTGAAATTACTATCCTAACACACAAAGCATTTTCCCATCATCACTTGTTTGGTTCACAGAGTACTTTCTACCACGAAATGCCTCAGAAATGCCACTTGTTCAGAAACCTCTATCATCTGTTCCCTGTTTTGGGCAGTTCACAGCTTTTGCAGTAGATGAACACTGGGTAAGAAAAACAAAACAAAACACAACCAAACTTTCTGAACAGGCAGCAGAACAAGAACTCCACCCTGTCACTTGCAGCTGGGAAAGTGGAGTCAGAATCCCTTTCTCCAGCCACTGTTGATCTCTAGCTCCCTCTTGCACAGTCCCACAGCTCTGAGGTACTGCTGCCATAGTACTGCCTTTCCCCTGGGACATAATGTGCAGCTTCCACTTTTCCAAGAGGGACTGAACAGTATTTTCTGCCTAAGTCTTCCCCATCTTCCATTGTAGCCCTGTCATATCTAATGACTGTTAAAAAACTAAACATTACCAGTAACCAAGATCCAATTTGCATTTTGATCATCTTGCCTAGTGCAAAGGTGAGAGTACAAACTGGAGTGACTTCCTATCACAGTACTTTCTGCAGTGCTTTTTGTTGCTTCTGAATTCACAGAAACAATGTTGCTTTGGTATTTCTCTGGGTTTGTCTGCTTGCTTCCCTTACAGGAATCACAGACTCTGGGGGGAAAAAACGAAGTAAAACCAAATCCAAAACTTTCAAATCATGCAAAAACCAATTCCTTTTCTTAGGAAGAGCTGATGGACTCAGATCACAACATCAGTTATGCAACATCGAAATGACTTTTGACAGCAATTCTGTTTATTTGCCAACTTAAATATCCCTCTTCTCCTTTTACCTAAATACATAAGGATGGATTTTTGCAACCCTACACTCTGACCAAGAAAAATAAGAGAATGTAATAGGACATAATAACAATTTTTTTTTTTGGGGGGGGGGGTTTCACCTACCCAGTCACAGAGCTGAATACTGGTCCCCAGAGTCACCCCAAGGCCACAGGCTGCCATCTTCCTACTAAATTGGACAAACTCTATCTGATGTCACCTTGGGCTTTAGGGAAGGCTTACACTTGTTTAAGGCAGTGCCTGTGTGTAGAGTTTCCTGTGACCCTGGTCTGACTGCATCCTTGAAACACTGTGACCAGGGAGATCCCCCCTGGAGAACCCACATCCCTTCCAGTGTGGCAGCCTTTGCCTGCTGCTATAGGGGAACCTTAAACTAACACTGCTGCACTCTTTCGTTTCCCACACTGAAACTACAGGAAAGAGAGAAAAGGAAAGGTCAGGTTAACAAGCAACAACTGAGCATGAAATCATATGACTCTCCTCTTAAATTTAAGGAGCCAGCATCCCTGAAGCGGCTGCCAGCAATCAGTAGAGTCAGCTATTCCACCTAGGAACACACTACTGCTTTATTAAGACTAATAGCCATGAGCTATCTGATCACCCAGGCTGGTGGGAGACAACCCATGCAGGGAAAGTCTCCGTGCTGGCTCGCAGACTGGGGCTCTGAGCTCTGCTTCATGTGGTGTTTTGGTTTTTTAAAAAAACTGAGTAGTGCAGCTTTGCTTTAAAGGCTGCACTATAGGAAGCTTCTGTCACATTTACAGCCCAAGCCCAATAGATTGTTGTAACAGAGACCTCAGGACTATGGCAGTTTATTTTACTTAAGCTACCACAATATTTCTAATCTGTTACTTAGTCTGAGCTAGTCGGACCACTGCATTCAACATACACATTGGAAAAGAACAGTAACTTGAAGAGAGGGAGACTTGCTACTAACTAGGTGTAGTGTTGCACTAAACCTCAACTAGGTACAGAGCAAACTTCAATTTTAATTCAAAGTCAAAGGAGATCAGAATTTCTTTCAATCTCTTCACTCTATTCTTACTCATTGAGCAGTTGGTTTAACTACATAATGTTAAATATTCAAAAATGACACATAATTAGAAGCGTTGCTTCTTTTAAGGAAGACTGCATAATAGAACTGTTTTTACTGATGCCCAAAATGAACTTTCCTATTTCCAGCTTACTTACATATATGTAAAAGTTGCAAAGTGTCCTTTCATAGTTTTCTGAAATGTTTTGTACTACAGACGTTGTATGTAATCTATCCACACTTCTAAACTTTTACTCTTCATTTAAAAGCCAGACAATGCAAGCTAGAAGTGAAGTCTGCATCACATTACAAGGAACGCTGTAGTGCTCCTCACAGGAAAATGAAGTGACCTCCAGACCACTAGAGTCACCTTCTGTGCTCTCAACTGTCCCTGTAAGGCTGGAAATTTCAATGATCTCCTTTTATCTTTGTAGAAAATCATGGTGCGTGCAATCACGTGCAACAGACCTTAGAAAATTACCTTACAGATTACAAAACAAAGTGTCTTGCATCATAAAATATGGATTTAGTTAGAAAATAAATACTGAAAGCTCTGAAGTCCTTGGTGATGTCTTCCTGAAATATGACTTTTCTCACATACACACTTCAGAAGCTGTCAAACACTTTACATCTTTGTCAAGAACTGACCTACCTCATTTTGCAAAACCTTTTCTTCCAAATGTAAATGTGAAGTTTTAATTTAAATGTCAAGAGACATTTAAAAGCATAGAAATACCATACATGGATAAGTCCACTGTCTCAATGACAGATGACTGCCAGCTCTGTTAAAACTTACTTTCATTTGATCCTTTTTCTGATTAATCCCAGCAGTTCTGTGGCTTTGCTACTTAAAAACCAAAAACCTAAGAACTTTGTTTCAGTTTCAAGCACATGTTAAAGTACATGTTTTAAAGACTATTCACTGAATCTAAATTTTTGACGATAAATGTTTTCGCAAAACTTCTTTCCAGGAGTTATTTTTATTGGCATCTATATACTGTATACTACTAAAATCTTTGGAAACAATGTGGGATCATTTTCAGTTAAAATAACTCAAACTTGCCAGTGAATGTCCTTAAGTAGGGACTTTAGATCTCATTTGCTATTGAAAGATTGCATTTTCTGCTTTGTCACTGCCTTTTCTAACCAACATTTGTAAGTATATTCGAACCCAAATACCTGAGCAGAAACCACTTCTCCAAGATAATAGTATTTTAGCTGTATGTCTTTCAGATTAGCCTGATTTTTTCAACCTAATTATAAAGTACTCTTTGCCACCATTAATTTGAGAAGGAATTGTTTGTATCTTTTCAAAAGACAAGGGGTTTTGTGGAATGGCTCTACTCACTCCTCTTCAAAGCACCCTTACCATTCCCAAAGTACTGCAGCTTAGGCCCCTGGCTTTTTTCCCTCCTCACTCAGCTGGCCTGATGTTTAGAAGACTGGACCAGAAACATATGGGTATGACATAATAAGCTGCATCAGCTTATGATGAGGCCAGTCACAAAGTTTTCAGTGTTTGAGCATAAATGTGCCTTGGCTGTCTGAGGGCAGAACAGTTGCACCATTACACAATCCACTTCTTATGGAAAAACCCAACGTTGCTTGTCTAGGGTAGAAAAAGAAAGACTCTCTTATCAAGTAGCAAGCACATCACAGCAGCCTCTCAATTTGCTAAGTATGTGTATGTAGCTATTAGTGAGTCTTCCTCAGGTAGATTAATTTTTAACGCAGGATATTCTGTTTCTGACAACCTCCACAAAGGCTGAAATTGACTCTTCCGAAGTGGCTGGAGAGCAGCCCAGTGGGAGTGCTGGTTGACAGCTGACTGAACACGAGCCAACCTGTGCCCAGGGGGCCAAGAAGGCCAACGGCATCCTGGCATGTATCAGCAATAGTGTGGCCAGCAGGACCAGGGCAGTGACTGTCCCCCTGTATTTGGCACTGGTGAGGCCACACCTAGAGGGCCGTGTCTAGTTCTTGGCTCCTGACTTTAAAAAGGACATTGAGGTGCTAGAGCACGTCCAGAGAAGGGCAACAAGACTCATGAAAGGACCAGAGAACATGTCTTACAAGGAGTGGCTGAGGGAGCTGGGGGTGCTCAGCCTGGAGAAAAGGCAGCTCAGGGAGGACGTGACTGCTCCCTACATCTACCTGAGAGGAGGCTGCAGGGAGCTGGGAGCCGGTCTCTCCTACCATGCCTGCAGAGAGAGGACCAGAGGGAATGGCCTTAAGCTGAGACAGGGGAGATTCAGATTAGATACTGAAAAGAAATTGTCACTGTTAGGGTGGTCAGGCACTGGAATAGGTTGCCCAGGGAGGTGGTGGAGTCACCACTGCTGGAGGTGTTTAAGATGTGTCTGGATCTGGTGCTGGGTGCTGGGTGAAGAGTTGGGTTGGACCTGATGATCCTAAAGGTCTCTTCCAATCTTCATGATTCTATGAGTCTGTGATTCTAAAGGCTAGAAATCAACACTGTGAATTATGTGAATCAACCTGTGAATTATGGTTAGTGCAACCAAAATAAAGATGTACAGCATTGGTCTGGCATATTGTATTTATAAGTACAATTCAAAGAATAGAGAGATGTGCGTATATAATAACAATGTATACATGTGTGTGGAGATTATACTCATATGACAGTTTTAGATAAAATACAAAGCTACAATGATTGCCATGAGCCAAAATCTCAAATATATTAAAAAAGGACCACAAAAATCAGGCAGCATGGATTCATTGCTAGTTATTGAACAAGAGGGGCTGTGTTTTTGTTTCAGAAAGTTTTCTACTACTGCTTGCCAGAGCTGAAAGGATGTATACTAAGTGAAGGACAACTCTGTACTTATCCCAGACTTATGTTTCTCTCTGAGATCTTTCACTGGCTGCTCTTAGAAACAGGATACTGGTCTAGACAGCCTGTGCTGTGACCTAGTGGCTTTCTTGAAGTTCTTTCTTTGTATCTCAATTAATGTTTCTGTAAATGTCTATGACTTTTTCTTTGGTTTCATCTGTCTTCAATTTTTTTTAATGCAATGTTCATTAAGTGTGTTCATTTAATTTTACTACAACCACATGAAGCAAAGGGTTTTTTTCATGCAATACAAATTTAGAGCATGCCTGCTACTTATCTGCTCACTGAAAGAAGATGAGATCTTCTTGTCATGATTTTAAATGTCCCACCCACAGTTCCTCACCCCAGATGATCTACAGCAGAAACAACCCAGGTAACTGATCTGGCTTATATGTCCTCAAAAAAATCTGACATTTTCACCTCTTTTCCTGTATCAGCTTTGCTCTAAGTGACACCCAGTGAGGTGCTTGACTAAAATTATCCAGATTCCATAGGGCAGGATGACTTGACCCACATCCTCCAGCTGCCAGATTTTGTCATTAAAAGTTCACTGCAAATTGTTTAAACTCTCCTTGACTGCACTTTTCACATTAGCAACTTGATGAGCAGTTTTACCTGGTACAAGCTGGCAAGGTGGTGTTTAGTTTTGATCAGAAAGGGTTGGTTGACCCCTGGGTGATCCACATCATGAGCTGCGGCAGCGAGCAGTCCGAGCATGATGTCCGATGGGGTGAGGAAGTTGGCAAGCTGAATCATCACACACATTAATCACAACAAGAACATGAACAGTAAACACTTTTTTTTGGTAAATAAACGAACCAGCTGACATCATGGCATTGCTTGGGTTTGCAGGCATTTGTACACAAATGTCAAGTGTAAATTTTGTGAACAATGTTTTTAAGGTAAATATTGAACATACGTCTATAAAGATACTAACATAGTCATCTTTGATTACAGTTTGTATTTCTTATCTCTTTATCATTCATGGCAATATAAGGATTGTTGTAATAAAAGTGCTTGAGCATAGTCTCTTAGTTTAAAATGCAAACAGGCAGGCTGGCAGGTTGGCATTAGTTAGGATCCATTTTAAGAGTTCTGCCTCTCCAAGTATTTAGAAATACCAACATAAGATCAGGCTTCAATTTTCTAGCACAGCGCTGTGTTGTAAAATGCAGAGTTTATCAACTTCTGAAATTTCAGACTTGGCTGTTAAATATCTATCTCAGTTCAAGTATATGCATTTCATCAGGGAACATAATTTACCTTTCTAACTTCACAACATTCAAGTTGGAAAACCTGTCCACATTTTTTTCTGCTACAGGGCTCTTTTAGAAGCAAAAAAAGGTAGTATTAGCATTTTCAGTTTCTGAGAATGAGGCAGTTATTACCAGCCCAATGAATCTGTACAGAGTACAGGTCTCTGAGATGAAAGAAACATCCTGAGGTCAGAACTGATGAGCAGTATGGTCCAGGTTCTGGATGCTGGCTATTCTCTGCACTTCCTGCCATGAAAGGACTTGCAGATCTTGCAGGAGATGAAAATACAGGAAAGGTGGGGCCTGCTCCTGTCCTCACCATTGCTATATTCTGGTGTCCCAAACTGCTAGTTCTAGCAGAACATCCTTTCATTTGAGCCAAGCCAGAAAAGATTAGTTATGTTCTTATACTGTGGCTCAGCACGGCAATATCACAATGCCTTCCTGTAACACACAAGGCAACACCACTCTGATGCTGTGAGGATCTGCAGCAGCAGTCAGATGCTCGTGCAGAGGACACCCTTGCAACAGACCCATCTGAAGGGACTGTTTTCCCCCTTCCTGGTGAAATTGTGCCTGATTTGATATTTTGAAATAGTGATGTGGGGAGCTTATGCTCTGAGGTGGCTGAGGCACACACATGCATTGTCTCCTTCTGAGTTTAATGGGAGAAGAACTGCAGGCACAAGTGGGTGGCTGGGTCACAGCACCATGGTGACTGGAGCTCCTATGGCCACACTTAGGATGCTTGCAAGATGAGAAGTGACTCTCACAGCTTGACTGAAACATCTATAATCTCCAGCTGAGGCTGCCCCTGACTTGTTGCTGATTTCCAGCATGCCATCACTTTCTGCCGTCTAGAAGTATCTCCTGGGGGTTTTATTTCAACCCTGGGAAAAAAAATCTGAGAACCATCAGAAAGCAACATCAGTGTGAAAGGTTGTCATTACCTTGGGCTCCCTCAGATAGCAGTGCATAGCTTGTGTGACATCAGCAGCATGGACAGCATTGTGGTATGGGTTCTGGCTATGGTAATCTTCTTGAACCATAACTGCGAATCAAAACACAAAACAAAGATCCTTTTGTTTCTGAATGCCATGGCCACAAGTGGGAACTGGACTTAAAATACAATCTGAGGTTTTGCAGTCAGCTGCCTGAGGAGTTTCTTCAAATAGCTGTAGCTTATTTAAATTGCTGCTTTTATCGGGGTACCTTTAGAGAAAAAAATGCATGAAAGGATTTGTGAGGCCCAAGGGGAAATACTGGGTCTAGTGCATAAATCACCTCTTTCTTGCCTTCGTGAAGGCTCTCATTGAGGAGTAAAATAAACAAGGAAGAGAGGCAAATTTATCCACAACGGAGTGTAATTATTTAGGTTGCTGTTGTAGGGTAGTAGTGTGCCATTAAGGCAGTACCACCTATTTTATGGCAGCATGGAGTGAGACCCTGATATCCTGCCATGATTTGTCATTTGAGTTATGAACTACAGGCAAAGGCATTCCTACTCCCTCCAGGGGAAGAATCAAATAAAAACCAGCATTGGGGTATTCACAGCAAAATGAATGTGACAATTTTAGTCACATCTGTGTGTTCATTTTAAAATGCCAGTCCCTCTCGCTTCAGTTTGCAGTGCTGGAACTGGTCCATTTGGACCAGGAGCACCAGTCTCTTAAGTCTCAGCCTTCTCTCAGATAGAAAAATCATTGAGATATGAGCTTCACACCCCTCTGTTCCTTGCAGCAGCATTGTGCCCCATTACGTGGTCGTGGGACACCACCACGTGAGCACTGGAAGCTGCACGAGGTCTTGCCTAAAGCGCTCTCCTAGACACGATCGAATGAATCAAATGGAAAGCCAATGGGCAGATCTCCCATGGCGCTCGCTGCCAGCATGAGCTGCGCCAAAGAAAGTCCAAACCTTCTGTTTGTTTCCAGCCACACATCTGGAGGTACAGTGGGTAATCCCTTAAACTGTGAGTTTAGACCACTAGCTCTAATTACCCGACTGTCCGCTTCAAGTCTGCCCACAGGAGTTAGAAACAGCAGGGAGATTTTATCTGTCTCCGCACCAGAGGAACACTTTCCAGAAACAACAATTAGGCAGTCTTAAAGAAGAGACCCTGCTTTGGAAACTCTGCCTGACAGCCTGAAAAACTGGCATTTAGCTGCTTTCAAGAAGTGATGCAGAAAGGAATTGATTTTGGCCAATTTCTTCTTTTGGTTCACTGACAGCATGGGGCTAATATTTCTGTTGGCAGTAACAGCAGCAGGGGCTTTCATCAACACTGTTCAGTGTAGACAGGACAGCTTGATATAATTTGTTAAATTTTGCACATAAGCTTTTAACTGCCCTGGGTCTCAGTAGTCTTTTAGTCACTAAAATAATTACACTGCACCACAATTGTACTGTGCACACGTAGGTTCTGCAGTGCCTGTCTGTCTGTGTGGGCCTAAGCCAGCCACATCTCTGCACGGCATATTTTATTTTAAATCACCAGTGTGACTGTGGTGCTGGGATGCTTCAGCCCAATGCAGAGCCCTTTGAAATCCCTCCACTGACTAGGTACTGAACCAAGTACTTGAGTGCCTGCAAACTGTATGGTGATATATATCATGGACATCTTTTACTGAAATATTTTCAATGGCATCATCATTTTCACATAGACAGACCAAGCCAGTGCCTTCTCTGATGCTCTGCTTAAGCTATAAACTTCATTCAAAGATGGCTTTGACGTGCACACTTACCAAAAAACCTGTGTAACGTAACCATGTCTAACTGGAAATGGTGAATAAGTCCGTGCACATTGAAGAGGTGACAAAGCAGTGTTACAAGACTGTTTCCTAAAAGGAGAAAGGAACAACTCTTAGATTCCCTGTACGTGTAGTTACAGACCAAGCAAGACTAAAAATCTGGGTATTTTTTATTTATCAGCTCCTATCACCTCATCTCCAATGAAGTGAGCTTATGTGACTCTCATGTACTCAGAAGTCACTTATACAAATTAGTCCTATATATAATCAATGATGGAAAGGTTGTACCAATGGAGTGTCATTCTTGTGTCTAGATGCCATAAAGTCCCATTTGCTCTTTCAACATCACAGGCAAACTATGGTTTTAACTGGAAGAAGGCAAACTGACATGCTTTTAACAAAATCTTTTGACAGGCTTGTCTGAGAGTGACATAATTTTCATAATTCAGGTCTATTTTCAGAAACAACAGAAACAACACTAGCTTTTCTGCCACTTTGATTTGCCATACTGCACTAATTAATTAATTACTAAAAATCAGGAGTTTGGAGTTAATTTTTTAATTTTGCATATGGCTGCATAAACATGTAATTAACCCATGTAACCTAGCTCAGTTACAACTGTACCTCATAACAATGGCACAGACAGGAAAAATTAGTTGCAGCATTTACAGTCTCAAGTCCCACTGTAATGCTGCACTGGCCTTACTGTAAATCCAGTACTGGGAACACTGGCAAAATTGAGCCTTACTAGTATTACATGATCAGCTATACATAAACACAGTATTTTAAAAAGTTTGCACTGCTTAATTCAGCATCACTGTTTCCACAGAAGTTACAAAAAACCCCAAACCAACCAACCCATACTACTCATAAACAAAGTTTGAAGGGAGTCTTTTCTTATTTAATGTAACTCAGGAAGCAAAATAAATATCTGTATGCAGAACACATGGAAACTTACTTGGTCTTGACTACTGAGCAGAGGCACAGAAAGATAATTTAGAAGAATTATGCTTTTGCTTCCCAGGCAATTTGCAATCCTTTTCGCTCTTCACTGCCAGTCACTCAGCTCAATGACCCTCAAAACCAACTTTTTTCTACATTGTCTGCCCTAACCAAACCTAATTATACTGGGGGTGAGGAATGAGGGATCTTAGCTCTCTGAGCAGTACAGAAAGGGGAGAGGTGTGATCATTACCCTCTCTAGCAGTTACCTGATCAAGAGGCATTGTCTGGACATATGTGGGGAAGGGGGATGGTTTTACAGGCATGTATTTAGAGAAAACATTTCATGGATTTTTACTCTCAGTAAATTTCCTAATTTGGCTGCTGAACAGAAGCAAATGTATCTTCACTCAAATGTCTTTAGTATTGACAGAAATGGACTGAATATGGAGAAATTGACCGATTATGATTTATTGACCAATGTATCTAACAGGTATATTTAAAGTGGCTTGAGAGTTTCACAGACAAATGAAACAGAAATATCTCTTGAAAAGGTGACAACAAAAAATGTAGGGGATTAGATTATTACAGAAGTACACTTGAAGCATTACCCTATAGTTCAGGAAAAGCCTGAAAAAGCTCCAGGATGTGATTTTAATAGAGGTTAAATGTGGCCAATTTTGCTTCAGTAATCTGAACTAGGAAACATTTAGCAAACAATTAATTACGAATTTTTTGAACAGTCATATACAAGGGATAGTAAAATAAAAACTTTAAAAATTTACTTACCATTTGTCAAGCGATCAAACAAGAAAATGTCAAAATCCCACATTCCCACTTTGGATAGCATATGCTGAGAAAAACAAATGTGAAAAGGCCAGTGACTGGTATGTAACACTGTAAAGCAGATTTTTATTATTATTCCACATTAATCAGTCACAGGATTGGTTACTGCAGCTTTCAATTTTTTTTTGGAGAAACCTATGGAGATTGTATTGGAAATATCAGAAATCAGGCTCATGTGGCTGTACTGCAAAAAATATCACTTGCACTTTTACCTGAGAAGGTTTTGAACATAACGCTAAAATAATCTTCTAAATGGAACTCAAAACCATGAATAATATAAACCAAAATATTATGAAAATATTCCCTTTTACTGCATAAATGCTTTATTGTTTCTTCATGTTCCCAGATTGTCAGAGCAAATTCTCTTAGGTTTTTAATACAGCGGTTTAAAATCTTAGTTCTCATGGTGAATATGAGTTACAATGTACTAAACAAAGCAGTACAGGAATAGCTTTTATAAATTTAGATACAGTGCTGCTGTTAAGCCCACTCAGACATGCAGATGAATCCATCATTACCAACAACTGCAGTGTTTTTACAGCTACATCAGTTGAGTCAGGAGATTGATTCTGGGATACCTCTATGACCTACAGTGATGTATGTGTGAGTGAAATACACATTCACTCCCATCTCTAGTCTACATTCAAACAGTTCTGGATTCTTAATTACTTTCTAACACCTGATATGTAATCTCCTCTAGCAGATTTGCCTAGGTTTATAATCCCAATCCCATCAATTGCACAAGTTTTGCTAGAAAATACCATTCAAAGTAAGTGTAAGAGCTACAAAATAAGATAATTATATTTTGATCACTGTGAAGTTTGCAGTCAATGTTCCACATGCCTAGCCTTTGCCATGGAGAGCTATGGAGAGCTATTGCGGGTTGCCCAATAGCTGTTCCATACCAGATGAGAGACACCTGTGTTTTTTCAAGTGGATGAACTAAATGCTGTGTCAAGGCTGCATTTAGATCAGTAACTTAACCTGAAATCCTTCATTCTTTAATAAATCCGTATTATAATTTCAGTTGCTGGAATCTGAAAATATTGAATAGATTTAACAACATTTTCTGTTGCTTTGAGACCTAAGCCTTTAAGGCTGTAACCACAAATGAGGAATGGACAATCTGTTTGTTGTGAGGCAGGCACATAGTGAGGGTCATTTATGGAAGATCAGCCAGGAATTTGGTTATCTGAAGACTAAAACAAAACTGACACTCTCTGTAGTATTATTAAAAGAAGTGGAGAGCTGGAGATCTGTCTTACCCTTGCTTGCCCAAGGTAGTCCTCATCCAGTAGGTACAGAGAGGCTTGTGGTACAATTCCACGCAGTAACCGGGATGCATGGAAATATCTCTGGAAACTTAACAGTCTTTTCACTTTTTTCTTGGTGCCAATTTCCCCTGAGAGTGTAGTATCTGTGAAAAGCAATCAGTACAGAAACCATGAAACCTGAGATGATGGATGACATTAACAGTTTAATAAGAGAAATACCAAACATTTTAAAACAGTAATACAAAAATCATGAAGTTTGTGCTTCTTGCCAAGCCACATGAAGGAGCAGTATTCAAATCACTTCAGCATAATATATTTGTTTATTTTAGAAAGGAAATATGTTCCAGGAAAGAGAATGCTATTGTAGGTTTTGGAAGATCTGAGTTCAGTACCCTGCCTGCCACAGCCTTTAATGTGACCCAGCTCAGTCACTGGCAGGAAGGGGGTGATACATCTCCTAACTGTAGGTGTTAGGGGGAGCCTAAATGACTAGGCAGAATTAGGTACAGGAAAGCTGCTCTTACCCTCTCTGCCCCTGTTCCCTAACTATACACCTGAATAACATTACCACCTCACAGGAGGTGTCATTGGAATATATTAAAAATTGCACAGCACTAAAAGTACAAGGGGATCTTGGGCATAAAATCAAAAAAGTGACACCAAAAGAGAACTCAAAATACAGTTTGAAAACACAAATGTGTAACCCACTTTTGGAAAATGAAATAAAAGAAAGAAATAACAAAAGGTTAATAATCCTATTGCATTGTCTGCTGTCATTTCTACATATTAAAGCAAATTAACAATGAAGAAAAAATTCAGCTGTGCAATTAGGAAAGCAGGTATATTCAGATAATACAGGCATTTCTGGTTACACAACTGAATATGTTCTTTTCACTCAGTACCAGGATAATTCTAATTCCCTAATGCTGTATTAGGATATTTTCATATAGGGTTAAATGTGACACAAAAACCAAGGCAGTTTCTATACAGTGATTAAATCACTAATTAGAGTAATTAAATTACCTTATTGTTAGTAAGAAAAATATGAAGGCTTTCTAAAACTCATAACGGTTTAGGTAATTTCATCTGAACTTTCAACAGAACCTCATACTCAGTGGTGGTGTTTTCATTTTGCAGTCTGATATAAGTTTTGGAAAAAAGAGAGGACAGAAACTGGACAGTTGGTCAAAGGTAGCAAGATACAATACAGTTTTATTTGTAAGACAAACTTTGTAAGAAACTGAAGATTAAATAGTCCTTTGAGAGAACAGTAATAATTTCTTGAGATAAGAAGCTCCATAGCAATTCACTGGATTTCAGGTCTAAATAAGAACTCACAAAAAATATCTACACACTGAAGCTGACTCTCTGTTCTCTATTTTTCCATCTCTTTTTATGAAAAAACACTGAATGTTTGTTCTACTGTTAAATTAAAATATCACTTTGTCTGCTGTTTCTATGGCTGGTATTATTCTGAGAGGATTTTCAGAGAAGTCACTAAGGTTTTTTTGGATCATGGATGGTTCAGGATCTGATTTCTCTAACAGCACATGTGCCAGCACCCTCTGTAGCAAGTTTCTTCCTTATTGAGTCCAACAGCTACAAAGTCAGTAGCTGAGCAGCACAAAGTCAGTAATAACATCAAAAAAAGCCATTCTTACGTACTGAGGATCAATACTACTTCCAACACCAGTAAGCCTCATGGTTCTCATGTGCAGTCCAAAGACCTCATTGAGTTTTAATAATATAAAAGCACAAAATAACTTCATTGCATCTTGACAAGCCATGTGGTTTCCAGAATGCAAACAGTAACAACACCACTACTGTACCAGCCTGAAGGTCAGGTTTTCATTTATAACGTGCCAGCACCTGCCTTGATTTTCTCACACATTTTAAAAGCTGGAACAATTTCATGGCCTGTTGAAGGAGTGACTAATGTAGGTGTGAACAGTTACCCAGTGGCAGCATCACGTGGAGGAACCAGTAGACTTGTTTTCTTATTTCTTTTCATTTATATAGGGCTGCTACGAAATGGCTGGCATTCAGTTTAATTCCTGGATAACAAAACACTCTTAAATAAATTCTCTTTTTAAGCTTGTGTTAGCTGTTTCTCAGCTTTCCAACTTTCCTATTTCCATCTTAGCCCACAAACTGTCACTACTTTCAGGTAACAAGTTTAAATTTTGAAGTAAAAAAAACTTCACTTTTTTACATTAAAAATTAGAAGTCGCTCCCACTAATTTTTATCTAAGTTAATATCTGTTTTTTCAGTTAAAGACAGATGACTGAAATCACCACCTACGCTCTCTTAAACTGTCTTTAAAACTCACACATAGAGTTGCTGTGGATGATCTGAAGGTTAAGGTTTGGCCTGAGTCCCAACAAGCAGCTGTACATTGGATTATGAAGAAGTAGTTATTTTATCCTTTGGATTACCAGATCATTTCAGTAGCATAAATAATACTTGCCACAGCACGAACAGGTCAGATGGAAACAAGTAACTTCCTATTATGAAACGTATTTTCCGAACTGAGACATCAAAATTGCTGCCCATTGCTCTGTATGGTTGTCATGGGTCTCAATTCAAATTTAGTCATCAGCAGACAGTGCCCCTGAAACCTGACTTGATGTTTCAGGTAAGCGCTGTATTCTAATATATTATACAAAAAAGATTACCCGCAATAATCTGTTGTTCTGTATTTTCATTCATAAGGGAAGAAGTTCATAATACTGATAAAGAATTGTAGCAAATTTTTTTCCAAAACTGGGCTCTTGACAGAACATCCTGAATCCAGCACTGCAGGCTATCCACGTGCAAACTCTGGATGTCAACTTAAAAGAATATCATGTTAAAATCACATCCTTTAGGTCATTTCAGTAAAAACTGATTTGCCTTTGAATCACAAGACTTATCAGCTGATTGCTGTGACCCATCTCAGACTACTCTGACATCCACAATATTGTACTTTATTATGATGGTGTCTTGCATAAAATTGGACTGACGTTGCCCTTCTCTGAGCACAACACACCCCAAACAAGTATAATCTCACTAGCATTTTCTCTTTCCCCTTCCAAGATCAGTGTCAAACAAAAAAAAGCACAACTATCTGAAGGTGAGAGAAAAAGGTTAATTAAAACAGAAGAGCAAAAGGCAATGCAGCCAAAAGTGAACTTAAATTCTGCTTTCAGGTCAGCAGTTGCATCTGAATCTCCCAGAAGCAAAGAGCCATTCCCAGCATATGGGATCCACCAGCTGACATAAAATCAAGATGCAGTTTTAGGATGAAATTAAAGATTTATGTGGATGACTTACAGTAAAATGCTGAACACACTACTTTATTGACAACTGTAAATTTCAGTTTAAATCGTAAATATAAAATTTTGATGATGACACATGATTCAAGTCATACAAGTGCCTTCAGGTGAAACTGAATTACAAAGTAAATGAATCAAAAATATTACTGCAGATATCCCTGAACTCCAGCTGTGGAACTATGGATATTAGAACATATGCTATAGCATCTGGTTAAAGACCATGATCTGCAAAGCTCACATGGGAAGGATTTAGTAATTATGTGCAATTTTGAGATGAACGCGAAAGGCAAACAAGAATGTCTTTTGTTCATGCCCATAAAACTTCCCTCGAGAACTGTGTTTAACTTAAGTCATTGTGGCAACTTCTCAATGTTTTGCTTGCCTAAAAAAATGCCATCTCTTACAAGATGCCCATTCTCCTGCTACAGAGTGACTGCCTAGCACAGGAGTTGCAGAAACCCTCTTTTGTAAACCAAACAAACTTACTGTATGAATTACACAGACATCTTGTATGAATTACACACGTTTACAGAAGTGTTCATATAAGCATTCCTCACAAAGCTCAACTTCTGCCTTCAGAAGCTCAGGTGGCCTGAGCTCACAGCCTTTCTCCTGTGTTTTAGCAGGCAACCAAAGTGGCTGCATTTTTCTTCAGGTAATTTGATAGCCACACCATGCACACACACATACACACCAGCAGACCATGGGTGATGTCTGCATTACTGCACGTGGCCCTCAAGAGGTTAATAAGCTGAAGAAATCAATGGCTGCCTTCTTTCTCCCAACACAGCTCCTCCAGTTACACTGATCTTCTCGCCTTAAACTGATCTATGGCTCACTACACACCAACCTTTGTTATTTCAGGAGTAGAATTTTCCTGCACTGGGAACTGCTACCAGTTTTATTTCACATTTCTTTCACACTACTGCACTAGCACATGCCCAAAGGCAGCATGAATATAAAAATGATGGAGGACATGCTAACAATGGTTGAGTTAACATCCAGAAATGATCACATAAATCAATTTTGGACAAGGATGTATTTAACTCTGCACCAGACATTCATTACATTGTTACTAGTCTTTCAAAGTAAACAAACTTTGATATGCATTCAAATAAAGCCTCTGAGTTTTTCTTCACAGTACTGCCTTTTGTTATTTTATTGCACCTCAGCGTATAATAAAAACAGGTAACCCAGCAGCAGGAGTGGATAAAAAAGGGTTTATTAATTTTAAAAGTGAACTGACTCAGAAAGGGGAAATGTTTTTTTTCCTCTTCTTTCCTAAAGGATGGAGAATAAATAAGGTCCTCAAGCAGCTGCCTTTGAATCACACAATTTATGACCCTTTCCCCTATTCCGAGATGCAAAGGCATTTCATGCACAGCCCCTGTATGCCTGAAGAGCTAGGCAGGACTGGTGGGGAAATGCTGAGATATCTGGAAGATAAGGTGTGGGGTGAGTCCTGCCATTTAAGGTCTGGACAGCCTGCAAAGAGTGAGAATTCTGAGAAACAATTTGTCTCTGGTCCTACAATTTTCCACACTGGTTTCTGGCTTGACAGCTGGTTAGAAAACTTCTCTTTGTAAGCCTGAGAGGTATGTAATAGACTTAGGAGGAATAATTGGTGTTTGTTCTTTTTTTTTTTGCATGTAAAACTATGCCATGCGTCTAGATCACCTTTACTGAATTCTTGTTTGGCACATTCATTGCATGCTTGGTTGCAGAATTTTTCTTACACAGGAGAGTGCATAGCATTGATGATAGAAAAAAAACTGTTGTGCCTTCCTAGCATCTTCTTACATTACAGATTTATCCTAGTGTCCAAAAGACAACAGCAGCATTAGTAAAGGTAGTTGAACTAATACAGGTGGTCTAAAAATTAACGACAAACTTAATATTTAAAATTTGAATTTTTGAGAAAACACTTGTTGACTAGAACAGAAAACCTCTTCTCATTGCACTGTCTAAGCCTTCCAGATACATTTCACCTTGTAGTCCAAACAGCCTTCATAAAGAAAATTCTGAAGTTTTGAAGAAAGGCCTGAGAAAATGCACAAACCACTGGAAGCCCATGTGGAAGGACTGTCACTTAAAAGCTTTCAGTCTAACGCAGAAGGACCAAGGAGCTCAGTGAATAACACAGTTCAATGTCTCAATCATCTGTGTAAGAAACTAACAAAAAGGATTGATTCAAAAATAGTAAGATTGTGTCAATTTTATCATCTGAATATACACTGGTCACTGCAACTAAGAAGACTCAGATGAAGACCTTACACTATATCTCATCTACAGATAAAGAAGTGTTGTACTGAAATCTTGTAAATGCAGAAATCCTCATGAGACTTCCTCAGACTATATAAAACCCAAAAAAGTTGTGTTATAAACACTTTTTTTTTACTTGCTTCTCTAACTTCTAAAATATTATTTGCTCCTTGACTTCTGATAAAATTTGTTTTCATAGATCAAGTGCTCTCTGTCAGCTGCCATTGTTCATGTAGGTTGCAACTGCATCATTTTTCTTTAGTGGTATAAACTTTTTTTCAGTTAGGCAGAAGCTGTGAGAAAGAGAGAGGGACACATCAGAGAAAAGCATGAAATCAGAAGCATAGCAAAAGAAGTTTAAAATTTTCTGCTTTGGAGTAAAACTTTTGTTCTCCAACCATGTCCACAAGTGCACAAAACCAATGCAAAGCCCTGTTTACAGAAGAGGTACTTGTGCTTCTCTGGCTAGTGTAAGAGGTTCTGAGAAATCACCTTTCTAGGTGACCTGGCTTTGGAGTTTCCTCTTCTTTGAACATCACTTCAAGTGATGGTGCCTTGTAACAGCTGAGTTTCCAACTCATGAAGTTCCTGCACAATTATTGGCATCTTGAAGAAAACCAGTCATGCAGTTTCCACCCCTCCCTAATTGCATTCTTTTTGATACTGTTTGAAAGAGAATACAGAATTATGCTGATAATTCCACTTATATACTAAATAATCCTATTACAACAAATTTTGGAGAAATTAGGGTTTCAAAGACCACTTAAGTAAGAGAATATTAGCCATAATAACAGGAAGAGGAATAGATTAAATCCAAATTTAAGATGAATTTAGATGTGTTTTTTATCCCAATTTGAAGCCTTTATTTGGGCTATCACTCATCTTTATGTAAACAAACATTTTGGCATCATTTTATTAAGCCTCCTCCAAGTTCTTAGGAAATGGCATGTTATTTTCTGGTTTGTCACAATCTCATTATAATTTCATTATGAACCTTTGTTTTGACACTTCAATCTTTGTACAGCAGTCAGGACCTTTTCTTCCTAAAACTGTGGATGTTCTATAGCTGATTACAGTTTCTCCAACAGGAAACAGTGCATCTCCTCCTCCTTCACTCCCCTTGAGAAAAAAAAACATAACCTGTAATAACAGCAAACCCAACCTTCATTTATCATTTTAATGATCCCTTCTGCTTGTCCTTTCTTTTCCTCTGGTCATTTGGAAACTATCCTCAGTGTTATCTTCAGTACATCCTTTCCCTTTTCTAATCAAGGAAAAGAAGGTGGGGTGGCAGAATGGGTCACGCATCATTTGGCAACTTTTAAAGGGACATCTTCAGTTAATTGAATCCCAAGTCCGTACTAAAAAAATAAGTTACAGATGTGTGTAATCAGGTCAGTGTTCTTTAAGACTGTGTGTGAAGCACATGCAGGTTTTTTGTTTGTTTTGCTTGCTTTTGTTTGAGTTCTTCTGAAGCATTCATAACCCAAAATGCATTTTAGCATTAGTCATTAGCATACAAGGGCATGTGCATCTATCAGTTTTACATTCTGGCTTTCATTTTTCTGCAAGTGTGGCACTAAAGCTAAACAAGGAGCATCAATGGCAAGAAGTAGATTATACTTTTCAAACAAACTCTGTTATTAAATTTTGTATATAACACCACTTAGATAAATACAAAAATGCTAATGCTTCCTCCAAAAAAAAGCCCTTCCCTATTATTTGATGAAAAGGGTGAACCGGATTGACTTCCAATGATAGAAAGAACTTTTTAATATAGTGAGGAGTTACTGGAAAAAAAGAACAATCTCTCTGCTGAAGTATTAAGAGGATTCCAATTTCTCTTCCTTGAATAGGTAACTGATAGCAAGGCCACAGGCTGACCAGCTCTGGAAATGTTCGTCCCATTCAAACAAGCTAACCAGATTAAGAAGCCTATATCTTCTTAATGGTCTTAGGGATGTTGATGAATATCTTTTGGATGGGCTTATCCATGAGGAACTAGGGAAGGTATTATGTAGAAATAATGCAGACCTCATAAGATCTCTTCCTTTCTAATTTAAAAACCATCTGGAACTTTGGACTCATCTCCACAGGCTGGGCTGGGTTCTGAGTAATCCAATCAGCCCTTGAAACTTCCTCACAAGACTTTTAGTGTCCTAATTTAACCCAGGTCAGAATCATCTAAAAAGGCATCTCTCACTCCCACTTCTTTTTCTAGCCAAAGGCAATAAAACAAGGCGCTTAACCAAACTCTTTTTAACCTCACTCAGCTGGGTTCAGGTTACTTGATGGTTCAGTTTTGGGTTGGTGGCTGCGGTTAAATTTTGTTTTCCCTGGAGATGGGCCCTACCTGAAAGCCCTGGAGTGTTCAAAATTCAAACCCAAAAATGAATGTAAATTTTGCAATAGACCCTTCTGTAGACAGGCAGAAACCACAGATTCAAATGTCCACAGACTCTGGTTCTTTGAGATGGAGACATTTTCATGACTTCATATCTTCCCTTACTAATCCTGACAATACATTTCATTTCTCCAATACCTAATTCATCGTATGCCTGCAAAGTATGTGATGAATTCACTTTATTTGCAAGCAAACTGAAAACCAGAGTATTTTGCTTGACTCGGATCAGACAGCAAATCAAGGACAGAGATGGAATGTTACCTAATATTACCATTTATCACCATCTGGAGTTAGAAGTACATGATCTGTAATAAATTAAGTTGCCAAGCTAAGCTTAAAGCAGGTGGGGTTCTTTAGGACCCAACTTCTACCTGCATGACAACATCAAGATCCTAAGTAATACAGAGACATACCTTAGGAATGTCTACAGACAAGTTTTGACATTTTACATATTCTCAGATCCCACTCTGTGTTCCGGCTATGCAAGGTGTAAGAAAACAGATTAATTTCTGGGTAACACCATTTGGGTACACAGACTCCAATTTGCAGGTCACATATATAAATACTGACGTGAATACTGAGGAAGTGAATTAAATGTAGTCAATTAAAGGTTAATAATTTTGTCATTTGCAAGCCAAAATTTAATCCAGATAAAAGCTTAGCATAAAAAAGATGGGAACTAGAGAATTTAAGTCTTAAGACTTGCTCGTCTTCTGACTTGCTTGACAAGCATACTTGTAAATATTAAGTTACTCATCACAGCTGTAAACTGTGTTATTTTGTTACTCTACTTGATTGAACATGGCAATAAAACAAAGTATCTAACATAATTGCACAAAGGCGGGGTCTTCTTGCTTACCTGCTGCATGTTCACCTACAAGTCCAGATTTATCACAAGGAATTCCCTCAAACTTTAAGTTAAAGCATTGAAGAAGTGTACTGTCACAGTCACCAAAAAAACTCGTTATGAGATAATGAAATCCATTTAAATCAATGCATATTAGTCACTGGTGGTATCTGCTTCAATGACTCACTGAGCAACTTTGTCAATCAGAGAACTAAATTATTGCTTACCATAGCTACGCTCCTTTATTCCTCAAATCCAATATACTCTACTAAAAGGAAAATTGGATTAATTTTCACTGCAGAAGTGTTTTGAATTGTAAATTATTACCCTGCAAATATTCAGTTTAACTCCTTTTCTGTCCTGTGAACACAGTAAGGTTCACTTAATTCACTGAAATGCAGAAGTGTCAATGAGCTGCCATCAGTTTCAACCTGCACCGGGTTCAGTCTCAAGCTTGAGCTACCCTGTTCAGAGTCAAAATTTCCTAAAATTTGTGAGGTTTTTGTTTGGAATTAATTGAAGAGAAAACTATCACCCTATCTTCCTATAGACCTATGCAAAATTTGTGTCTCTTATTTTAGGAGTCCTCCCCTCCACAGGGGAGGAGCTGCTACATGGCTTCCCCTCAAGCTTCTGACTCGCTGCCATTAACACAGAACAGAATCTGGTCGGTCACACAGGTCTCCACAAGTTGTGGGACTAACTCTAGGGGCTGGGGCAAACATTCACTCTTCAGAACCAAGGAGTTCTCGGTGACACAGGGGCATTTTACACCCAATTTGGTATCCCAGATTTATCTTAAGAGTCCCCAAACTCACCAGTGCAACTATGCCTAGGAAAGCTTGCAACTAGGCAGAGAAAAGACAGGAAGACACTAAACCCCTGCATCTCCTCCAGACAGGATTCGGGAAAATCCTCATGGACAGCCTGGCAAAGACAAGGTGAAGTAACAGTAACTTTCTATATACTGCAGAAAGTCACTGGAGGAATGTGACATCACAGACCCAAACAACAAGAAGCCAACATTCATACAGTTGGCTTTGATTAGATCTACAGAATATGCCATTTTCAGAGGAAGTTTTCCTATCCAAAAAGACTTCATGGTGTCTTAAGTTACACAGCGACTTTACTGTAGGACTCCAGAAAAAACAGAAGATACGGTCTAGTCACTGTTAACCCTTAACAGACAAAGGAGGGAAAAATCCACTGATCTGACTGAATCTGCAGGTACATTTAAAAAAAAGTTACATGTAAGTAACCTTTACTCTGACATTAAATATCAATGCCCTGTATTTTTTTACATATGAATTTACATAATAGATGTCAGCTGTTCAAGAGTGAGCTTCAGTGTTTTCCCTTATTTAAAACAAGGCTGGTACTGTTATTTGAAACAGTATTTCAGGTGCAAGATGGAACAGCTGCTATTTAGCTCCATTTGTTAGTGAGAAGCCGGAGTAATGTTTATGCTGCATTTGCTTATGACCTCTGAGGATATTTACCATAAAATTGCCTCTTCCCTCACTCTAACATCCTTCAGTATACAGTTGCTGCCTGCCAGTTACTGCCCCCAAACAAATACAACATGGTGACAAAATTTTACTGCAAGTATTAGTTGGGTACTTTTCAATAAAGTGTGAAGTAGTGGCATTTATATATATATATTTCTTTTTGATATGATGTGCAGCACCATGTTTTTTGCTGCTTATGTGCTTACGTTTTTTGCTACTTCTGCACAGCAGAAATGGATTTAACAGAAAGATGTAGATGAACAAGTATTACAAAAGCCTGTTTATTTCCTGGCAAAAAAAAAAGTGCATGCTCTGACACTGAGCATCTTCATTTACTTGTAGGTCACCAAGTGAGCCAGGCCCAGTGTGCACTTGCCAGCTACGAAATCAGTAGTCAAGTATCTAGAAATCCCACTTCATTTTGCACCAAAAAATTAAGGCAACACTACTCCATAGAGAGAAAATGGTAATTATATAAAAACCTGAAAAACCATGGGAAATCTAAAATCAAGATCACTGCTTTCCCTTACAGAGATCATGATCAGCCAGCTATACTGACTTATTTCAGATTATGGAAAAGCAGTAAAAAGAGCAAGCTGGAGGTCTCTGTGAAAGAGAGCACAGGAGCATAGGACCCCCAGGTGCCCCACCCCGTTGGACCAGAGGTGCACACACAACGAGCCACCACTTTTTAGGTTCAGCAGTTTTATTTAGAGGAGTTATGTGGAATGCCCTGCTCTTGGCATGATTGAAGGCTGAGTATTCACCAGAGCATCCCTCGGCATGGATGTCTCCCTACACAGCCCACGGACAGCACTAGCATTTCCCAGAAACTGGCAGGATCTGGAGGATGGCAGGACTCATCTACAGGGGCTAGAAGTGAAAGCCCTATAGCCAGAAAAAAATTCTGAAACCAAACTGAAAAGTTTTCAGTTTCTTTATCCATGGAGAAGGTAGAACAAAGGAATGGAATTTTATATAACACGTCTGTATTCAAAATAAAAAAGAAATAATTAATTTAGTTGCATTTGAATATGAATATATATCCACTTCATGAATTAAAAGTGCTTTATTTTCTCTCAGTCTTTATAAGGGCATGCATGACCAGTACTATTTCCAGCTAGCCTACACCTGATTTTTCTTCATGCTTTTCATTGCCAAGTCAGAACTAAACTGTCCTCAAAACTCTGCTCAACCAGTAAGTTATTCCCTTTGTCCTGGGAAAACTGATGGACGCATCTTACCCCTGATGGCTTTCTACCTCAGCCATAGCAAGCTCTCTGATGGACTTACAACCCAGAAAATACCTTTAATCAGCAAGACTGATAGCAGCACATTGCTGGGTGGCAGTAACTCTGCCAGCATGGGTGAATGCTGCCCATCAGATCCCAAGCCCTCCCCTCCCCAGCTCCTCTTTACTCCTGACTCCCAGCCAGCCCTCCCGCTTTGCTTTGCTTCCTCCTCACTCCCTCCTCCCCTCCCCTTCCCCAGGCACCCAGACAAAAAAGGAGAATTCAAACTTTGGTTTGACAATTGCTCTTTGATGAAAAGCACAATCGCCAGAAGCATAACAGTGTCAGCACTGAAACTGTTGGAGTTCCAGTCTGTTTTGATGAAGACAGTGAATAACAGTTTTTTCAAAGGTTGCTTGTGCAGTGCACAAGGACACATCAAGATCTGCCTGTGTCTGAACACTGAGGATTACACAGCATCCAGGCTGAGTGCTACACGGCCCAAGACTAAGTGGTCACTGTTCTTTTTATTTTATTTTTCACACGCTCGCTAATGGGTTTGCATCAGTATAGAGAGTCCATCAAGTGAAAAAAAAAACAACAGGGTCTCGATTTGGCTTTTTTTTTCTTTTTAGATTTGCCGTCCTTTATTTACAACAGTGGCAAAATAACTTCTATCAAAATGAGGCTAAGATTATTTTTAACAGATGTTCACTGCTGGCCTGACCCAAAATCCATTGACGTCAATGAGAAGACTCCATGGGGCTTTGGATTGGGTTCTAATTGTTGGAAAAATTAATGTTATTGTAAACCACTGGTCAGTGCTGTCACATGCTCCCCTTCTGTGCCAATTCTATATGACCGGATAACAGCTTCACATGAATCTGTTCCAACTGTTGTCTAAGAGGCTAAAGGACACAGAGGTTTATCTTTTTAATTCTGAACTGCCCCCGCACCTTCCCTAGCATACCCCATGGCCCTACTGTATTTACATTTGACAGATTGAGCATTATGGACTATTCACACAATCAAAATATTTCACAGCCAGACACTGAGTGGAAATAATGGAATTAATGCTGTGTGAAGACAGCTGAGCTATAGATATGTATGAGATGAGATAGCCTGGTTCATACACTTTCAATAGAGATTTTTATTTGTTTTTATTTAAATACAGACCTGAAAGAAGGGTTGCACTTACTGTTAAGAAGACGGAAGTCTATAAATGGGTAGGAGCCGCGGCGCTCGGAGACAACCCCTGTCTGACCTCTCACCCGTGCATCTCCTGCAAAACACAAAATCCCCAGAGACATTAGAAGGGGCAGCTGCCTTTCTCTGCTGTTTTCATCTAGATCTATTTTTTAATACAAAGTGACGAGATTACACTCCTCCAGTGGGAAAACAAAGGTCCAAAAGATCATGTCCCACGACATCCCTGGGTAACTGGGTAAAGCACTACAGCTGATCCTCTTATCAGAACAAAGACACAAAAAACCCTTCATTGCTGGCTGGGATTAAACTACAACATTACCCTACTGAACAACTTCTTCCCCAGCAAGCAGACTCTCATTGCTTCACAAAAAGTGCAGACATCTGCCTTTTTTTTCTCAAGCAAGAACAGGTAGGACTCTGACTGTCATGGCTTCACATACAAAGGTCCCAATCCCAGACTAGGCCTACAATCCAACCGACCTCTACAGTTGTGGGACTGGTCTCAAAACCATTAGCTGATGAAAAAATCCCCCCCGAAAAGTATGAAGATGTTTTTACACTTAGGTGGGTGGTTTGTTTGTTTTTGTTTTACTTTCTGCTCTTTGAGCACTCTGGAAAATGCAAGCCTTCTCCTCAAACACTGCAGCTGTTTTATGTAAGTGAAAACCTGATGTTCTCAGATAAGCATTACTCTGGAGCGTTAGTATGTATATTTAAAGATGATGGGATGGAGTCCCAACACAATACTAAGAGCTAGTACTGCTGTGCAATTCACACTGACTAGTTCCTGACTTACCATGTAATATTGATGAAATAGGCAAAACTAATTTAAGGAGAAAAATGCTCCCCAGGATGAATAAGAGTTACAAAACCTTCCTCCAAGTAGACAGGAAGTAGTGGGAAAGCAGATGTCAATTTTATGTTTCCATAATTTTAAGTATCTTGTAGTGCAATATAATTGTTTCTTTGCAGACAGTTAACAAGACCAAAATATTAAAAATTATTAAATAAGATGAAGTTTGGAGACCCTGAGGTTCTAGTCAGAGTACTCTAGTTCTTCACCATACAAATTCCTCTTCTACAGAAACAGAGACCACAGTGCTGAAAGCATACCCACTGCACATCCTTACACAGCTCACACAGTAGTCCTATCAAAGTTTGCAATGAAGTATGAATTTTCAGTTAGTTTGAATTGCATTTCTTCTGGCATACAAATACAGCATCTGACTAATCTAAACAACAATAATTTAAGAATTTGGCTGCTAGTGCTAGCTTCTACTGCTTGTGTTTAAAAATAAGAAAACATTTTGTAGCATAAAAGAAGGACCTAGTTAAATGGTATTATTTTTTTTCTATCTAATGTTCACTTAAAATGTGCTTACAATTATGTTTAAGGGAAGAATGCCAAGTAGAATTATCAAGTTAAATATTTGAGGTGGAGAAAAACTTCCGTGCCCTCTAGGGGTCCTTAGAGATACGAAAGACACAAGAGAGAGCATGCAAATTAAGAATATTTCAAACCCAGTCACTTTTGATTATAAATATAAATCTAGGTTCTCTCACCCTTACTTTCACTTTGCTTTTTTGTTCCCAGAGACAGAACACATGTTCCCTGTTCTTGGCTCCTGCTTGCCAACCACTGTAAGGAACCAGTCCAAAACAACTCAAGCTGTTGTTGACCCCACTTACCCCTCCTGATAGCAGGGGCAGGAGGTGCAAAACTCCACCTGCTCTTCAGCTGTTCCACTTCAAAGGTATGGTAATGCCGTGGGTCTACCTTCATCAGCAGCTTAAAATTACACGCAATGTAATTGTGGCAATGAACGTACAAGAACCCATCCCCCCGCGATCCTTGCGCTAAAGAGTAGAAGGGTGGAGCAAATAGCTGGAGAGTTTGTAAAACACCGACGCAAGATTCATCAGCACCCACAAGCCAGAGCCCATGAAGCAGCACCCAGACTTAAAAGCATTGCTCTCTGCCACAGGTAACCCCATCAGATTGGCTCACGTGTGCAGAAAGAGTAAGAATGGCAAGCACATGGTACGCATTATATAAACTCAAAAAAATTAGGCAGGCTTGAGCCTGCTACTAATACAGGCATCAGCAAATTAAGAACGGGTGTGAATTCAGAGCATGCCTTGACCAACGCTTTTGTTTTTCTGCAGGCACCAATAAATTAACAGGAATCTGCAAGTAATCCCCTGTATTACACATGGATAAACATGTCACTTGTGACTGTATCAGCAGAGACATTAAAAACAAAAAAAAAAAAGAAAAATCGAGACTCCAAAAATCTGAAAAAACACCCAAAGCATATGATACTATAAAACCAGCAAGACTGATATTCTTTCTAGGCATGAAATAATACATCTATCAAATCAGAGGAGGTACCATAGTACTAGACAAAAATAAAATCATATACAGTCATGTATCAAAAGGATTGCTAAACTCTGATCTCAATAGTGTGACCCCAAATTTTGAGGAAGAGAACACTAAAGGTAGGCAGACAACTGTAACACCAAAGAAAACACAAGGCGGGCTTACCAAAAGCAGACCATACAAGATACTTAATTACCTCAAATAAAATAACCAGCTGTTAGACAAAAGGAAAACAAAGCAATACTGTTGTGCAATTCAACAATATGGACTTTGTTAAACATACAAGAGAAGACAAGAGATAAGTACAAGAACTGAAGACCAAAAATAAGAAGATAACACGATGCACTGAAAGGAAACTTTTGCTTGGGAACAATTACTCCATAATCTCCACGATATTTAGAAAATTCATGCTGGGAATGGTCCTAAAGAATTTTTATTGATGATCTTGACACAGAAGAGGACTACTGATACTTGAGGATAACACAATGCTGGGAGATACCAGGTATTAACAGCTACAGCTATTATAAATTAAGTTCACTGCTGCTGTCGCCTCTTCTGTCCCAACTGCTCTGTGGCCCAGATGCCTGGATGTTCCTGGTAGCCCAGCTTCCTCCCGAGGTGCTGTCGTCTCATACAGAACTACAGACTAGCCAAATTAGATGCTTATGTACACTATTCAAAGCAATTTCAGCAAAAGAGAGGGAAAGCAATGGAGCTATTGATGCCATTAGTAAGAAATGTGAATGAGTTTTACTGAACTAGCAAACCCCAGGTATAGAAGTCATGACAAATTAGCAATGATTCCAGTTGGCTATTTGTGTAATTTTATATTTTTTACAGACAATATAATCTTATGCTGTCTCTAGCACTATAGGAACCTGCATGCAGAATAAATTTGCATCCCTGCCGACTTAGGAAAAGCTACTAAAATCTTTATATTCTTATATGATGATTAACTTTATCCTGAGGGAAAGCAAGTTTCTGATGAGTCAAAGATCTTATCAAGTAGCTCTACCTCACGAATCTATTATTTCAAAATACTTCACCAGGTGCCACCTAGTCTCTCTCTACATCATTAGAGAAAGATTAGTTAGGAAGTGGTGGTGGGCTAAAACAACCACACCTCCCTTCCTCCATTTTTTTCTTGGCTCACGTATTTGGAAAATATTTATATTCTTCCCTATTACTTTTAATTACATCTAAGTACACTCAAAAGAGAGACTAAGAACAGGGATTGCACCAGATATACAATTTACCACAATAATTTCCAAGAGGCAAGGGCCATTTATGGCAACACACTCAATGTTATTTTTTTGCTTTGGCAGATGACCTTGAGGCTGACTTTCATCAGTCCACCAGACCTTTATATCTCTTTGTCTCCACCTTAAAAATCAAGCTAAGCAGTCGTTCTGACAATTTATGCAATTAGCAGTTTTAGATAAATAATCCTTTTTGGAGCGAAAGGAAGGAATTCTGTGGTAACAAGGCAGGAAATTTTGACAGCTCATTGTGTTCCCAAATGAAACAAGCAGGGTGAAGGGAAATGGTCAGGGTACAGGTTCTCCTTGACTGCTTTGGGCTGAAGACACAAGGCTGGAACTTCTGCAGCTGCAAACACCAGGGGCTGCACTTTTACTGGTGCCAAGCTGCCACAAGAGCTTCCAACAGGGACATATCCCACAGGCTGCTGTGCTCCTGAATGTTACTTTGTCCTTGTTAAAACAGACAAAAACACAAACCAAATAAACCAAAGCAACCCATATAAGGAGCCAGAGCTCCTTATATCTGACATGCATGACAGATCATAGGCACAAGAAAATCAGATATGGAGCAAGAACCATGGCACTACTGCAGCCATAGCATCAAGGGCACTTCAAGATGGTTCAGAAGGGTTAAGAAATAAATGAGGCAGCTCTTAACTGCCTTCCACATCTGGAGGAAAGAGCCATCTGCACCGAGGAAAACAACTTCTCCAAGACTTGCCTGAAACAGCGTGCGATTCAATTTCACTGAGCAAGCACAACAGATCAGGAGAAAAAATAGGGCAATAGCTGTGACAAAACAACAGAGTGGCTTCATCCAGCAGAAGTTAGGACAAACCACCAAATTATTGATTCTATTTAGTACACAGCTCCATGTGGTATATCGGGAATACCACAGCAAATTCACAAGAGGTTACAAGTATTTATTCCAGTCAAGTTTTCTTACAATCTTCATTCCAGTATTTCTTAAGTTGACTGTTCAGGGTACATTCTGCACTGGCTGACAAGTTTTCATGGAAAACCAAACAGCAGTAGTAAGGTCTCTTGTGGACTCCATGGAGCCCATGGCTCTTCCACTATTTCAGTTATGAAAAGGCTTGGGATTTCTGACCTGAAGGAAGAGGGCTTGATGATGTTTTATCTATCAATCTGGTTTTACTGGAAAGGTTTCTAAAAGAGAGAAGTGTTGCTCTGTAAAAGTAGCAAACACAAATGAAAAGCTATGTTAAAAGTGAGTACCAGAACTACTGGAATTATATTTTTATCTGAAGAGATCTAATGCTTGTTCACAGTGATTCATGCTGGTATGGATTCTTTTAGTTCTGTTGTATTAGTGCCATAAGTGTTACTGTAAATTCTTGTTTGTCGAAGGCATTTAAAAAAGATTTCTCAGATGCATCAGATCTTCTGAACAAAACCATTTCCTCTGAACAGACACAAAGAGACTGATTTAAGGGTTACAGACTCAGGACAACTCCCCTTTGCAGCAGGAGAAACTGGGGCAGCCACCTCACTTCATTCATTTGTAAGCACTGAATTTTTAAGCATATAAACATTCCAAAATGTAAGGTTTTCCACCGTGTATGCTGCATGGTTCTACTATTTCTGGTAGTATTCCTAATGAGCTCATAAGTATTAATTTTATCCAATGTATTCTGCAGTTTTGTTTCAAAATGCTCTGCAAAGGAAAGTAATTGACGGCACTTTCTTTTTAAAAAAGAGGATAAAATAATGATGTAGAAACTGTAATTCAGTTTTGTAAATGTTTTTTACATAGAAAATCACTTAATTTCCCTTGTGATCCTATCATGTGAATTAATTATTTTATTTATTTATTTATTTATTTTCAGTTAATTACTTGAAGTTCAGCTATTAAAAATTCCTTTTCCAGCTGCAGATGAGACATTTCACAAATGTTGTTTTCTTAGAATTTTGAAGTGCATGGTGGTTCTTATCTTCAACAAGAACTACTGCGACTGCTTTACCGTACCTGCCAGCTGTAATTTCTGCCCTCCTTTACTGACCAAAATCCACAATGCAGCTGTATCTTAATGTCCTGAACAGTACTATCACCACTACCTGTGCTGATCAGTAAAACGCAAGAAAGAGAAGCTGACAATCTGTTCCTAAAACCCTTCTCAATGCTGGAATTCTCCTGATATGTCTTACCTGGATATAGAGGAAGACCCTAGGATTCACAGGCATACCTTTAATAGCTGTCCATTCTGACAAGTTAACAAATTGTCCATTCTGACAAATGAACAAGTTAAATGAGTATTTTACAGATACTCTAGAAATGCTCTGTTTAACCATATGACACCAGTGACTCTGGTGAAAAGGCTGAACTGACACATCTTGAGGCAAAGCTCTTACAACACGCAGACTTTGGAAAAAGTTCCTGCAGGCAAGTGAAAACCAAGAGGATGAGAAAACTGCCATCGAGACCCAGATAACAGCAGTCATCAGAACCTCAGATACTGAAGCAGCAGCCACATTTTCCTCTTCACAGACCTGTTTGCTCTTGCATGAGCAAATGTAGAGCCTGCAACACTAACATCTGACTGAAAAAGTGGCCAGAGTCGATGGGACAGACATGGACCCTCCATTGCATGAGCTAACAAAGGTAGGTTTCCAAGATGTCAGTGTATTATATCGCACTGGTAGTTCTTTCACTTGTTTTTGAGTTTGAGAATGGGCTACAAATTATTGCCTTAAGGTCAAAGCTACTTCACACACTCCTAGGTCTATATGAGTGAAGAGAAGTAGGTGCCTCTGCCCAGTGACTAATGCTTAAAGAGACTTTCAAAGACCCACGTTTCTGACTGATGCAGATGGAGTCTAAGACCCTTCTTTTCCTAAATTAGGTGCCACGATTATAAGCAAAGCATGGGGAGGGAAGAATCCAAGACCTCACCCTCGAGGACTGTATTCAGAAAACTGAGACCACATCAAACCCCTTACCTGTGAGTATGCCTTCCACTGTGATTATCCCCGTGACTATTTGGTAACAAACAGAACAGATACATGCACCTTTAGTTCACACCAATGTAGGCACACCCTCAAAACACATAGATACTGTGTACACTTGTACAGTGTAATATTATCCCACAGCTCAGTTAAACAAAAAACAGCACTTGTTATGCAACAGCCATCGGAGTACTGTTCTCGACAAAACACAATAACTTATCTCTTTGATTCTACTGTATGATATCTACTTAACTTTCAGTATTTTCTAGATAAAATAGGAAAGTTTACATAAAAGTTCACATAAAGTGCTAAGCCACCAGACACAGAGAGGAGCATAAGAACAGGCAATTTGCACAGCCTGCTTAATTAGAAACTTTTCCTTTTGAAGACATGAGAGATTCAGATATAGGAAGGTGCTTGCCAGTACAAATTTTGCAAAATTCAGCCAATGGCTTTCACATGCAGATAAAAAGATAGACAAGTGTTGTTATCTAGCAGGAGAGGACAGGGAGTTACTGAACTAAAACCAGGAGACAGGTCTTGAAAAAAAAATCCAACAAGAGAGAATGCTATATAAATACAGCATTTTAAGTGCAGAAGACAGAAGTCATCTATCACCACCTCCATACTTGAAAGGTATGGTTTAGACAACCATCTTGACTTTGGTAAATATTTATCTTGCACTGTATTATAAAGAGCAAGCCATCTACTATCTAGAGGGGCTGATGATATCTCGAGGGTCTCACTGTTGGGATCCCACATGGAAGCACTCTGGCTGACTTCAGGCTTACCATACTGCTGCTGCTCAGCAGGGCTGGCACAGTAACAGAGGTCTGGAAGCAGACAGAGTCCTCCAAGTTCTAATGCTAGGAACCACCTGTTTGCATCTCAAGTTTTGTATGGTATTATTGGTGGGGCATTTCTGTTTCCAAATACTGATCACTGACTTTACAAGAAAAGTGGATATTAATATAGATAGGGCACTGAACTACCTTGATAATCTTGTCTTCCTACATGGTTTGATAGCTTGTAAATTTCTCTGCATTAGAGGACAGGAGCCATGTCAGCAGAATCAGATTCTTGCATTGCTATCATTGCTATTACTATAGAGCCCTCCTGGCAAGTGGCAAAACTTACCGGTTTTCCTAAAACTGAAATTGATATGCAACAAACACCTTAAAAACTAAAGGATAAAGAGCTGTAATAAAAGTAATAACAGCTACAGCATAGTCTTAGCAACAGACAGTAGGTTGCATTACCATGGCAACTTTGAACATAAAATCCTACTGTCGTGCTACTCCCATCCATCTCCCAAATAAATTACAGCATAAATAAAAAAAACATTATTACTTATTCAATTTGAAATCTTTTGATTCTAGTCTTCAGCTAGGCTCTCAACTACTGAAATAAACATGTATTTAATAACAAACTTCTAAGACATCTACACTCCCAATTCCAAATCATTAGTCTTTAATTTTGTATAAAAGAAAAAGATCTGTTTTTTCTAAGACCAATGCTAAAAAGAGGTATAGAATTCCAATCTCTATGCAGAGTGCAATAGGTGAAGCTACTTCTGTTGTCATTCCCAAAAGACAAGGATTTTCTTCTCTCATGAATGCATCAAAACCCTAACTTATCCCGAATATAAATTCCATTTTCTTAACTGTAACAACATTCTAGATATAGATACTCTTTCTGAGACCCTTTTGTATTTGCCTATGTATTGTAACTTCAAACTGAATTTTTTCTAACATCTTTCTAACATCTACATCTTATTTTATTATATGCATTATATGGAACACAACTGGACTCCTTGAATCCCCCAGTGAGGGTTTTGCAGTTGAAAAACAGATTATTTTTCTGCAGAAAGCTGAGCTAATTGTCCAGCATTTATTCAACCAAATCTGCCTTACTGTTCTGCATTCTCATTTCTCACCCACCAATAATATTTGTTAAGAGATCTCTTAAATTAACTTTTTTGTTCTGCAAGTTCTTCAAGAACTTATATGTAAGTATACACACATAATGGGTTGCACTGACTGAGCCACAAGGCAACATTCTCATTTTCTGTTAAAGCACTATTATGTTGCCAAGCAGGAAACGGTTGATATTACAACCCATGTAAATCTAGCACAGCCATTACTTAAAATTTGATACATTATACATACCTAATTTATGTAAAATAACAATTGATATAATTATATAAATATTAATGAAAAAATGCTGCTCATTCTAAAGTGGAATAGAACAAATGGAACTCTTTTTAAATTTTATTTTTAATGTTCACTAATTTGGTATTAGCATTTTTTGTTTCTGAAAAAGAGAGGGCATGCTTGGAAATAACATGCAGAATGATAATCATAAGCCCTGAGCTCATTTCCTGGTTTCTTATGGAACAAACTTTTCTTTCCATGCCTCAGTTTTCCACTTCTGTGTTTTGTTTGTTCTGAGTAGACACTGAGCTCTCTAACGCAGGGCCTCAGCGGTTCCACAGCTTTTTCTACCTGCAGTTCTGGTCCTGGTTTCTACACTACCACAGTTCAAACACTAATTATCTCTGGTTTTTTTACGACCAACAGTTAAGTTAGACAACACAATAGAAAATGAATGCAGAGGGGTTTACTGGTGCCATTAAATCAAAATATGCTCTCAACTCTTTGAAGTGACACTTAAGAAAATTTCCCTCTATTTCCACAGCTTTGCCCACAAGATTTCTCCACCCTCTCTTTCCCATTAAACTACAAAAGACACATGTTTAAAGCCATAAGTAGTAATACAGCAATTGCCATTAACTACTTTTGAAACACCTAACATTAGCCAAATCCTCAAATCTATCAACACTTTTCACAGAACGGCAGCCTGTGGAGCTAAGCAGGAAAAGCACAAGACCCTCTGAATTTGCTCCGCTCTGGTTTTTGTGCTGAAATTGCACAGCTGCCACTTGCCTCACACAAGGAGTCTGAGTCTCTGTGATTCAGCCTGTCCCACCCTATCTAATGTGTGGTGCCTGCACAACCCTTTAAGGTGCATCAGTACAAAGCCAACGCTGGAGATGAGTGAGACACAATAAACTTAACCTGTCTCAGTCTTGTGCATTGACCACAGGATGATCCTTCCTTGTCAGTCTCTGCATGTTCATCTCCTCTTTTCCACCTCTGCTCTGCATTATAGATACATACACACATACATACATATATATATACACACACACACAAACACACATATATATATTATATATATTTATATTTATATTTGCATGTATTCCTAACTCTCATGTGACCCTTCTTCCTCGCCTCTGACTCAGCAGTAATTCAGCCTCCCCTCTGCTCAGTGCCCTCTCCTGAGGCTGGAGTACTGCTCAGAGGTTTAACAACCAGCCCAGCAGCACTGGCCACTTATTCTTTGCCATGGGGATACCTCAAGGGTCTTGATGGCTGGAGAGGGCAATGAGAGGGAGAAGGAGGAGAAGGACGCTGAGCACTGGCTTGGCAGCACAGGGAGGTGCCTGTTACATCTTGCAGGAGAAAACTTTACTCACAACCTGAAGCTCTGCTCTGATTAAAAGCTTTAGCTACATGGGAGACTGCAGGAACAAATGTCTTGAGGTTAATAATTTGAATTCTTCTTGTACATTGTATATTACAATAAATTCTTCTCTATCTTTTGAATTCAAAAGAAGTATCTACAGCAAATAATTGTAAATCTTCTTTCTTATTTTTAAATTTGGTCTAGTATCTCTATTGAACATATAAATACCTCCATAACTCAGTGAATTATTGATCAATAAGGCAAAAGAACTTTGTCGAAAATAAGCACTGGTTTTTAGCAATAAGGTAACCTTAGCATTATCTGTTTACTCAAGATGAGTATCTCCTGAGCTAGTCCTAGGCTAGTCTACATCTTAGCGTGCAATACTTCTTAATCATAATTTTTTTTAAATAAAAAGATAGCGTATGTATGTAACATAACTATTTGGGATGGAACCTGTTACATTTTGATGCTAGACACAAGAACAAAGCTGCATCAAGTGGAAGCTGAGTTTAACTGATCTACTGTCTGGAAAATACTTTTCACTTCCTGTTTTTTACACTGTATTTTTCAAATAATTAATTGGATTAAAAAAAAACCAAACCCCACAAAAAAAAAAAAAACCCCCCCCCAAAAAAAAAAAAACCCCCCCCCAAAAAAAAAAAAACCCCCCCCCAAAAAAAAAAAAACCCCCCCCCAAAAAAAAAAAAACCCCAAAAAAACCCCCCAAAAAACCACAAAAAACCACTCCATAAAACACCACACCCAAATCATGAAATGCAGAATCCTAATCTGGCTATAATTTAGCAAATATGCTACCTCTTAAACAGATCACTGATCTGGATCGTTCTTGCTTGTTACTATGCATTTACATTTTAAAACTTCAGAGAAGTGTGGCAGAAGAGAAAGCTCTGGATCAATCTCACATTACTCAAACATTAGCATAGTCTCTGCGCCCTGTTCACTGTTATGGTTCAGTAGCCTTAAATATCTACCGTCTAAAGTACAATTAAATAGCAGTTTACCTTTTTCCTTCATGGCACATTCTTAAGAGAGGTAAGCACAAGCTGGCTCAAAGGAAAATAATTATCTATATATTTTTGTAATTACAGAACACCTGATAAACCCATCTAATTAGGTGCTTCCCATGGGCTAAGTCTGGTTGTTTCCCCAGAACCTGGTTTTGTGTTTCCTGAGATGGCTGAGCCCTGACCATGACACAAAGCTGGAGCCTCTTCGCCAACCGATGTGCTGGCAACCAGAGCTCCAGTGAGCCCAGCAAACGTGCAAGCTGCTGCCAGGTAGCCTTTGCCCAACTTCTTTAGACAAATATGGGGTTCCACTCCAGCTCTTTATTCCAGAAACTGCAAAGCCCTATGACCTGAAAGGAAGAACAACTAGCATGGTATGCAGAGTGGGTTAAGCATGGCTTACCATAACCAGACCCCCTCTCAAGGACCTTTTATGTCACCATCTTCTTCCCTTATCCCATAATTATGTACACTGAGTGTTAATTTCACTTTGACAAGCAACAATGTCCCATAAGGGACCTGCACTGAACACTGTCCTTTGTGAGAAAAGGCCAAGCATACCTGAAGAGAGGGAAATCCTGTCTTGCCCTGGAAATAAATAGATTCCACTGGGCCCCTTGCTGAGGAGGACAGAGAGAGCAGGGGACAGAGAGCATTTTCCTCCTTCCTCCTACTCTGCACCTACTTACAGAAGAAGTCAGGAAAAAAACCTGGTTTTCAGACTCACTGCTCAACATCTGCATCAATACATATTTGATTAATAATCTTCCAAAACCACCACGAAAGGACAAAACCATGAATTAACATTGTAAAAACTGTACAAATGATTCATCTGCTAACTGGTCCAACCCAGCAGTCTCCATTTATGACCAACTACACTGGAGCTACACCTAGAGACTATCTGCAATTCAGGCCCATTGTGGCATAAACCTTGCCAAAGTTTTTATTTACTGTGTCAGCATCGAGAACCAGCAGGCATATACAGGCAACCCCCTGTGAAGGGAGCCAGCGAGGAAGCTTTTTGCAATGTTGCCAGTCCAGAGCAGGCTGGCATCACACCCTTTCTGGAAGCCAATACACACAGTACTATCTTCCTATTTAATGTCTCCCAATTACTTCATCCTTTAAGAAGCATCATTAGTAAATACATTTAATTTTTTAACTGTAAGGTTAACTTTATATTTGAAGTTTCCACTAAAAGCTCCATGTATTTCATCCTTGTTTTTAGTGAATACAGAAAAACAATAAAACCAAAACAGCACCAAAAATATTCACAATATTTCAGACGTTTTTACATGAGAAATGCCTGGTCCTCCAATGAACAGCATACACTGCAATACTGCCTTCAATACTGCCTTTCTCTATAACCAGGACTGAAAACAGAAGCTGAGGCTTTTGTCTCCTGTGTTCTAACATACTCTTAGGGAATTCAAATAGCTGCTCAAGTCTTTCAGAAAGAAAACTGCAATCTAAAACTTGTAATTCAACAAACATAGTCTTTTGGGTGGAGGCAAAGAATACTGGGGATGTTTTTATAAATCCCAAAGGAACAATAAACCATGCAAATAGTAATTTAATTTTGTTTTGCCTCAAAGTTTACCTTTCAATTACAGCTTAGCAACCCAGGAGTTCTGTCTTAGATATTAAACAGATCCTTTTCTGAGCAATCCAGCTCCTCAGGCTCCTCCTCAAACAGTATTTTAAAAGAGAAAGAGCAAGACAGCACTTCAGTATTTGCTCTTCACAACCCCCTGTAAATTCCAACAGAGAATAGCTCTGGCAGAGACCTTTTGGCATGTGCATGTGAAGACACATAAGGAGTATTTCTCGACTCATCCTCTTGTGCAATTAATACCAAGCAAAGTTTTTTTTGGGTTTTTTTGGGTTTTTTTTTCTTCTTCTTCTTTTTGTTTTGCATTTGGTGGGGAGGATTTTGTTGTTCTGAGAATTGAAAGACATAACAAACAGTAAGGTTACTGTCTTTTTCTTCAAAACTGATCAGCTTGAATAACCACTGAGTGTAACTTGAAGCAATATTTGGAAAAAGGTTTTGTTTTTCCTAGAATCTACCTTAACAGTATATTCAAGTTAAGGATTAGCAAAGAAAATCAAGACCTGTATGAAAATAATCTTAACTAGTTAGACTCTACTTCCAAATGATATCTAATATGAAGGTTCTGCAAATTAGGTTTTAAATTGTTAGAGAAAAGCAGTTCAGAAACTCTGCTAGAAAACTTCCACGAACCTTCTTTACTCAAGTATTTGGCTGACTGACTCAACCAGTGAAACACTTACCTAAACGCTTCGAAATTTTGAAAAAGTTAAATTTTAATTTGGTTCTATACTGACAAGAAAGTCCATGAAGATTTGTAAGAATCAGCTCATCATTATCACATTACTGAAGAATGTAATAAAATTCTGTCTATAGCTGTAGAACTGACTAATGTTTTGGAGCAGGCTCTAATACCAGATGTATCTTACTGGGAGAAACGCTGTACTCTTTTAGTTCCCACACAAGTGTAGCAAGGTAATTAATGTACACTGAATTCACAGCTATTCAAGCACAGATCCTGTATCAACTATACGATGAAAAACACTGATTAAAATTTTACCAGCTGACAGAAGTGTGCCTAGTGTCTTAACAAAGGATGTATATTCCAGTTTACCTTAAAGCGAGCCTCCTGTTTTATTCCTTCCCAATACCAAACAGCTGAGTAATTCTCTCTCCAGAATGCAACATGATCCAATGAAGCAGGAAGGGATTGGTAAAGAGAAAAATAAATAAATTCTTCCAGCACCATCTTTTTGTTTAGTACACTACAGCTGTGAGCTCATACTTCAGATTAGTTGTTTCAGTATGAGATGTTCCTATTCTCTAAGTCTTTATGAGATAAAGCTCTGCAAAAGTTTGTTGGTTTTTTTCCCCTAGATATAGGAAGAACAGTATTTCCTAGATCTCAGATATCAAGTACTGGGTGTCTTCAGTCCCTGTGCTGGCTCCTGCAGTTGCTCTGAGATCTGCTGGCCCATCTCCAGGTGTCCCACCAGCCCTAGACCTCGAGAGATCTCGTGCACAAAGGCCAGTGGAGGTAGTGGTTACATGTGGTCGCTCCCCACACAGGAGATGAACAGTCTGCCCTGCTTTTCCACCTGAGAAGACAAATCTGATTTTTGTGAACTGAATTTCCATTTGTATAATAAAAGGGGAAAATAATTTCCACTCTATGCAAATGGGAACAGGGTTCTGGGGGTGACCTGGTCGCTTTCCCATTCCTTGATCACCTCTGTGACCTCACTTCCCAATCTCAGTAACTGGCATCATCACTGGGGATCCCAGAAAACTAAATGTGTTGGTCTGAGGAGTAACAAGAAGAAAAGAACAGGTTGTCCTGAGCCTTCCACAAAAGGAACAGCTGATGCAGTACACCCTCAGGCCCCTTTGGGAGAGGCAGCAGTCACTGTTCCCAAATCTTTCTTTTTCAGAAACTGAATGACTGCATCTGTGTTCAGATACTGCAAAGACTGAAGATACTGCAGGAACCACTGTGGTCAGTGAAAAATCAAAGTTGTTTGCACTGGTGAAGGGTAAAAAAAAACTCAGGCAAGCAGGATCCTACCACTACTAAAAGGATATGCTATTCTGTTTGCATATTACTGAGGAATCCTGAAATTTCAGATCAGAAATGGAGTTGGAAGTTACAACTTCCATTCTTGAATACAATCACATGTATTCAAGACCTTGATCCAACAGTCTCAGAACTGTCTCCTAAAAACAAGCAGTGACAGCTAGCACTCCTAGGACACTCATGTTAGGCTGTGAGGAAATTCAGCAGAGACCAACACGCTTCTAAGAACTAGACCCAAAAATTCACTTATCATTTTTTCCCCCATAGTCAGGTAAATACATGAAGTGGAACAGACAAAAAGTGCAAGAAATTGAAGTTAATATACACTTTTTAAAATGAAATATATGTAACTCTTAGTAAGAAGTAAGCCCTGTAATCCATCCTCAACATGTTAACACATACAAAGGAAAAGTATTACATTATACACTAATAGCCAGAAATATTAGTGAAGAATGGAGAAACTGAACTCAGTTTTCGCAAATCACTAAATTGCCTTCAGCAATATCTTGTCTAGCAGATACAAAAGGTAGGATTTTCTTTGTCTATAAAATGAGCTTTTCAAAGAAGAGTATACATAGCTAAACCTGAGTTGTACATAGGTTATTTGAGTTTCTTTCACAACTACAAGGTACTAGAAAAAGAAGCACCTTTGCCACCAACCTTTGTAGCATTACTTAAAATCTTCAGAAAATGTGCATAACCATAAAAAGATCAGTAGTCATAGAGTATAAATGTTTTCACTACATTTATGAGAGAGCGGAGGTAGCCTGGGGAGATCAAAGCCAACTATTTTACATTTTTCCTCAGTGTTTAGTCCAAGTATCTTTCCTTCATTTATTTTCTCTGAGATTTTATGTGCTAAGTCTTATAATATTTTCAGCTGAAATCAAGTAAATTTTAGCCCACGTGAAATCCTGTGTCATCTAATCAATAGTGGAGCAGGCAGTACTATGAGAATTTTTCTATGGATACTAACATTACATACAGTAAAAAAAAAAAAAAAAAACTAGAAAAATCCTCCTACACCATAAGGCATCTTCAAATATCTTCAGATGATTTCACATCCTAGTCCTTGAAGGACAACATATTCCCTGAATAAAACAGTCTTAAATGTTTGATAGATTCTGAGAAGAAATTCTTTAGCAATCTTAATTCTCTAATCTTATCAACAGAATAAATAGGACAGGTGTGAAATATATTTATTTTATTGAAAGCTATTCTGCACATCCAAGAAAGCTTCATCTCTACCCATTCTTCAAAGGCTCTTATTATTTTACACTATACAATAAACTATCAATAAGACCTTGTCTTTTTCTGTCACAGTATGAATGAATTTGAGGTGGGTTTCCCTTCCCAATATAATTTTTTCCAAAACACCAGGCACTTAACATTTCAGATTTATCATAATTAGCTAAAGAAAAAAAGACTGCCAACAATATGTGCTTGCTATTGTTTTTAAGAGTAGAAGTGGGTTTGTATAAACAGTTCTACATCATCTGCCTGGCAAGCCATCGGCTCCATCTGTGAGCAGCCCTTCAGTGTGGAAGTTCCTGCCTAATTACTGCAGACAGATGTTGTCCCGTTGTAGCTGTAGACACTGTGGAGGCTCCTGCCATGTTAATTAACCAGCTTAAAGACATTCCTTTTACGAACTGAAAAACCTAGAAATACAGTAGAAATGCAAGGTCTCACCTTACCGCCTCTTTTTTTTCTAAACGTGGTTTTCTCTATACTCCCTGCTAGATGATCAGTGGAAATTCAGCCTCACTTGGTATCTTTAGTATCTTTAACCTCTCCTCACCCAAACAGTCCTTTTCAGATGGCTTTGGGCAACTACTCTGAGCGACCAGCATAATTTTATACTTGCCAGAGACTAATTTCACTAAAGTAGCCTATTAACACATGGAAATGATCCATGATTTCTCTAAAGGTTATACTGACAAAACAACAAGTGGCAGAGGTAGCCATGAATTAAATCAGACTGGTACGGGATTTGAGTAGCCAAGTGCCTGAAAAATCCTCTAATGGAAAAAAAAACCCACAAAGCTCAAAGAAAGGGGAAAGAGAAATACGTATTTACACACATGTAAAATACATGTTTATGTACATAAAAAAATATTTAAACACATTTCAAATATTTTTAAGATGTGATGTCTCCCACAACAGTGAATTGGTAAGGTAGTCAAAATGGTTTCTGTGTAAATTCTTTTATCAGGAGAAACAAAGGTTTAAACACTGCAAGTATTTCAGAAACATGACCCTTTCCTAAAATTTTATTTACCAGTAAGATACTAAGATGAAAGAGTTTGACAAAAAGATTCAAGTTGAGAAAATAAACTGTCCTCTCATTCTCTTGTTTGCACTTTTATTCTGGCTGGGAAAACAGATGTTTGGAGATTAACTGAAAGAAAACATATATGCTCTGCCCCTGTTATGTCTTCAAGTAACACTAAAGAATTCATATGTGACTAGTGGTAAAGCTCACAAAATATGCAGGTTTTTTAAACTACTATTGTTAGGGGTTGCTTTCCTTCACAAAGCCTTCTACAAGTGGTCACAGCAAACCTGACCAGTTCAAAATACAGGTAGAACACCAGACTTTCCCAGTTATTTGCAAGCAAGGTATGAAGGTAAAGTAGGCTCAGTTCATTCTTATGTAGATATTAAATATAAAGGCCATTTCACACATGGGATACTAATGCTGGAAACTGAAACTGACTTCTGAGAATCCATTACGTCCAAACTCCTTCACATCAAACACTGCTCATCCTTCACCCTATTATTAAGTAGAACATTTAGTTTACATGAAGGGGTTTTGGTCTCCAGGAGATTCTGCACTTCAGAATAAAGGTGGAGAAGAGGATGGCACCTCAGGTTTTCAGGACCTGAAATCTCTGCAACAAGCACTTACTTAAGTGCTGTGCCCAGACGACTGCAACAAACAAATGAGAAGAGTCATGATCCCCAAAAGTGACTTGTTTTAAAGTAATAATGTTAAAGTTGAAAAAGTTTCCATATTTACGCTCAGATCACTAAATGATCCTACAACATAGCTCTGTTTCTGCGACACAAAACATCACAGCAACATACAGATTAAGGAGGTGAGCTGGACCTGACTCTTGGGACTCTCCTAACACAGTCTAATGGAGAGGCAGCTCCTGAGTCAGGGCTCCAATTCATAAACAGGCCATGTCCTAGTGCCACTTTATTTTTCCACTTGGTCCCAATAAAAGGTGAATCTAGTTTTAAGTGCAACTGCAGCCTTCCATCTATCAGGTCAATGCACACTGCCCTACAGTACTGCTTCACCAGCTGTAAGGCAGAGTCAGGAGACAAGAGGCACTAACTAAAACCTACTCATAACTTAGGGAAATGCTGATAAAGAGAACTGAAAAATCAGATGAAAATTAAGAGAAGAGCCAGGAGCATACAGCATTATGTCCTTGAAGTAAGGGAGCATTCATATACAATCTATTCCATCTTCACTACCTATAAATAATTATCTCTTACAAGACTTTTGAACCTCAAATTACTAGATTTATTAAATCCTCTCAGACATCAGTATAAATATCACTGTAAAAAAAGGATGTCTTTCCTATATGGCAGGTATTAGTCCTGAGGAGGTCCCACTGAGAAGTAGGAAAGAAATCACTCTGAAAAAGAACTTTGACATTGGTCGAGACAAGACAGCAGTCAGCATATAGAGCATGGATGCTAAATGGCTGCAATGTACTCAGCAGTTTACCAAACAACTGCACAAAATGAAATGGTAATGCACATGCACACCCAAAATATGTGGCAGGCACACAGATGCTGCCATACAGATGGCTGCTCTAAATGCAAATAAAACACCCCACTGCCTAGAACATGATGTTCTTGAGTGTGTGATGGCTAGTGTGACATCTTTAAAAATATCTCATCTGTTAGGTACGAAAGATGATATGTAATTACTTCTTCACAGCTCTGCAGTAGGTCCAACATCCTTCCTCCTTTGTGTGAAAAATCTATTACAGTCAACTCTGAGCCTCCATAATTGGTCTCCATTAGTAATGATTTACATGATATTACAGCTTTCACTGAATGTCAAGGTAATTTTCTTGTTTTCTTTATTTGAATCCTTTTATGAATTTTAGTTTAAAGGAGTACCTACTGTAAACATGTTCTAACAGAGGAGACTGCTAAAGAAAAACAAATTCTAAAGTTCATGAGACTGTGATTTTGAAATATCTTGTCATTACAAAATTGACACTATTCATTTCTAGCTATGAAGACTTTGTATTTATTTTTGCACCCATCATGAGGAGTGAAGAATTCAATTTTCTGCTCTGACAATGGCATAGGACAGGGTGGAACAATCTGTCACTCCACTTGGAAACTTGATAACATGTTGTTTTCAATTCATACAGCTTCAGTGGTTGCTAGGAAATCCAAAGTTAATCTTCACAAAAGCCATTTCTTAGGATTACATGCCAAAACTGGGCTTAGGACTGTAGGCCTGAAAACTTCCAGGACAAGGACAGGCCTTGAGTCACCTCCATTTCCAGCTGTAAACCCAGAGGAGAAGCTGATGTTGGAAACAAGGCTGCCTCCCACACCAGTCGCGTGTTGGATGGAGGAGCGTGGCACGCAGGTGCATGATATGGCAAGCTGGTAGAGCAGCACGGAGTTGAAATGTCCTGGCTGTACACTGTGAGACACTGGACCCAAAAGAGAGGCAGTATAAGCATCCTCTCTTCAAAGGAGCTGTTCTAGACTGAGATTGACCTGAGCTGGGGGGGTACAGGAACTACCAGTACAGCTTCTCCGTGGGTGTGACTCATGCAGCTCCTCATGGTGGTGTTGACAACAGACTTGTTAAGAGTGTCTTCTCAAAACCTACAGAGCCAAGCTATGTCCTGCATTTCCACATTTGACAAAGGTAGTCAAAGTCACTCTCTAGTCACTGACCTCCAACCAGGAAGGTTAAGATTCAGAAAGAAATACATGTGACAGTGTTTCATAATGCCATTTAGACATGGAAAATAAAAGGTAGAAAGAATGTATTGGTTGACACAACTGAACTGCTCCGTTTAAGACGGTTACTAACAGTAATTTAGACCTTGGTTGGTTTTTTTCTTTTCTTTTTTCTTTTTTTCTTTTAATACGGGTCACTCTTTAATTCACACTTACTAAAGATTATTCAGGAACTACTTAGGAAAGCATAAATGAACTTGAAAAGGAGGAAGATCCACTGAAAATCTGCCCTGGGCAGATTTGTTTTCATTTTGAATAATCCATCTTTCTTCCAAACACAATTTCCATTGATCATCACTATAGAGAAAATCTGCTTTCCTTTAAAAAGTAATTAAGAGTAAGTTGCTTTGTGTTCACTTCTCTGTAGCCAAGTCTTCGTATCATAAAACAACCATTACCATTTACACTATTGGTGAACTTCTCAGGGAGATTAATAGGGAGTTTTGAGGGCTCTGCTGTCCCAGCAGATGATGATCAGTTATTCCTGAGGATCCCATGAAAAATCAGGACAGAACAACTCAGAGAGCTAAATGGGAACAGCTGCAGCCACAAATGACCACGCTCTGACTGAACAAAGAAATTCACTCCTAACAGCTCCATGCTGTCCATAACAACCTATCAGGGTAGCACATTCTACTTGGAAAAAATATTTATCTGTCAAGTAGTAATTTTTCAAATAAAATTAAAGAAGCAGTTCTTGGAAGCTCCAGACGACATCAAACATTGTCCCTAAAAACCAAAATGTGGAAAACACTGCAGTATTATTCTGCACTGAGGAGGGAGACCAAAAGAAAAGCAGAAGGCTGTTTTAAGATGTAATTCACTACTGATTAAAAAAACCAAATCACCCCCCAGCCCACATAATACAAAAACTATAAGTCTTCAACATGGTAGAGAAGTTTCCTTAATGCTGTAGTATATAGAAAGAGAATAATGTTTATGCAGAATCAGGAAACTGTCCAAAATCATGGTCAACAGTTACACATACTAAGTATTAGGAGAGATCTCAAAATTATGCTTGAATTGCTAACAACTACTTCATGAGACATAAATGACAGACTCAAACAAAACTCAGGTGGGTTTTGTTCTTCTTTTTTTCCCAATTCTAATTTTCTACCATCACAGCAAACAGCTAAACAGCAAATGTTCAGATCCCCTGAGCTTTACTAAAACTTTTTTTGGCCAAAATATTTTAAAAAACCCCAACTTCGTAAGGTGTTGGGCAGAAGTGGGGCCAAGAAGCTGTGTATTGTATTGGATCCTGCTGTACTGACTTCTCCTCTGGGACTCAAGCCTAAGATGGACGAAGGACTGGTCCCTCTCCCTGCCACAATGGGAAGGGATTGGTTAAGCAGCACGAGGTGCATTTGCCTGCCCTTTCTTTGGTTTGTTTATGCTGTCAGAGCTGCTGGGTGCTGGCAGTGCAGCCAGGCTGGCCATGCATATTAGGTCTGGACCTACAAGGGCTCTTCTGGCTGCTCTTATTTGGGGAACATAAGAAATGAAGGCAGTTTGGCAAAGGAAGTGGACTTACAAGCTAAGATACGAGCTTCTCTTTTACTGTCAATGAGGTGAGGGCCCCCCATGGACCCATCCCAGCCTTACAAAACATACCTAGGGAAGTCAGCCTGGGGAACAGAAGAAGCCCCTACACCCCTCTGAGCTTTCCCAGCCTTCACATGCCCATCTGCTTCTCCCAGACCTTCCACCCCTCTGCACGGCCTGGCAAGTCCTACCAGCCTTCCTCAGCCTTCCTTGTCCTCAATTTCTTTTACTAGCACTAAAATACTGAGTTCTGCTGCAATCAAAGCTAAGCACATAATATGTATTCCTTTGTTCTTGGAGAGGCCAAATTTTGCCTTGTCCAGTGAGAAACCTTGAGCTGGATCTAGATCAGGCCCATCACAAACTAACATCACCAGAGTCTGGCAGAACCTAAAGGTTGAGAGAAAATTCCCTATATCTAATACTTAAATGTGAGCATTTGCATGTGAGCTACATGTCTCAACTCTCATTCCAGTCAAAGTTGTAAGCCAGTGGAGCTTAGGGAAGTATTCAGTTGATTCAATTTCCACTGGCTACAGCAGGAACTTAGGTACCAAATTTGAAGCATCTTAACCTGGAGCTGAATCATTGACCCCTAGTGATCAAGAACAAAATTCTCTAGAAGGATTACAGTTTTAGGACAAGCTGTATAGAAAGGAGATACCTATTTAAATGCTGGGGTAATTTAGAATAACATGCAAAATCCCATTAGAATCACCCTAATTTTTTGTGGGTTTTTTTTTTTTTTTTTTTTTTTTTTTTTTTTTTTTTTTTGTGGGGGTTTTTTTTTTTTTTTTTTTGTTGCTGGTGGTGTTGTTGTTTGGATTTTTTTTGTTTTGCTTTGTTGTTTTTGAGGCTTTTTGTATGTTTGTTTGCTTGTTTTTGGGTTTTATGGGTTTTTTTGCGGAGGGGTTTTAATTAAGTATTTTCAACAGTTATCTGATACAAAATAAATCGGATTTAAAGGCTATTAGTTCAACAGTACCAAGGGGAAAAATCCACCTGGACAGGTTTTTAGCAGAAATCTATTTTGAGGCTATTACTCAAGAACACTCTAGCTTTCAGTATGTTTTCTGATTGCAAATTCATACTTTCCTAGTCTTAACTCAGAAAGACAATAACATACTAAAACATTTGCTATTCGTAGCAAGCTATGTTTAAGCTCAACTAATTAAACTAAACGCTTAGCAAAAAACTACTAAGAGTACATAAGTATGCTTTGTGAAGTCAAAACTCAGAAACCACTCATTACCACAATAATTACATAATAATTGTGGTCAAATACATTGAGCTACACGCTATGGTGCCCATATCTGAATATTTACTTTTAGCTTACCACAGTTCATTAACTACCATCTTATACATTCTTGAGCAGCACTACATGAGATGCTCTTAGGCTGTACAAACCCATTGAGAGATGTGGAAACATCCTCTGTCAGCTTGCCTAAATCTGCATGATCTTTGCTATCTGAAACTAATGAATACTAATTTAAAGGCTCCCTTCCAAATTCAGTCCCACAATATAAATGTAACACCCACCACTCTTGTGAAGTACCTAATGCTTCTGCTTCACTGTACTTGCACAGCAGTTATATGCAACAGGAGAAAATGAGGATTTTCACCAGGGCAGTAAAAAAATGACATTTGAAATATGTGTGTGTGTGTGCAGTTTGAGTCACTAAGTGCAGTTTGAGTCAATAGGCCAGTTTCCTCAGCTAGCTGAGGAATGCTATGGTTGCCTAGCTGATGTTCAGTGCATTTTCATACAGAGATGAAGCTCTGCTTTTTTAATGAAATTAGTACTAAAGTGAACAGTTTTCATTGCTGGGGATATAGAGTTTTGCTGCAATTTCTTGCCTTTAAGAGGAGTAGGCTAATGGAAAACATTTAGTAACATTTAGCAAAGAGTCCCAAAGAAAGTTACATTACATTTTGGCTGGATTGGAAACACTAAGGGAAATACTACAATCCATCTCACAATATTTTTGTTCAGTTTCCATGAGATTTTGGGTGAAGAACTTTGATGGGCTTTGAACTTTAACAAGCCTACCATCTTCAGGTCAAGCGACATTAACACATTTCTCTGTCAGCACACAAAGAAACATCCATGGCTTTGACAAGTCTACATACATAAGGCAGACTGCTAAGGCAGAACACCTATTTTCTTACAAATCCAATATAGGATCACATAGACAGGCCTTGTATGACTTAGTCTCCTTGTCTGTCCTCAAAAGAATATTGAGATAAGACTTCTTTGCAGGCTTTTGTGTAAGCATATGTTTCAACTAGTGCGGGCCAAACCCTGAAACTGTAGGGGAAAAATTAAAATGCTAGAAAAACGAAAAAGCAAAGAGAACACTTTTCATGATCTCAGACAACACTGTTCTCAGTGTGTGGTTTATCTGGGCTTTAGGGTACCCCTCGGCAATTTCTAAGAAGTGACTCTAAAATAAGAACCAGAACAGAATATATTTGAACCATAGGCGTGCCTACAACAGGAAGCTGCATTTTAAAACAGATTTTGCAAAGGCACCTTTTGTGACAGCAAACAATTGCTAACTTCTTAAAATTTTTCTGCAACTTCGTGACAGGAATGTCAGCTTGTGGTAAGTGCTGACACATTGACATGTTGTCTCCAATTAATTTCAATCACTAGCATCTCTGCTATTTGTTATTCTGACTAGATCCATTTCTATGGAACTAGTAAGCGAATGAATCAAAGTACCTTAACTCATGAGCATTTTTATTACACATTTTGTTCTTTAAAGCACTCTGTCAGGATGAGAGAAAATAAGGACTGCTAAGGAAGGGAATCTTGAGTTGTTATGTGACTATTTTCTCTGATTCTTATCTTACACTCTGTAACTCTATGGAAAGTATGATGATATTCTCATTCCTGCTGCAAAGAGAGATGGGTGCATGCTGTGCTCTTCTAGAGAGGGTTCTTTTTTTCACTCCAACTGCTCTTGTTATCAATCTAAAGGGAATTCTACTCTTAGCAGATACCTATGACCACTCATCATTATTTTCTGAAGTTCGTGGCTCAGTGACAAAGCCTCTCATTAGAAGAAGGGATTTGTTCTCTCATAAGGATGTTTTTCCACCTCTGGCCTCCTGCATTTCCTTTGTTCATCCGCCTGTCTTTTCAAGAGATGCATAAAGTTCAAAATGTACAGCACCCAACACCCTGTCTTTCTGCAATCTGCCATAATTTCTGCATGAACTCTGTGCCCTGGCATTAGCAGCACAGCGGAGCCCATGGGAGGGCAGGGGGGTTCTCCCACCCAACAGGTTGTGCAAATGTGTCTTTACTGCACAGACAACTAAGTTTTTGACAGCTCAAGGATGATTAACATTTTCAAGAGCCTGGCAGCTACCTCTGCTAAAGCAGAAGGAAAATGGTAGGTAAATAAAGCAAATACATGCTCACCATTTAGCAACAGCTTTTCTCTCTTCATGATTCCAGTTTTTGTAATCTTCCTGTCAAAAGTTGTTTGTTTCATACACAAGCACTGCTGCACAAAGCCCTGCTAATCTGCCCTTGCCGCCTCCTCCTGTGCTTCAAACATAACAAAAGGTGATTTTCTTTCCTTTTTTGCCTAATTAATTTAAGTAAACTATGTGTTCTTTTCATTAAAAACCTTCTTTACACAATACTCAAATACCATGTCTTAGACCCAAGCATTAGGAATTTATTAGATATAAACAAACATACCATCAAACCTGGTACTTGAAACAAAAAAAATTCTCCTTTCCCCAACATCTCTTTGTTCTCCAAACTACTGTATTATTTGCTGTACTCAGATTCTGACCATAAGAGACTGTTCTTGTTGATAAATACAGTGTAAATTTCCAACTCTATCAACATCCATCAGCTCGCCTAAAAGCTTCCATTTTGCTGTTATTTCATTAAACACAAGAATCATGCAGCGCAGTGAAACAGATTTGGAAATAGAATGTTCATGCTTTCCTGCTGGGTATGTCATGCAGAGCATGATGAGATATCTACTCTTTCAGAATTTCAGATAGAAATAAGAGTTAATTGGATAGGATTTGTCTCTCTCATGCACCCAGTCACTTTCACAATGCTCTGAAACTGGCTTTTTCCAGCTTTCCCTTCATAAAGAATTGCTACCTACGTCCAGTCACAATGAATTGTTGGACACTTATGAAACAAAATCAGCTTGCTTGGACTGTTATTCTAAAAATTCAAAGCTCTGAAAAGGATTCACAGCTCAGAGTGATCTGACAATTAGAGAAAAATAGAATGCAGCCTAATAATTTTCAGTGTCAGTCCTGGTTTGATCCTATTCTACCCTAAAACCATCTTCAGACCCAAACCCAGGACAGCTCCAAATCTGCAGGATGAATGGGCCTGAAATGCACATGAACTCATCAGAAAAAGTGCAGAATAAGTCTGAATTTTGACCAAGCAAATGTATTTCTCTAATGACATTTTTTTGTCCTTTTTGATCCTGAATGGTTCCTATAGGATATATCAGATTTAAAACAAGAGTGTTCCCACTAAGAATTTGAACCCTGAGATATTAAATTTCGTAAGTTTTTCATTTGCACATCCATGCATAAGTAATAAATATCACTCACTCCTACTCCTAACAACTTACTGTTGTGTTCAATGACAAAATACATAACCTTGGCATTACCAGCCTTGCATTTCAAAGGTATTTCATAATTCTTTACCTCTTGGCTTGAACAGTAGTACTGTATGTACAAGGCCCTCCTTGAACTTGTGTAATTCAAAACTGTTCAGAAACTTTTCCTCAAACTAATTTCTTCAGAGAAAAAAAAAAAAGCAAACAATAATAATAATAACATATTCCAATAAAGGATTTCTGTTAAGCCTTTTTGTTAAAAATAAAAAGTTCCTTTCTCTTTTACCCCAGAAAAGCAGTTTTCATTCCTGCTTATTTCAAAGGAATGTCTGCAATTTTGTGGTATTATGCAAACTCCTCAATTAGCAGTCCACAAGGTGTTTTGAGAAACAGTGCCTAATGTGTTACAGACACATTTAGTGGCCAACCTCCAACAGCCTGAAAAAATGCCTTTTTTGAAAGAAAGTTTGGGAATTAAGTCACCTCAGTTTTACTGGGAAATGCTAATAGAAATAATTCTTCCAACAGTTAATAAAACTTTCTTTTTATTAGTTGTTGTTGCTTTATGTTCTTTTACAGGAACAGAGTGGGATATTTCTGGCACCTCAGCAATTTGGTTTCCTTCAGTCTGTCCTTAAAATCCAGTTCTACAACTACTCACTGCTGAGCAAAGTGGTTAGTCCTACAAATTGTACTCATTAGTTGAGAGCAATTCCAAAAACATCTGTTCATTACATTTGTTTGTTTAGATTTGTTATGGGACTTAGTAACTGTGGGGGTTTTTTTCACCTACACTGCCCAGCGTAACAGGACACAGATTGTTAGGCTGCTTGAGAGAGTAACCTTCAGGACTGGGTTTTACATCAGTAAGAGCAGTAAAGGATGGGATACACGCTTTATTCTGGGAGTACTCCTGGGCTACACCAAGATTACCACTGAGCAGAATGTGCTGTGTGACACAGCTTACCTGCACTTCAGAAACAAGACTCCACAGATTTAAAACACCCAAAGCAGCACTGACAGACACAAGTGACAGCCAAGTTGCTGCTCATTCATAGGGCTGAGGTTTTATTCCTCCCTTCCTCACCAGAACCATGGAAAGATTTTATGAACGCCAAAGTCAGAAGAAAGGTAAGGACATACATATGTGCATTTCAAACACTCATGACTGTATTATGCCGAGTATTTCCTACCCCTTAATTTCTCTTCCCTGCAGAGGAAAAAACCCTCATCCTATTGTTAGCAATCTTTTACAAGTGATCCTACCCTAGCCAACTCCAATAAGCACGCTTTATTGCTCAATTAGTTCTTTATTTCTATCATGCAGAAGCAAGATCTTGAAAAGTTTAAACCTTTTTTTCTTCTTGGCTCACACTCTACACAAACTGTTTCTAAAACTCTCATCCTTTCTCACTGATACATAAAAGTTCCTGGTCTCCTTTTTCCAGTTTCTAATCGTGCCTCAACTCCTCACGAAACTCCAAGAGGCCCTGGCAGGCTGAGCAGCTCCTCTCTCTCATTCTTTGCTAGCACTAAGTGGGGTAGAGTGGGCCTTACTGGACAAAAGGACAGAAGGGGCAAGACTTTATTAATCAAGATAAATTATTAATCAAGATACTCTTGAAAGATTTTAATTATCATCAGAAAATGAGTATCTTAAACTGTGATAATTTTTTTCCTGAAGGCATAAAATAATGTGCATATCTAGAAACATAATAAATTACAGATCAGCTGTAATTTATTTACATTGTGTAAATAAAGATGCAGTGGTTGAATTAGACATATTTCTGAACCTCTGGGGCTGAGTACCATTTAAGTCATTGAACAGCACATCAAAATCTATTTTTGTTTTAGTTTTCCTGAGAAATCAGTTTTGGTGACCAAGTGTCATTTTACTCTTTCTTGTTTTAAAATCTGCCAAAGGAAATTATGTATTTAAAAATATGAAAGACATAAACCAGTAAATTAAAAGTTTCAGAGGAAGGATCAGAGCTTCAGCTAAGTGATTCTTACAACCTTGGCTTTACTCTATGCTTTACTGGGCCTCAAGCTGACAAAATGGGGTCAGACAGCCAAAGTCTTTCCCTTTTGGTTCAGTCTGGCAAATTGGGAAGGGCTGAGTCAGTCAGAAAATATGGGGCCCAATCTGTTCTGTTAGAACAGCCACTTTGGTAGCTGGTCTTGCTAACAAGCCATTACTTTCAACAACCTGAAGTCTTCCAGGCAGTCACCAGCCTTCAAGTCTAAGGCAGGTTATGTGATGGTACTTAAAGTGTGCATTGGTTTATTAAACCAACTGCCCTGCTGCTGAAGGAATCATCCCTCTAGCTCAGTTATGTTAGAGGAGCATGCAAACACCCCTAGCCTCCCTCAATGCAAGATATGTTAAATACGTTCAATAACCTGACTAAGGAACTTGTAGGTGGTTTCCAGAGTTATCATCCCTCTGTACCCACACGCTGCAGGCTGCTTTTAAAGGTGAACTGTATAGGAGCCCATGATACAAACTGTTTTCATCTCACTAGCAGGCATAAGTCTCTCTGTCAGAGGTCAGCATTGATGGCAAAGCAGATCCAGAAGGCCAAGGGCTTGGCCCTCATCTTACCTGTCAACTAACAAGAAAGCTCTCTAAGTCCATGCAGTTTCAAAGCTAGAAAGTCAAAGACAAATTTATATGCTTTTTCCTGTTTAATTAGAGCAGTAAGAAAAAATGCCACTCTAAGCCTAAATAAAGTGCATTTAGGACTTGGGCTCTATTTCAAGTTCTTATTAGCTCCTGGAAAGGTGCCACAGCAGCTCAAAACCTCTCCTGCCTGAAGCTGCTTAACTCTGCTGCATCTGCATGGAAGAAGACCAGTTCCTTTGGATTCCCCATCTGTGGCTCTGCTCTCGGTGTGCTGAGCTGCCTGAGCCAGAGAGGCAGCTCTGCTCTCCATCCTCCCGTTACCCTGCAGCCCAGAAACACAACCTGGTGCCACACAGCTAAAGGCACCACCAGACCACCACTGACCCAATGCACAGATCACCTGTGACATGTCAACACAGCCCTGAGCAGCTTCTGAGTGCCTCATGCACAATTCACGCTTCCTGAAGTGGTTTCTATGTGTATTTTGAAGGCTGACACCCCAAGCTCATTTCTGATCTGTTGCACCGCGGCATGGAAGAGCTCTAAATGCTAGCTGACTTCCCCCACAAAGCAGTAAGTTACACACAGAGTCTTTGTTCTCCACACCTCCACCCCCAACAACAACCAAAAAAAAAAAAAAAAAAAAAAGGCTGGCGGCTTTCCTGTAAATTGGTTCATGCCTTCAGTAGCTAAAAAGGAAATAGAAGAAAGTCAGTTCCTTCCTCCACTCTGCATCTTATAACAGACTCGTACAGAAAAGCCAACACAGTGGTCACCCATCCTCCTCCCACCTCTCCTTTTCAAGCAGTGGAGACTTTGAGCTCTTTGAACGCCATTTCCTTTTCTAGCAGTCTGCAGGTTGCACTTTCAGAGCCTGTCACTGGGGATTTGGGAAATCACAATGTGTGGCTCCACCAGCTTGACTTACTGCCTCTCTTGGCTGGTCAAGCACTCAGGTGTGGTTTTCCACCCAAAGCAAATAGGAAAATACACTGCTCGAGGTAATGGGAGCTGGTAGGAAGCTCCTTTTGGTTTTGGGTTTTTTCATTATTTCCCCCATGTTTCTTTATTTGTAGAAACATCTTGTAAACAGAGACAGAAAAATTAAATATTTACTCAGATTTTCCATGGTTCCATTGTAACATCTGTTTGCAGATTTTACATCTGATATCAAAGGGAGAGAAGTAACAGAGAAAACAGTTTTAATTGTTTCATCTTCCCTTCCCCTTCAAAGAGTGAGTACTCCTGTCCCCAAAGGGAACTGAATGTCACCTGTTTTGTGAACTGGTGCCTCCTGTTCACAGGCCACCTTCCATTAGCACCCATATCAAGACTAAAAGAAAGTATTTTCTTATTTCATCCTCGAGGATGACAGCCTGAAGTGGAGGTGATACACACCTTACTTTCAAAGAAGTTTTTGATTTATACAGCACTCATGGGCTACTTAGATATTTTGGGAACTGACAGATGAAGCAGCTAAGCCACTCTCCATTATATTTGAGTAGCTGTGGCATTTCAGTAAAGCTCCCACCAACTGGAAAAGGGGAAGCAAAATCCCCATTTTTATAAAAGGGATACAAGGAAGACACTGGGGACTACATGTCAGTAGGTTGGTCAGGCTCGGGCTGGTCAGTCTCACCTCTGTGACAAGGAAGATCATGGAGCAGATTCTCCTGGAAACTATAATGAATGCTCACATGGAAAATAAGGAGGTGATTGGTGACAGCAAACAACAGCTCCAGTAAGGACAAATCATGCCTGACAAATTGGTGGCCTTCTACAATGGAATTAATGTGTTGGTGGATAAGGGAGGAGCTACTGTCATCATCTACCTGGACTTGTGCAGAGCAATTGATGCTGTCACACACAGTACCCGTCTCTAAACTGGAGAGACATGGATTTGACATATGGACTATGCAGTAGATAAAGAACTGGCAGGATGGTCGCACTCAAGAGCTGCAGTCAATAGCTCAATGTCCAAGTGACAAGCGGCGTTCCTCAGGAGCTGGCTTAGCAACCAGCACTATTCCACACTTTTGTCGGCAACATGGACTGCAGGATTGAATGTACCCTCAGCAAGTTTGCCAACAACCAAGCCCTGTGGTGTGTTATGTATGCTGGAAGGAAGGGATGCCATCCAGAGGGACCTTAACAGGCTTGAGAAGTGGGCCTGTGCAAACTTCCTGAAGTTCAACAAGACCAAGGGCAAGGTCCTGCACCTGGATAGGGGCAATCCCACGCACAAGTACAGGCTGAGTGGACAATGGATTGAGAGCTGCCCTTTTGAGTAAGACTTGGACGTGCTGGTGGCTGAGAAACTTGACATGAAAGGGCTGTGTAAGCTCGCAGCCGAAGTGGTCAGCCATGTCCTGGCTGTGTCAAAAGCAGCCTGGCCAGCAGGGCAAGGGAGGTGCTTCTGCCATCTCCAGTCTGCTCTCATGAGACTTGATCTGAAGTGCTGCATCCAGCCCTGAGGCACACAACATAAGAAGGACCTGGATCTGTTGAAGCAAGTCCAGAGGAAGGACACGAAGATGTTCACAGGGCTGAAGCATCTCTCCTATGAACACAGGCTGAGAGTTGGAGCCGTCTTGGAGACACAAAGGCTCCAAGGGGTAAGGTCTTTAGGTACCAGAAGGTGCTGTAAGGTCTCCCCACAGACCTTACAGCACCTTCTGGTACCTAAAGGAGCCTACAGGAGACCTGGAAAGGGACTTTTTACAAGGGCATGAAGTGACAGAACAAGGGGAAATGGTTTCAAACTGAAAGAGGGCAGGTTTAGACTAGATATAAGAATGAAATTCTTAACTACGAGGGTGGTGAGACATTGGAACCAGTTGCTCAGAGAAGCCGTGGATGCCCCATTCCCGGAAATGTTCAAGGCCAGGTTGGATGGGGCTTTGAGAAACCCGGTCTAGTGGAAGGTCTCCCTGCCCATGGTGGCATGGTTGGAACTACATAATCTCTGAGGTCCCTTCCAACCCAAATCATTCTATGATTTGTAATGCAATGTAGCACTACATAAGGGATGTCTAAGAAGTTGTTCTTTCCTCATTTCAGTGCAGCTTATTTTTGCTCTATCCTTGTCCAATCCAGTTCAATTACCGGTTTCCCTCTTTAAAGAGATTTTAAAACAGTCATCCAACTGATCTGATATCCTATGGATTAGTTGTGTTCCCCACCCAAGCCATCTGTCTGGCATTCATATTTTTACATGCTTTTCTTTTTAATATCACACTGCTTTATTTTATTTAATCTCTTCTCCTCCCATTTCTGCCCCAGTATGTGGCTCTGATGGTTCTGCGTTACTTTATATGACTCTTTAACTAAAAGAAAGAGAAAAATAAATTTGGGACAGATACAAAGTTTTGCTGCTGCATGCCCTCCTTGCGCTCACTCAGAAGAGGCTGAGGCTCTTCTTTTGATAAAAAGATGGGTTTGTGAACAGGAGCAGAATTTTGAGCAACAGTGCTAAAGCCAAACAAGTTTCTACTGGCAGCACCTTACCACTTCACCAGGGAAAGCTGCTGACTCCTACAAGCCATAGGGTTTTGGTTATTGCAATGCTCATGACCCAGTGCACAATGAGGTTTTCATAGAAAATTAAGTTTCAGGATCTACTCTGTCCTTCTGAACAAAGGTAAACGAGAAGCTCCTGCAGGGCACTGAATATATACCTCCTGGCTGAGACACATAATTTAAACAGTTGCTGGTTAGTAGCATGCCTGCCTTTGCACGGTGACAGTCGTCCCAGCAGTTTCATCTACCCTAATGAAAATAAGGAGTGGGGTGCTATCTGGGGAAAACCAGGAGTTCTACTGACTTGAGCCAGGGAACAGATATTTATGAGGCATTTCACAAGCCATTCATACAGTGACATAGCAAGCTGTATTTGTAGGGGACATCAACTGTCTGCAGACTCCAACAGAACACAGCCTTATCTACCATGTGCTATCCTAAAGGAAAAGGAGCAGTAAATAAAATTCTGCCTGTAACAAGGAGGGAGTGTGAGGGACAGGGGATGCCAATTTTCTGTTGAAAGAAGCATCAGTGAAAATGTACTGAGCACAGAGGTGAAGGCTACAGGAAGGGAAGGTTTCAAAGACTATCTGAAATAGAGAAGAGGCAATTAATACTGCAGGTGTGGGAACCAGTTAAGTTGAAGACAGAGATGTGATTGCAACAGACAAGAATTAATTTACAGTGAGGTAGACAGTCTGGTCATAATAATTTGGAAAGATGCTCAAAGGCATGGCAGCTGAGGAGTACACTAGGACAGACTCTGCAGAATGAAGAGAGAACAAATGTCTATTAAGAGAGATCGAGGACTTGACAGTGATGGTGAAAAGAAATCCTGTATTGAACTGTTGGTCTGCTTTTCTAAAATGGAGGAGAACCAGCTTGGCGATTTTTCTCACCCTCATCTCTCCATGTGACCTAGAGTCAGCATGAAAATTGAAGTCTAAATAGGAGAACAGGGGGAAAAAATTAAGCAGATGACCAGAAAAACACTTATTCTCAATGATGATCTAAGCTTCAGTAGTTCTGCCTCTAATTCTTAGTGCTGCTCTTAACTCATGCTGTTAACAAGGTCACACGCAAAACGTTTTTCTGTCTGTATGACAAGACAGCTAAGTATAGAGTGCTTTCACCTTCTAGTCATTTGATCCTATTCAAAACATATAATCTCCCAGGTCTCCAGTCTGTGCAAAGCCAGACATCAGCACATTTTTGGCTACAGGGCACCTACAGAAAGATTAGTGACAGTCTTGTGAGGCTTGTGGTGCATATTCTGTCAAGGGGCCAACATTTAAATAAGGTACCTTGCATTTTCATTATGATAATTCCAGCCCACTATTAGCAGAGTTAGTTTAACTTTTACTCTGTTTTGCCAGCTACTTAGTAGGTACTTAATGATGTGCACGGCTGGAATCCAGGGAAGGGAAGATCTATTCTATTGCTATTCCACAGGGAAATTAAATAGGCTTTTCGAGTCTGCCTGGTTAGGGGTTATAACTTTATTCTGAATTCCATCTCTTTAATGTAATTATGATTTAGCAGCTATGTGATTTCAGTAGATGATCACATTTAACAGATTTCATCTTATAACTACAAAAACCAGAACAGTATTCTGTAGGTAACTTAAGCATTAATTTGGCACAAATCAGGTAGCTTCCTTGACATTTAAGTTAGGCTTCTATCTTGAAGCAGAACTTCAGACCTAGTTATTAGTGAAGATGTGAGCATTCAGGTTCTACTGATGATCTGTGAAATCTTGTCACGGATCATACATTTCTCACAGGTAAGCCATGCAGACCACTCAGTGAACACATCCCAGTCCAGTTCTGACAGGAAAATCTCATACATCTGACTCTTTTTAATTCTCCCCTGGCAAAACAGGGTCTTCAGACACACTTCTGTCTTATTAGATCTTAAGCTATTTATTACACCTTAAGTTACTTAAATTACATCTTAAGTTACTCATTCTTTATTGCACTTCACCTTGTCTGCAGTATGTTATCGCCTCACAAGTCCTACTATCCCTTTCACTTTTACAATGGATAAGTTAACTAGCACTCAGGAAAAAAGAGAAGGTATCATACTGAAACCTTCTGATTACTCATTAAGATGAACTACTGTAGTACTGTAAAGGCTCCTCTATGCTCTTGCCTGCAGCAAGTCTTACAGCATACTGCTGTAACTTGAGTTGCTATCCTTGATATTTTCATCACTTTGGCTGAGATGCATGAAGCTAGGAAAACAGATAAACCATACTTCACAACATGCTCCTCAAAAAAAAAGTCTCTAAGAGTCAATGCAGGACTGCACCAAGCCCAACTCATCTGTGTCACCATGCCCTTATCCACATTTGCAATTATGGTTTCCAACGAGAGGGCAGGACAACTTGACAGAAAGAAGATAGGCATAAAGCTGTGCCAGCACTTATACGCAGCAGTGATTGTGGCCTTATTCACGACTGACAAGGAAGGAACCTGGGATTAAACTTGGGACATGCTAGTGGACTAAACAGCACTGAGGAAATCACCATCTCTCCCTCCAACTCCTACCCACTGCTTGTCTCTAAGTGCGCTCTGCTCCTTGCTGCTCTGCTTCCTTGAGAGCTCGCACTTCACTGGGTCTAAGCAGAATGTTCGAACTGACCTTGCTTGGAACTGTATGCTGACAGTGCCTCACCTAAAAGCCTTGTACCTCTGTCATTTTAGGGTGGTAGTTCTCAGCTGTGCAGTAAATTCTTCTCTTCTCAGCCTCTTTTCCAGTAGTCATGGAAAGCAACACACAGACTTGCACACAGAACTGAGTTCAGTTCTGAGATATTCCCAGTACTAATTTATTCAGCTAGCTTTAGTTCCCAAATGAGAACATGAAATGCAGGTTCACTAGTGCTTCCAGGAAGAACAGAAAGCAAGTGCAATAGCTGTGCAGCACCTATGAAGTTCAGAATCTCTTGCATGCGGTTTTCTGTTTCTTGCTGTTAGTGTGCCTGAACATAATCTAAAATATCTGTATCACTAAAATAATGTGCAAGCAGGGAGTGCAGAATTCTTTTCCTCTCCCCACTTCTTTTAATGAGACAAACCTGCATGCAGACCCCAAGCTGGATCAAGTCATTTTTTCTGGCATTTCACAGAAGCCCACCTCACCCCTTTATTCTCTCAGTTACTTTCTCAGCCCTTTCTCTCTCACCCCTTTATTCTCTCAGTTCCACTTGGAATTAGAAATGCTATTGCCCAATTACTGTGAAGGCAGCTGTTCCTGCAGTATATCCACTCAGGCTGGAAGCAGGAAATAAGAAATCTTCCATGAAAGCCTGTAATTACAAGTTTTCCAGTTTAAGTTCTGCACACATGAACTGTTTGGAAGATGTTTGGATAAGCAAAGTTTAGAACACAGCTATTTGGGTAAGCACCTGGGTGTTTCAGTGAACAGAGTCTCCTGACAAGCCAGATAACATGCAGAGATAAGACCCCCCACACACCCCCACCGAGGACTCGGTGCTGATAACCTTAACTAACGGACAGCTCGCTCACAGAAGCACTTATTGGACAAGGAAGAACTTAGGCAGCAGATATTAAAAACAGGCCAATGGACTGTGTATGGAAGGTGTTTTCAGCACCTGTCAAAATTTTGAATGCTTAAGAAACGTTCTGCACCTGCATTTTCCAATTATTCTGTATGATTTTTTGTTGAATATTCGCCTGGCACATCTGTGTAGACATGAGTTTTTGACTATTGTGGAACATAGTTCCAGTTCCAGCAAGCTTAAAAGTAATTCCTTCTACTTGATGAACATACTTTATGATTTAACTTTCAAAACCAGTGTTCAAAGATTATTGTATAGTACTTAGTTTAGAAGTATTCTTCTGTCTGATCTGTAATTCCAGCAGCTGAAAACAAAGCATTCAATCTCAAGGCAGTGCTTAAGCAGCAGGAAAGAAGCAATGCCTGCCAAAGCACAGTGCATTCCGAAAACCCTCCAGGATCACGCTTCATTTCTAACTGCACCTGCACAGAGCATCTTTTAAGTAGGCCTTTGAGTTAATATTTTGTCCTTACCTTAGGTCAGGGATATCAGGAGAACACTGAGACAGCAATATTTGAAGGGCATTACCTCCACACAAGGCAGAGCTGGCTACAGATGAAAGGATTTCATACGCTCCCACAGGAAGCAGAGTTTTTCACACTTCCCCTTCAGAAAGGATCAGAGCTGGGGAAGTTTACAGCAATTTCTCCAAATGGTCTCGTGTGTATAAAGAGACACTCAAGAGTACACCTTCCACAGGGTTTTACCTAAAAGTAACACTGAACACCCTGGTTTAGAACACAGCCCATCCATGTCCATGGAAAGACTCGCACTGGCTTCACTGTAATTTCAAACATGTCTTTAGTTCCTGGGACGGGGGAGCACTCCTATCATGTTGCATTCCCAGAGATTATAAATAAACTGGCAAAGGCCAATGGCAAAGTTTTATTTTCTGAGAGAAATTTGAAGGATACCTGAATTTCAGGATATTCTGTTCAAAGAGCAATGAAAGCGGTTTGCCTCTCTATTGCTATTGTAATAAGGGTGACAGTATTACTGACAGCAATACTTTTGAGCCTGCTAAATCCTTGTTGTGTTGGACCTCTCTCTTTGTACACACCTTAGATCATACTACGTTCAACTTCTTCAGGGAAAACCACAGCTGGCAGTCCATAGAGAAGCCAAAAGAATACTTTATCAAGGAGGTGAGCAAGAAGGATTTATTCCTTCTCTCATGCAGAGTTTGTCTGTAGCTGTAACACTGACAGAAGAAAATGTATGTTGCAAGCTGAAGAAAAAAATGAAGAGCGAAGATATTTTTGTCTTGTACGTCTACACCATGGGCCAGTCAAGTACTTAATGTAATTTATCCCATAATTTAGTAGGCTGAATGCTCTTTTTGAAAAAAGCTAGGATGACTTACAAAAGGTTATTAAATGTCAAAGCATGTTTTAAGCTGGATATCGCAAGACTGTTTCACTTTTTAGTCCGGACAAAAGTAAGACAGGACAACTAGAAAGTTTTATAGAAATTTGGCCAGAACCAGATGCATAGCCGCTGTGAAGAATCAGCCTGAGGTCAAGTGACTTTTTTCAAAGAAGGTGACACCAGGGAGTTCCTGCAGGACAGCTCCAATTCAGACAAATTTGCCCATTTGTAAAAATGCCTCCTGGAAATGTGGCAGTGGTGGGGCAGCATGTGAGCTATTATCTTAAGTAACATGGTTTAGCATATTCTGAAAACTGAGCTCTGAGGAGGGGGTGTGAATAGGTCATAGTGGAAAAAAATGGTAACATGGACACCCTTTTTCTTTGTTGCCTGCATGGAAAGCCAAATTCACACTTCCTAAAGCAGGACTACAGAAAGCTGCCTGGGATGCATGTCTCCAAGCAAACTCTTTTAAGTATGACAGATCACAAACAAAGTTTGTTATGAAGAAGCGCTGAAACAGCAAACACATTGCATACAATGTGCTTCCTACTTTGGAAGTTGGAATGCAGTATTGAGCCTCCCACAAAGCATTTTAAACATTTCTCTCACAATATTTAAGCAATATAGAAAATCACCACCACTAGGCAGGCATGGCTAATACCACTACTGCTTTCTATCGATAGCCGCTTATCAGTTTAATTCTTCACAGAGCACAGAGAACTTTGGAGTCAATTTACCAAAGATAAAAGAAAACTATCAGCTTTGACCCTAATGAAGCAAACAAGCATACAACATGCCCCCAGCTCTTTTTGTATTACAGTGTAGTAGCTTTTCCCTTAGAAACAGTATTTTTATATATAAAGCCACATCTTTTGTTTTTAATATTTACAACAGCTTCACTGAAAGCAACAGATCTGGCCACCATTACACAGCTCATTGGAATTTGCTCTATTTGTATTCACAGTTTTCAGCAGACTGCTCATTTGTCTCTGAGCTGACAGACCAATAAACCTCTGTCAATTTTCTAGCACACCAGCCCCATTCCTTCTTCATGCTGGCCAACATCCAACCTGGGCAATTCTGGTTTATCTCCCAACTTCAGGATAAAGTCTTAGCTCTATAATATTGTAATCTTTTTCCTTCTTTTGTGGCTGTACATAGCTGAACAGCTACTCAAAGAGCTTCTCCAAATATTTCTGCAAATAAATTTTGTTTTCCAACATTCAAAATAATACAAACAAAAAATGTGCCAGTCAGGCTGAACTGAAAGACCATTTACAAATCAGTGAGATTTTCACATTATTTCTTCTCTACTGTTTACCCCTGGTCTAGCTCCTATTTTGGTGGACATGGCAGTGGTTGAACTTGGTCATCTTAAAGGTCACTTCCAACTTAACTCTGAGTATCCCAAAATCCCAACAAATCCACACCAGAAAATTTACATAAGAATGAAGCAGAAGAGAGTGGTCAAGCACAGTACCTAAGAAGAAAATTTTCACGCCCAAAATAAACACAACTTCAATTGACACTCGCATAAGCTCATTTTGACATGTTCAAAATGAAAGACTTACCTATCAGTTCAGCTTCTCATTTTACATTTTAAAAATACTTCAAAGTAAAGAGATAGGTCTCAAGGACTAGAATTTGAATGGTGACCATGATTTAATATCTCAAAATTATTTATTTTCATCTTTGAAGCCAATTCCCTAATTAGTATAGTCTTTTTGAAAAAAATAGCCCCAAATCTTATGTATTAATAATTTATGTTCAGCTAGTAAACTGAAGAGTTGTATTTGAACACCATTATCCAAATATGTGGTCTGAATTTTCTCTCTTGGTCTACATACACACATTACAGAAGTGGTACTGTACACTGTTTAATTTCATAGTTCTTAATGAGACCATCACACACAGTTCCACTGATTTAACCAGCTCTTCACAAAATATAGAAGAGCATATTTCTTGTTCCCAAGGGCAGGATTTTCAACACAACAGTCAGTGAGCAATCAAAGTTGCCACAGGTAGTCTTGATCGAATCAAATTCACATTCTTTGTCCTTCTAAGTGTAATGGATTTAACAAGTCTCAGCATAAAACTTGGGGGAAAAAAAGAAGAAAAGAAAACCTAACCTCAGAAATATATAGCAAGTTGCCCTCCTACCTGCTGTGCATCTGTCAGCAGGACATAAACAAACCTGATTTCAATCTAAACAATAACACAGGAGACTGGTCAAATGGTAAGACAATGCCATTTGATACCTCCCACATTTTATTATTACTAGTGTCTACATTTGTGGCACCTACATGCTCAGCACCAAAAACTATGAGCTTTTAAGCTGTTAGCCAAACCCCCATTTGGTTCTCAGTAATTCACAGATTTAAATTTTAAGATTTTATGATTATTAGTCATTGCAGTGGAACTACAAACACAAGCATGAGTTTCAAGGTGTCACAACTAAACACGCACCCAAACAGGTTGTTCAGAGAAGTTGTGGATGCCAATTCCTGGAAGTCTTCAAGGCCAGGTGGGATGGAACTTTGGGTAACCTGGTCTAGTGGAAGGTGTCCCTGCCCATGGCCAGGGGGTTGAAACTAGATGGTCTTTAAAGGCCTCTTCCAACCCAAATAATTTCGTGATTCTGTAAGCAATGTCAGGAAGAAGAAGCATGAAGTTTATTTTAATATGCACAACAAAGCTATTGCACAGCATGATAAAAATTGTTAAATACAAAACAAAAATTAAGTAGAAGGCATGTTTCCTGGGATACTATGGAAAAACTAAGTCTTTGGGAATCTTGTGAATGAAGGAAGACTTCTTCTTAAGGAAGATGGTCAAGCAACCACTGAGGAAACACAAATGATTTGACTCTAACCTCTCCAACAGGTATATCACAAGACTGCTCAGCAGACAGCTCTAAGGTCTGAAAGTGCAAGCAAGAAGTTTGAATAGACTACTGAACTGTAAAGGAGACAGTGGACTGAAGAGGAGGAGTAAACACACACACGAATAACTCATAGAGGTTTTCCCAACTGTAATAGGAGTGCTACTTGCTTGTTTTTCCTACTCATGGCAAAGGGACTCGCCAGTTAACAACAAGCACGATACACACATGAATCAGAACCTACATTTCTGAGAAAACATCCACCAACAGAAAGAGGTAAGTGGAAAAAAACATTCAGAGTTATTTCAAAAAATCCACAGTGTCTCAACAGACCTCGATAATTCTTAGTAGCACTGCACCTTCTCTCAAAGTCATGCATGTCTGCACATGTGCAAGACTCAGTACAGAAAGTGTCTCTGGAGTTATCTGGGATGATCACTGTAAGCTTAAGAGGTTGCTAATGCTCCTAACGAAGACTCTCTGAGGCAAACCTGTACCTGTTCCCTGATCAGGTCTGTTTGATATGCAAAGCTACTGCTGAACTCTAGGAGAGGGTGATAAGAAAGGGTCATGAACAGAACATAGCTCCCTCCTAGAGATCAACACAGTTTCAGATCAGAATTATTCTAATAATTCAGTTGTAATAACATCAACACATGCTGTTATTCCATTCAAGTAAAAGGCATTGATTTGCAAATAATCTATTTGAAACACAGTATGGAATGACATCGAATTATACCCATTTCCCACAGAAATGGCTCCTGGCACAGCCAGAGAGAGTCTTCAACAAATCTCAGTTTTGTGCTGATGTTTTGTGCTGATTTGGTCAGGGATTGAAACGGGGGGGTGGGGGGGGGGGAGGGGAAGAGTTACCGAGCAACAGCAGGTCAGGATCAGGAGAAAGGTCTGTAGTCTTAATTGATACTAACATTAAAAAGCAACAAGAAGAGAAGGCTCAAAATCTGAGTTTTACTGCTTTGGAAGTGAAAATAAATAATCATTAGAAACCCCAGGCAGGCAGTCATTGAAATCTGAGTTCTTCAGTCATCCCAACTATATGCTGCATGATGTATTGCAAACCCTTTTTTTTTCAGGGAGATTAAGTAGCTTATTCTTGGTACTGAACAAGGTGAAAAACCCAGATATAGCTCTTACATATGAGAGCCCAGGACACATAGATAGTTTTGCTCTCTACTCCTACCTCAGTGGTATAAATTATGGCTAAATGGGTCCCCAAGACATTGCCGTCCACAGAACTGACATCATGTGCAGATATAGCTCTCCCTCCTTCACAGTCTGTGGTTAAGGAGGGTTGTGACTTTTCTAGCAAGCCAGCCCAAAGCTCAGTCTGATCACTTGGACAAGGCAAAGAAATTTGCTTAGCTAAATCTGTATTAACATGATCAAGCAAGCCAGAAATCCTGACTGCTTCCTTCCAGAATTCATATCTATTTCCTCTTCTACTGTAAGCAAAGTCGTTTCATGAGGATGTGATAACATAACATGAGTTATCACATGAATACTTACAAATTCAAATGAAAAAGCCCTTGATGTGGAAAGTGCTGTGAACTCTACTACTGAACAATCAACCTTTATTTGCCTAGCTAGCAGTACCTCAAGCAGAAGTTATTTGCTTTAACTCCACCTGAAGAAAATCTGATTCCTAAGTACTGCCTTTTTTATAAGATGCAAGTTATAAAGTTTGGTTCTGTTTTTTTTCCAGGAATCAAACATGTAAAAAACACCACACAAACCTGAAGCTGAGTACCTCAAACTACTGAGCCTTCCAAACTATCATCTCTTCTTCCCATTTCTGCATTCTTTGACTCTGCACTTATTTAAGTATACTAGATTTCAGCATTTACTGGTTTTCCCACATACTCCAATGTACTTAAAGTGACTAAAATGAAACCACAAGAGGGAAAACTACTAGGATGACTGTTGCTGAGGAGGAAAAACCAGCAACCCAGGTCTGGTTCCCTCAAACCGTCTGATGATTCGTATTTAAAGTGTTGAGAGTTAAGAGTCATCTTCTGCCCCGATTTGTACTGCTGCAACTCAGCTGAGCTTGTGAAACAGATCTGGCACCATTGAGAGGACTGTCCCCTCCACAGGATACGAGTAATGGCCATTTGAGTAAATGCAAGTTACTCACATCCTGCTGGTGGACTAATCTGCCTCTGTACATTCACGCTCATTTTTAGTTGCCTCCAGGAATCTGAAGGTGAATCTCATTTGTTACCTAATGAAAGTAATTTCACCAGATACAACACAAACACACTGGAAAACCACCATTACTCATACATAAGGTGTAAGCAATGCAGCATTTCTTGAGTTGCTTAATTAGGGTCCATCTCTGAACACTCAGCATTCACCATACAAGCCTCAATCTCCCTGGTTGGCTACAGTACATTCCCAGCTGATTTGTTTCAAGTCTTAAAGAGCAATATCTTTCATTACCCACATCACTTTTACCTATTTTTCTTTTAAACTGAAGTGATTCCCCAAGAGTAGGGTGACAGATTGTACATCTTCCTCAGAGCCTGAGACCTATCTCCCCTTTTTCAAAATGGCAGTGGACCAAGCATTTTTTGATTAAACTGCACATATTTTAAATAATAGACATACAATGACCAACCAGCCAACCTTAGCAAGCACTCAAAAGTGATAGACTGATACCTATTTAACATTCAAGTTTATATACACAATTACTGAGAATATATACGTACATATACAAAACAAGCACTTCAAAATACCTACAAAGAGGTGATTCTACCTAAGAAATTAAATTATTCTGCTACAATGTACTGTAAATTATAGGTCTCAATAACAGGTACACCAAAGGAAGGTGAAGGCACAATGTTTGAAGACTGACTGCATTGGAAGAGTTTAGTGACCAAGCCACAGAGATGAGATAATCTAGAGTTCTGAAGAAACAAGCCACACAGTTTCATAAAGTCTGTTAAATCACAGCAGCGCAATTACAGGAGAATAAAAAAATTACCAACTGGTACCGAGACAACCATAGGCCTATGACCCTGACTTCAACAGAAGGCAAGAGGCTTTGAACCATTAGCAATGTGGAACACGGGTTAAGATGCAAAATCAACTGATCAGAAGTATCATGCTAACCTGACAACTCATCTCTACCTGCAGGTCTAACTGGGTCTAAGAAAATGCTGCAGGTCTAACTTGGACTTCAGTAAAGCATGTGATGACGTGCCATATGTTAGATCGGAAAAAACTGACAGACAAGATTTATACAGTCAAGGAAAAAGCACGTGCTCTTCACGCAGTAATATACCACGTTTAAAGAGAAAGTAGTGGGATAGGGCAGCGTTTCTTAAGTTTTTAATAGTGGCGGCTATCAAAATCCAAGCCGTAAGGGAGTCGCTCAGCTTTGCACAAGGGAAGCGCGGGCAGGGAAGGGAGCCGAGCGCACGCAAAGATCGGGGAGAGGTTTGGCGGTGGAAGAGGAGAGGCCATGCGCTCGGAAGGGCACGGCGAACACAGCCGGGAAAGCTCCTGCAGCGGCCGGGCTCCCCGGCGGCCCCGGGACGCCGCTTCTCCGTCACCTTGCGGTCGCCGCTGCGGAGCTCCGTGCGGGCCGGGAGAGCTCTCCGCGCCGGCACTGAGCCCGGCTGCCCCGGCGGAGGTCACCCTCGGAGCAACGGAGCTCCTCGCTCTGGTTTTCAGCCGAGCTTTTATCACCCCGCGTACAAAAGCCACGCAACACACCGGACCGGGGGATCGCCATCGGCAAACTGACGTGGCTTCAGCGCGGCACGAACTCCGGTGCGCGTGTCCCGGCGGCGGCAGAGAGCTGCCCACAGCACGGGCTGCTTCTCAGCCCGGCCGCGCTCGGTCCGGCTGCTCCGCGGCCCCGAGGGCGCTGCCCCACGACGGGACGGTCCGGTC
>WBNO01015961.1:91224-194775 GCA_013400575.1 Peucedramus taeniatus
GGCCGGGACCGGAGCACGAGTGCGCTGGCGGCGTGCGGTGCCAGCGGGGGCCTGCCCCGCTCCCGGCCGCCAGCCCGAGCGGGCACACGGAGGGGCAGCGGAGGTGCCGGCGCTTGAGGGGCCGGAGAAGAACGAGTCGCTGAAAGGGCGGGTTTAGGGGAGGGTGTGGGGTCTGCCCCGCGCCCGCAATCACTTCGGCTGTAAAGCTCCACCTGAACGGGTTCACGTTAGGACAGTGCCTGGTGGCAGCGGTCGCTCCCAGACTACGACGAGGAGGCAATTATTCATCGCTAATCTTTAAAAATAAGGCAAAGCCGCCCGGGGGAGTGCTCTGGCTCACGCAGCAGCAGAGGTGGCGTGCTGGGGCTGCGCAGCTGTCAGCGAGGGCTTCCCCGGACTTGTGGGCTGCCTTTGGCCAGACCCTGTAGCAGCACCCGGCCCTTCCCTGAGATCCCGGACCCGGAGGGGCCATGCGATTTTCACAACATTAATATTGCCTTTTTACAAGACAGCCCTTTTACCTGCTCGTGGTATTGGTCTGTCCCTTAGTTTACGGAGTGTACAGCGGAGGGGTGGAGGTTGAGCTCTTGCACCAGCACTTAGTTTTCAGTAAAATTGCAGAAGACTTATTTAATGGGATTTTAGTGGGCATTATAAACATTTACTCGCGTGCATAGTTAATACGTTTGTCTTCTCTGGATTACATTCAATGTTCTGCCTTCTCTCCAGATGGAAAAGTAAACCATCAAACAAGCAGGATCTTCCTTCACACAGGAAGAGAAGCCAAAAGAATGGACTGAAACGTAACACCCTTACGTGTAGAAAACAGTGCACGTCTCTCCTCCTCATATTAACATCATGCTTTTTCGCCTGTTACAGGATCTCTGCCTTGTTTATCTTGATGTTCCAACCTCAAACTGATAACTGTAATGGTTTGCTAAAGTTTTGATTGCAGACTGTAGTGCCATAGTATTAGCCCTCTACACTTGGTAGCTTTGCCTTGAAAATTATGAAGCAGTTCCAAAGTAGTGTAGTGTTGTTGTTGTGCTGATATTTTGCAGTCTTTTGTATCAGAATATCCTGACTCGTTGAACAAAGAAGTTAAGAACTAAGAAATAGATGATGTGCAGTACAGTAGCATAAGCACTGACACATTCATACCATCTCTGATTATAATTTTCCAGAAAGGCAAATTTTATTGGTTTTATTTTCATACGGCTTACTGTGATATTTTAGGTGTTTTATATTGTTGTGTCTCATGCAATTACTCTTTCAAACTCTGTTCCAAAGGGATAAACTAGGCAACTGAAATCCGGAAGACTTTGAAGACTCTTTGCCTACTGAGTAGTTTAAACCTTACACCCCAACTACTTAATTTTAGTTTTGCGCAACAAGGAGTTGCAGTAACTTTTTTCAGCTATTGTTTTTCCTCTTTGTTTACCTCTGAGCTTTGTGGTCCCCACTGAGGCAAAGAGCAGAAGTGCCAGAACACTCTGAAAGAAATGCTATCCTTGTGTCATTTCCAGCTTCACTCAATGCAAAAAGTGATCAAGAAATAACTGAAAGTGGCACTTAGCACTGTGGTACACCTGCAAGGTGATGTACTGCCAAAGGTTGGACTCAATGGTCATGAAGATCTTTCCCAACCATAATGATTCTATGATAAAAGATACCAGACATTGTGGAAGGCAATGTATTCACCAATGTCCAGACTAAATTTTAGATTAATATCTGAATGTTGAAGTGGTTAACAGAACTTAGCCACCAGCCCTCTTGATAGCAGCAATAAAAATCTTCTGAGATTTCAAAATCTACACTACCTTCTTGTGTCCTTAAAACTGCGAAAGGTTTTGTATCATTTGTAGTTGGGTCACTTGGGTAGATACCTGTCTTGTGGATAGGATCAGGATTAATTGTTGTGTTTGTTTTCACTTACAGTTCTACAGGTGCAAAGGAGGAGGCCAGTCAAAAAACAAACTGAAATACATCTATTGTTGTAGTATCAGTATTCCAAGGTGGTGTGTAATAAACCTAACGAAATGTATGTACTTTTTCTCTTGTAAAATTACTGTCAACTGAAAACAACTGTTTTAGATAGCCTGGAGTTTTTGTTTTTCTTTCTGATTTCTGGCCAGTTTAAGGTTCAGCAGTTGTGAATGAAAAAAAAACAATTGTTAAAATTGTTGCTTAGCATGAATGGGTATGTCTGTAAATTAATTCATCTTATTCTTAATAAACTTATGCTTTACAGTTGTACTCCAATTCAGTGATTACTTATCCTTAATTCATCCAAGATTTTGCTGTAACTGACTTTCTTTTTGTCTTTTTCATTTTAAGAATGGAGCTACATCAGAGCTGCTTACAGGAAAGCCTGGAAGATCTATATTTGAATATGAGGACTTCTAGCACTAAAACTCAGCTGTAGCATCACTCTCAGAGATTTCTAATTGACAAAATGCTTGAATTTTGCAAGTTCTCTGTTTCTCTGACTTCAGCTGTGCTGTAATGATTTACCCAATTTGAAGATGTGACCTCAACATCATGCATACTCCTACATGGCAATGTACCCAGCCATTTGTAACTGCATTTTAAACAGTCCTTCAGCAAGCTTGGCTCACCTAAAATTTCTCTTTTGCATTCACACTTTCAGCCATATTTGAAGGAAATCGTTCAGCAGAGATGGATGGCTTTATTTCTATCAACTGGATTTCTCTCGGACTCCAAGTTACAGAAGCTTACATGATTACAAGAGAAATATAAATGCATTAGCTCTGTTCCTCATTCATTCTGTGAAGCAATGCCAAAAACAGGCAAATGGAGTCATCTGAAAACATGACAAGGCAGTGCATATTTTCACAGGTAGACACGAGAACTGGAAAAGACTTGAGGAAAGGAATACTGTGGTGGGAGAAAAAGGAAGAGAGTAAGCTAACAGATTAATAGCTGGTGTTTCATAGTTGGTGTCTCTTAAAAAAAATTTTGCTTGTTTGCTTATTCACTCCAAAGTTATGTACCAAGAGCAGCAGCAGCAGAATTGCATGCCAGATGGTAGAGGAAGTGCCTTGTGTATCTTTTCAGTCTACTGAAGCCTGCAGGGTTCTTGTTAACCCACTGCTCTGGTTTTCATTGCAAATCCCTTTCTTCCCCTTTTTTCTTTTCCTTCCTTCAAAGAAAAAGGAGGGAGGGGGGAAGAAAGAAAAAAAGAAAAGCCATAGTTTAAACTGGCAATAGCACCATCCCTTTGGCTTTGAGCTACCCTGTCTTGTGCCAAATATACTGTCTCCAGCAGCTCTCCCACAACAAATCAGTCCAGATGCACAAAAGCTGTAAAAAAAGAATGGTGAAGAAAGATCCTTGATTCTCCTCTTCTAGCCCCCCACAGTCTTTTCCTTTTGCTTCCCTCCTCAAGCTTCATTCCCAAGCAGTGGTCTCCTCCTTGCCAGTACTGAAAGTGATACTGGGACCTCCAGCCTGCAGCTTTGCTGACAGCTTCCTTAGAGTACAGGCGCCTTTCTGCATTACCAGGCCATTGTAAAGCAGAAGTTATATTCTATTATTCCTCCCACTTCCATCTGATAGCTGATGTTTGAAAAAATGCCTCATAAATTATTAGCATGGCAGAGTCATTACTTTTGGAAATTTTTCCTATTCTTTCAGCTAATCCACACCACTGCATTGTGTCAGAACTTGCATTTCCGAACAGACACCTAAAAAGATTTTATGTAGTCTGTTTTTACAGTTTATTATTAAAAGAATTTGGAAAAATACTCCCAATTTTTATGTGATTCCTGAACATTAAGAAGTCCAAATGTAGAGACCAGTTTCAAAGACTATCAGATACTGATTTTCAGAAAGTGTCAAGCATGTGTCTTTAGACAGCACTTATTAGTGCAGTCATCTTAAATCAGTAGTTGCTTATGAAAAGTATGCCTCTGTCTCTGTCCCAGGGATCATAGAGTCCTGCAGAGACAATAGGTGAGGCCATTGCCTAGGGTCAGAACCAGGAGATGACACCATCACCAGAATCAAGTTTTAGGAGGTTTCAGAGGTGTGAGTTTAATGTAGAAGAGATTGCACGTGCTGGGGCACAGTCCCTACACAGAAAGGAAAAAAAAAGAAAAAGTGCACATTTGCTGGGCAGCAAACAGAGGAATAATCAGAGGAACAGAGAAAACAAGAATGCAAGTGAGTAACTTTTAACAGGGACAAGGAAGAAGAGTGCCTAAGAAATTTGAAGAATATGACAGAAGAAACATAAGCATGCGCAGTTATGCAGAATTTTTTCTAATAACCTCCTGGAAGATTTCTTTCATCACTTTAAAAATCATTGTGTAATTTTCTTATTCTTTGCCCCACATTTGTCTCATTCCAGATGCCTATTATTTTTAATGTCGTTCTTATTAGTATGAACAATTACTCTCAGTTATTGCTATCATTGCAATTACTTCATTAAATATTAAAAATTTTATATTTATTTGAGGACAGTTGCTATGTCTTTGCTCTAGAGTGGACATATCAAATTCTCTAAATTTTATCTCAGAACATTTTTCCCCAGCCCTGAAATTATTTTAATATTTTTACTACGAATTCTCAACAAGTCACTAACTTCTCTTTGATGCATACTTAAGGTACACAGTAGAAGATTATTTTTGCCTGCTACCAACTCACTGTCAAGAGCAGTGAACTGAACTGCTAAGAGCATGGTACAATTAAGTAATTAATTAATTAGTTAATATTGCCTGAGCTTTGCACAGCATCACACCTTGAGAGTTTCACCTACTGGAAATGTGGAAGACAGGCAGTAGTGTTCTGTGGGTTCATAAACTGTTGGTTGTTTTCGTCAGTTAATCAGATTCCTTGGAAAAAGGTTTTGGAAATGAAGGAATAAGGATTGCTTGAGTTCTGTAAGGCAAGGAGAAAATGCCTTTTTCATTCTTAGTGCAAGTGAGAGAATAAATTTTTAGGATTAACAATTTGTACTACTAACTAAGAAAAAATGTTTGCAGTAAAGGAATAAACAGAAGTCCATAACTAATTGGAAACAGCGAGGTGGTGTCATATTTCCTTTGCTTGCTCAGGAAGATTAAAAGTTCAGCATATTCAAACTGATGATTCAAATCTCCCACAGTAAACAACAAAATTCTATGTGGCTTGAAAGGAAACAGAAAATAACAGAGAAGAGACTCATCTCACCTTAATAAACCATAATAAGAAAATAATAATGACAAGCTGAAAGAGAATTGAAAAGGGAATCGCCAGCACAGTATTTTAATGTGTTGCACAATGTATCTGATGGACTCTGTTAGTTTATTCCCTCCCTTAATTCTTGCACTCAAACAAAATTTACCTAATCCAAGGCAAAGCCGAGGGATTTTAAAAAAAAACTCATTGCCTGAGTTTACAGAGTGTTCATTGTAACAGATGCTTAATGATGGACTAGGCTAATGGAATGGGAGGTTAAGAACACTGCATCAGCTTGAAAATGTTGGTAGAAATCAGGTAGGTGGAAAATAATAACCTGTTATTTGGGATGGTGGACATGCTAGTAATCATCTTTATGAAACAACCCTATGAAAAGAATAACCTCTGCATCCCACAGGATTCCCTTTAAGGAATACGTTAAAAAAGACTGAATAGAAAAAGGAACTAACCCTGTGAGAGACATCTATCCCTTAAATACATAATTAATAGTAAGTAACTGTATGGTCTCAATGAATTCAAAAGGATTGCTGCCATCTTTAAAGCAAAGCATGTGCATAGAGATTTTCTCAGTTGGGACCTATGTATCTAAACAGTACTGCACCTCTCTCTATTGCATTTCTAAAAAGTATCTCTTACCTTAATGACACAGCGTGGGTGGCTGCATGGCCTGCGGTGTCCTTGCCCCTTATGGTACACAGGAAAGACTTGTGACTATGATTTTGTCTTTTTCTGTCTTTTGAAATTATAAAAGTGAGTAGCTAAGAAATCTGCATTAAGTGATATCTAGTTTAATTTTTTTTGTCAAAGAAAGCTTAATACTGTAAGAATAAATGGAACAGAAATATAAGGATAAATATAGATGAATAATAGTGCTTGCTCCCTCTTTTGTAAATCAGATATCACAAGATCTGATAACTTTGTTTTTCCTTTTCACTTTTAAAATGGAGATTAATATTTGACTAGGAAAAGAAGCACTATTTTAAATAAAATTAGTATATGTTTCTTAACTTTGTTGTTAGGTATTTGATGGCTGCACATATTAATGTTGCTGAGTATCTACTCATTATTTTTCAGTCTTTATCTTTCTCACTTTAATAATTAATGGTGAAATTAGCTCTCTGTATAATCCCATTTAGACTTTATAACGAGCATTAGGATTGCATAGGTGCAGACCTCTCCCAAATTTATTTCTATCTGCAATGCAAGAGTTAAATAATACAACTGAATTGCATTTTGTCTGATGCCATTCTGGTTGCAGACTTATTACTATCTCTGACTAAATAAGCTTGATACTTTGGTCATGTTGAATAGCTAGGCCACTAAGTATTTCAGATTAAATATCTCTGATACTTGAGTACCATACCTACACTTCTGCTCAGGTTGTATCCACACTTTGTGCTTCTTTATGCTGCCTGCACATCAGCATTCCAATGATGTGCATATCCCAAAGCTGACATTATTTGCCCTCTCACAGAAGTCCTACGGCTTCATTTCCCTCTTTGCATCTTGCGTGACAACAGTGGGTGCAGTTTGCTGTGGGGATGGACAGGAGATGCAGCTGGGAAGTCATGGGAAAGCCCTAACAATGATGCACAAATATCCTAGTGATAAACTAAGCTCCCTCTGACCTAGTTTCTCATGACTGCAAAATCAGGCCATATTTACTGTAATCAAGCTCTTTGCATTTCTTACAAATGCATTTGTGTAAATGTAGCTCCACTGGGATGAGCAGCTTTGGAAATATGCTGTCACCCCTGTCCTGGCATTTTTTTACCATGCACTCAAAACCCACTGATAATCATGCAAACACATGTTAGTTCTTTTCTTTACTACAGATACTTCTTGAAATATATTCATGCTGATGAAGCTGCGGAAGGAAAAACCTCTGAGTAGATAGCCTAGGAGGAAAAGCTGTCTGCACTAGATCTGCAGATGGAGGGAAAGCTTTCTGGAAAACCTGTTTCTTTCAGATGTATTTGGTCAGGTTGCTCTCAGTAATGTAGTTCCAGCTGTAATGTGCTTTCCAAGATATCCTGACAATGTGCAAAGCCATAAATGTTTTCTAAGATATCTGTTACAATTTTTTCCCAATCCAGACAATCACATCATTTTTCCAGGCTCTGCACAGCTTTTATGATAGCAGTAATAATTTAGATACACAGCAGTTGTAAGATTTAAAAACCACAAATGCTTAGTAAAAGAAGAAAGTATTCAGGTTATTTTGAAAAGATGGTCATGCAAATACTGTACTATGCGCAGATTTTCCCCCAGACCTCTGCCACATGTCAAAATATGAGCCCTGGTCATGGTATTGAAATCCATAAACATCTCTTTTCATTAGTAACAGTGCAATTACAGAAGTTTTCAGGTGGGACTGTCAGTCAAAAGTTCTGTCTCCCTTTCACCACCTGTGGAACTAGGAACTACGTTTGCTCGTGCTTTTTTTCTGAGGTTTTTGCAAAATTTTCAATCTATTTTTCTGAGGTTTGCAGTATCATGTGCCAAATCAATTACAAGGCATAACTGGCTACTTACTGTTACAATTTTAAGACTTTTGGGTTACACTCTTTAGCTTGCCTTCTGCTGACAGAGATCCTCTAGAAACAGCAAAACCATATTCAGCCACCTTGGGGTGGGATGAAAGCTGAATGTAAGAGTGATTGCTCCCACAATCAGTGTCTGCCAGTTGCAACCTGAAGATGCTTAATTCAGAAGCCAAGCTCAGATCCTTAGAATGACAGGTGCCATCTTCTCTGTATAATCATGGGCTTGTCAAACAGCACCCTTTTATTGGAGTATGTAGGGTTCTGATCACACTCAGAGAAGCTGACTGAGGGAGATTGCTGTGGGTTTCCATCAGCCAAGGAAAGACAGTTTTGATGCTTAAGGGAGCATTGCACTTCCAGGGACAATTTTTCTCCCTAGTTCTATATTCACTGTCCATACAGCTCTTGAGTGCTTTGAATAGTGGAGATGTTACAGAGTGTTTCTTACTGTGTCCCAGAATCAGAGTTTAAAACAAAAAAGTCCAAACAATGGCCTAGTCTATCTTTTCACTTTTTTTTTTTTTTTTAATGGAATATTGTGAATATACTAAATAAGTAAAATGGTTTATGTTATTTTTATCAGGAACTTCTTATGTGCTCCAATGAAACCCATTACATAGTTGTTGCTGGATTTTTTTAAGGCATGATATCGATGTTCAAGTAATACCAGATGAAACTGATTTCAGCCACCACTAACTCTGGCTTTTCAGAAAGGGAAAAGAATCCTTCAGTATTTCCAACTTCAGTTGGAACACCAGCACAGGAAACGATTTAGAAGGACTAGTGTGCAAGTAAGTAATATAACTTTTACCAAATTTTCTGACTGTGTGGAAAAAAATCAAGCATCAATTGGCCTACTACCTTATTAAACCACTGGTTTCCTGTTCCAATTAATTGGAAAATGCAGTGCATCTCCTTTGCTGACATTTGCCACCTACATCAGCTGGTTTCTTAATGGTTAAATATCAGATTTCCAACTGTGCCGTAACATGTGCTTGAGTAAGTCCAATAGGAAATACTTATTTAAGTGTCATTTTGGCCTGAACATAAACTTCCCTTTCCACTGATATCAGAAACAGAAGTGTGTGCTGATCTAGGACTGCCTATTGGTTCATTAATGTATTATTTTAAAAATCCTGGTTCTTTAGTTCAGAATACAATTCCTAAGATAGTGGTAGTAATGTTAGCAGTAGCAAGTTGGAAAGCAGAATTTGTTTCACAAAAATGTCAGATTTTTTTGATTAGAAGTAAGAAGTTAAAACCAAATGTCCATCAAGCAGAATTTAAATTTTTGCAGGAAATTACTTCTGAGAAAATATTTTTTTTCCTTTTGATGTAGTGAGTATTTTGTTGAGATAACCTCAAAAAATTGCAATATAATAAGAGATCCTATAACCTTGTATTTGAATAACATTTAACCCAGTATTTGAATAACATTTGAATAAACATGTTAGAATATTAAAGCCTAAATAAATTAACAAAACAATAGTGAAGGAAGATTACCAGTAAAGGTCAGAATGTAATGCTGGTTGTTTTCTTCAAAAAATGAGAAACAAGAAGCAACTTTTCCCTCATTGAAAAAATCAATAATATTTTCTTTTTTAGAAAAAATATTAAAATACTGCCTTTTCTAAGGCAGTATGAATCCACTGGAAAAAAACAACAAAGCAGCTTGCTGGAGCTATCTTATTGAACATTTTGTCTATGAAAGTGTGTGGAAGCCAGAGCAAGCACTGGACAATGTGAATGCAAGAGAGAGGATGGATTTGAGTAAAGAGCTCAGTGAAGACCTGATAGCATCCTTGTAGCATTCAAGTATCTTTGAACCAGTAGTGGTAAAACCCCTGCCTTGGTGGCTCTGCAGCTATGTCCTTTCCTTTGGCTGGGACCAACGTACTGTGAGAGAGGAACTGGCAGAAATCTTCCTGTTGGAGCAAGGTTAAACAGTGAAGAGATATACAAGAGAAAACTCATGGTAAAAGAGAATAATAGAATAATTTGGGTTGTAAGGGACCTCTAAAGGTCATGTAGTCCAAAGCTCCTGCAACAAGGGGACATATTCAACTAGATCAGGTTGCTCCGAGGCCTGTCCAGGCCAGCCTTGAATGGTTCCAGAGGTGGGGCATCCACCATCTCTCTGGTCCTATATACCTGTAACTATATACACCTTCAGTGACTGGTAGCTATTTAGTAGGACTAATTACTTGCATTTTATTAAGAAAAAAAAAAAAAAAAANAAAAACACCCAAAAAAAGAAAAACCACCAAAGTAGCAGACATTAAACAGGTGATGGTTTTCAAGATAAGATGAAAAATATTAAGCTCATAGTTTATATATTTAAATATTAAAGGTAAATAGTAGTTTTATTTAACGTGTACATCAATTTTAGGTTATTTTTGTCATTTCACTGCAGCATAGAGCCAAATATAACTTTTCTAATGGCTTTTTTTCTTTAATACTAAGTACCAATATATTTTAGTGTGTATGTGGGAGTACAAATCATTCAAATTAGATAATGTGGTAACAGATGTCTGTGTTATTTGAGCCTTATTTTGCTAGATGTCATACAGACAGGTTGTAATTATCATTTAAAGGTCAGTGTAAGAAACAGGGAGGCTTTCACAACTCCAACTAGTTTACTTAGTCTTCTACTCTGAATCACTGCATCAGAGTCTGTGTCTTCCCTTTGACTCAAAGAGAAACCATGGGAAAACAGCTAGACAATTTAACCAGCCAAGTTTTGTGCTCATATTTGGGTAAGCTAATTGTGCTCTAAATTATAGTAATGGACAGTGGAGTAGCATTTGAGACAGACCAACTGTCCTAAATTGTAACATTTGCTGTTTAAGCATTGTGTGGTATTATTTGGCATACATCCAAACAAACAAACTTTCCTTCTTTCTGTTTTGATGTTCAAAATGTTCCATTGCTTTAGAAATAAACAAATATTGGAATCATCTGTGCACCCTGGTTTCTGCTGAGATTACAAGCAGGATAAGAATGGTGCAGAAGGCACTTCCAGGGAAGTGAATCTCATGAGAAAATTCTGATCTCAGGTTTTCTGCCAAAATTCCAAGATACTAAGATAAATTGAAACATTCAGAATTTGATTTTTTTAAAATAAAATGCACTCACCAAAGCTTTTGAGGTTTGCCTGTTATCTAATAAATGTATCAACATTTATGCTTGAGAAGTATTGATTTTGCAAATTCAGTCTCTGAAGCTTGAGAAAACAGTAATGGTAATGGCTGTGTGAGTATCTGTAAACTAGCATAATAACCAAAACAGTTTTGTTTTCACCAGTTCTCATAATATCTATTCTTATTTAAGAAGTTCCATTGTATTGGTGGCATTTCGTCACTTCCCCTCTCCTACATACTGTCCTTATGGGAAAATACAGGAAAATGAGCTGTGCTTTCCTAATGGTCTTCCATCTCTACAGATGTCACCTGAAGAGTATGCAAAAGATCTATCACAAATTACACATATTCTTGAAAATTAATTTACTTCTTTTCAGAGCAAATACAAACTCAGCTCTCTGGTCTGTCACAACTCCTGTGTGATACTAAGAAATCAGTTGTAATCACTTTGGCTATATCTAAGCTGCCTAAACTCTGGAGTTCCTGCTCCTTCTATGGTTGGCAATGTGGGACAACTGAGATCTGGGATGAGATCTAGAGCCTATTTCTTGTTTTTCTCTTGCCTCCTGGTTTCTCTGTGAAAAACTCCAGGGATGTAAGTTAAAAAAGCACCATGCTGCACTGGATAATGGTGGTTGATAAGGAAACCAGAACTAAGTTCTTTGTAGCATCTGTCACACTGTATACACGTAATTATTATCTTTGGGTAATATGGGACTAGTGTTAACTTTTTTCAAAGGAAGACAGTAACGCTAGGAATAATGAACCTCTAGTATACTGTAATAACAGAGGCCTTACACCTCTTTCTAAACACATTTATTTTGAAGAAATCTGTCTCAAATCTTGTGTACATATAGTTTAACAGTTGAACTTGATGATATAAAAGGTCTCTTCTAATCTAAATGATTCTGTGGTTCTGTGAACCTGGACTATCAAGATTTATAGCTATCTAGTCACCCTCAGGGCACAAGTGCAATTGGCAAGACAGTACAAATAACAAATGCAAGTTGAAATGTAACCCTGTTAGCCAGGTTCAGATATGGTGGTGTTTTTCCCAGGGAGTCGTGTAGGAGTTCATCCCTTTGCAATGTCTGTGAGTCATGCCAGCTAGCACTGGCAGCCCTGCATGACCTTGCCAAGTGCCGTGTCCCCAGCTAACCTGAGCGTCCCGGTGCGAAGGACACGTGAGAAGCCTTTCCCTGGGCCAGCTGTGTGCAGGGAGGGAGCACTTGCAACCACCCCTAAAGCCCTCAGCAGGCACAATGTTCAAGTGGTGTTACTGCTGTTCAGCCCAGTTCTGGTTGGGCAATTATTGTTGACAAGAAGTGTCTTGCGTCTTCAGTTGCCTTTTTTATGAATAATATTTAAAAGGGTTTTTTTGTTGTTGCTCGGAATAATTAGATAATTTGTGTTTGATTATTTGTGTTGTCTTGCCAATAACACCTGGGCTATTAGGTGAGGGTACAATTGCAAACTATGGGAATAGCTGTAAGCTCTGCTGCTCACCCAAGCTCTGCTGTTCACCCATGACTGAAGTGTGACTAGTACTGAAGAGGGTTGGATACAAATGCAATTTCTATCTATGGAACTTGAATAGATTAAGAGCAAAAATTTTTTAAAATGTTGTATGTAAACCAATATTTTGGTCAGATAAGTGGGATAAAGACGAATTCTTGGCAGAACAGTGGGATAAACACGAATTCTAAGAATCATCTATCATTGTCACGAGTAACAAAGGCCACCATTTCTTTATCCCCTTTATGGTTCGTGAGGAGCCATTTCCCTTAATTTAACACAAGGAAGACTGCTTACCTAATTTATCTTTTGTTTCAGTCCTGTCATGACTGGAGATCAGCTGAAGGGTTGCAGCTGGCAGGCACAGCCCACGTGTGCAGCCTGGCCCGAGCTGGGCAAAGCTCTGGCTGGAGACTGAGAGGCTTTGGAGGTGAAATGTGCTCAGAAATTTCCCTGTCTGGCCTATCACCAGCACTGCGTGCTGCAGCACTGGAATCAGCTGCAACAAATGCATGCCTTCTCACCTAAATACCAAAAAAGTGCTATTGCTGTTGAGATGAGCCAATTTGCTCTACACAGTAAGTGAAGGGATGTGCATCTTGGAGAGGAGCTAGCACTTAAATGTGTTTCAACATGAGCTACCCTGGATGAAGAGCTGTGAAGCAGTAAGAAAGGGAGGTAGAAATTCCTGTGTGTGATTTCTCTGTTCCGGATGTGTGTGGCCTTGGGTGGGAAGAAACTCTTTCCATCCCATCTGAAAGTAACAGTGTCTTGTTTAGGAGAAGAGCATAGACTTTGGAAAATTGTTTTTCTGGATATCTGTAATCAGTTCTCGTGCATTTCTTTGACATGTGCCATTTTCCACATTACTGAAGACACTTATTTTTTTGTTCAATTTTGCTAAGAATTTATATTAAATGCCTCCAATTGTACTACACTAAAAAGCATTTAAATGTATGGAATCCCTTTTCATTATGAATCCATAGATTATAAAACCTAGAAGCTGGTTTCCAAAGAGACTGCTGATTTGAATGTCCAGACAATCCAGTTAGAAGCATCTAATATTAATTGATTTTCAAGAGCTAATTAATAAGTATCATTTCACTAAAAGGGTATTTCTTTAACATATTGCATGTTGGTAATCATAAAATCATAGCCTGAGGTTTTAAGTTATGATGGAAAAGATATAATAGCTGAGGAAAAGGTATCATCATTCCTTAAAGAGCCAAATTGCCTTTTTAAATATGTGGTATCATGTTTCTTGGCTGGGCTAATTCCTCCTATGTCATGAAATATTATCTGCATTCTCAGAGCATGTCAAATTTAGTGATTTTTCTCTATTATACCATGTAAAATGCCTTTTACATACACATTGTATTGCATTTGCTTAGTACTGCACAATGAGCATTGTACGTTTTCTAGAAAATGTGCATTCCCTCTAATGCCCATGTATGTGGACTAGGCATGTGTGCAGACATAGCAAGGCAAGTCAACACTCCCACACATGCACTTCTGGGACATTTTGAATTAAAAACATAAATACTGGGCAATGTGAGACTTCCTCTCACACCTGTAGCTGCATTACCTATCATCATTGTTGAAAAATTAAGGTTGGACATGAGTTGCAACCAAGTGTTTTAAAATTTCCTTAATTATTCTATAATCATAACTGGCTGCTTTTAAGCATGTCGTGAACTGGGTGTCTGATTCATCATACATGTGAGCCCTCTTAAAGTCTTACTGGCCTCTCTCATTACTATTCCTCCACACAGAGGAGGAAACTTGAACTAGTTATCCTTGGGTCCCTTCTAGTTAACCAACAGAAACAACTTATTTGATTCATAGGAGATATTTACATTGCCAGACTTTATTTTGAAAGATGAAAAGAGCTGTCAAAATGCCTGTGTCTTTCTGTTGACTGACAGGAAGCCTCAGATATAAACATTCTTACTGTGGACATAAAAAGGTAGAAAAGGTAAGGAGGAAGCACACTGCTCCCCTGGCCATTCAATGTGAATGTCTCTCTGTGAAGAGAATTTACTGCCCTCAGTTTTGTGCAAGAACAATTCCTTCTTTAGAGCTGAAATTGCCCATTTGTACTCTTCAACCAAGACCTTTCTGTGCCTTATTGTCTCCTGCTTTCTTTCCTTTTCCAAGATGAAACTCCTTCTTAAGCAGCAATTTAATAGAGTGAGAATATAGTTAAAGACTTCAGAACCAGGAATTTCTTTATTATAAAGCTCCATAATTTCTTTTGTACATTTATTTTGTAGGTTTGATCTATGCATAAAACATGACTAAACAAGCCTAGGAAATATATGAATCTTGATATTTTGGCGTAATTCCAGTCTCTTACAAACTTTTCCTCACTTCAGTCATCCAAAACCATCTAGAACTTCAGCCACAGTTATCTATTTCTATATTCAGCCTATGACGGAAAAAGAGGTTACAAATATTAACAGCTATTCCATAATGATGAGACAATGAAATGAAATACCTCCAAATAGCTCCACTAGATTTTAATTATTCTTTCCCCTATAGAAGCCTGAGGAAATAAATCCCATTCAGATAGGCCAAGTTTTAGGGGACAGTTAATGACAGAAACAGTAATTACAGGAAAGGCTACCTCAAAGAGGCCGAGTTCCACATCAGTAACAAACTGTTACTGATGAATCAAGAAGATAAGACTACCTTTACGGAAAAACGGGAAAGGGTCTAAAAACAGATATTCCTGTTAACAATGGGAAAATATCTGGAGAAAAGCCAAAGTCTCATTTATTTTTGCAGCCTTTAGGGAAGAAAGTATAATGTATGGTTGCCATGTTAGGAATACGAGAAAGCGAATTAGTAACTGAGAGGCTGTTCAAACAGAAATCTGTCTTAAAAGATAGTGTATATGATTTCTAGGATTTGTACATGATGAAGCTTTTGTAATGCTTATGTGGATTGAGGATGTTTATAAAGAGACACAAAAAAGTGGGTTTTAGCATATGAAAGAGAGAGAACACAGTAGGGAATCTGACTTCCTGTCACATAATTGAGCAAAGTATTGAAGGAGAGGAGGTATATCAATTTTCTGGTGGTAGGAGATGAGAAAGAGAAGGCTGCTGGGATCTGCAGCTGCCCTGAGCCAGAGGAATTACTTTGTTTGTTACAACCTTTCAAGCTTCCATGTGTTTGTTTCCCTGGGGGCAGGATCTAAAACCTGTTGTGATGTGATAGTCCTTGACTTCCTGGAAGCAGGAGATAGCCCACCACGACTAATAGCCTCAGCACATTGGGGTGGCCAAACCACCCACTTCCTACAATCTCCTGCCAGTCAGTGGGTGGTGTGATAAAAACTTCCACTACAATTCTAGAGGAACCATTGGGACTGCTGGGACTCAGCACTAACGCAATTTTTGGAGAGGGATGGAGGGTTGAGCAGCTGTAGAGCAAAAGTTGGGATGAGAGCGTGGTGAGGACAGAAGTACCAGACCGCCTAGGTCTCGTCACAGCCCAGGGTGAGCTGAAAGTGGCAAATTCAGGCACAATTACCAATGAACCCCACAAGTGCATCAGTTGGAATTTTTGCCGCCTTGTAGGATGAAATATGCCAACCTGTAGAGAGAACTTGATGGTGATGGAAGGTATTCACTACAGCTGCTCTCTGCCAGCTGGAGCTAGAGCTAGACTCCCACAGGCGCGGGGAGATGTATGTCTTCCTTGCTTTTGTCAACTGATAACTTCCTGGAATTCTGAATTGGGAGAGTCTTAAGTTTTTACCTCACCATAAAATGAAATGCCAAGAGCATCAGGTCTGTAATTTAACAATAATCATGAAGCCAGTAAGTGTAGCTTTGTTTAAGTAAGACCTGGTTAGGTCACATCTCTTAAAAGTAAATGAGAAGGAAAGATTAAAGTGGGTTCAGCAGCAAATGATTATCTTTGACCACATGTTATCAACTAGATGGCCTTATGCCTTTAAGTCTAGGTTAATTATGTTTTTTTCCAACAATATCCAATTACATGACGAATAACCTTGGCATCTAAGGCAGGAACCTCTGATATGCGTCACTTCTTACCTCAAGAAGACTGTTTATCAGAGTTATCAGAGCTGGCTGCTGAAAAATCAGCCTGCTATTGTTACATTCCCATTCAGAGCACGCTGTCTTCCAAAACATCCGAGCAGACCTGACAGACTGATGGCTGAGAGTACTTTGACATACTCTGCCAGAGGGAACTCCTGGGGGGAATAAGCCAACTGCATTCATTGCACTTCCTCCTTTGTAGTGTGTGGTAACATAGCTGGGGAATCCAGGGGAAGTCTCTTCTGTGAGAGACAAAGCAGCAAGTACATATTGGAAATATTCAGGTCATATTTCTGCTTTGCACTTATTTTACTCCAGGTTCTTGCTAGGCCAGTGCTTGCCAATTACAAGGAGAAAAATATCTGAGACTGTGGAAAAAAAGGTTTTTATGTACAGGGATCACTCCACAATCACTCCACAAAGAGAGAAGTATTCAATTTCTGACTAGCCTTAGATCCCATAAGCAACAAAGATTGAAAAGCATTATTAAAACAACAAGTGTTACCAATAAAATACTTTCTAAGAATAGATTAGAAGGTGATATAGTTTGTACAGTAACATCTTGTACTGCCTTAGAATAAGAAAAGTCACTATAAATTGGAAAGGCATGGACTTCATTACAGAATTGTTTGGGATATCCATTAATAGCAATGGCTATTTGATATATTATTTATCAGTTTAGCTATATAATGCTCTAATTAACCTGGGATTTGCACTTATTATATGTAAGTCTTGTTTGAATCTTGGGTTAATGCTTTAGGAACATCTACTGTCCCAAAGAAAAATTATCTTCCCAGCACTTCACCAGAAAAAAATAACCTTTTGACTCACAGCTAATAAAACTTCTGTTAATAATTAAAGACTGTTGATTAGAAGCAGCCTACAGTTGCTATACATGTACATGTACATGCTATACAGATATGATCAATCAGTCTGTGTTTCTTAGTGATTGTGAAAACATAGCATAGGTCATCAAGATGTTATGGACTAGATCCAAAAAACATTCCTGAGTTGGGATTTTGGAATTTCAAATAGGATTTTGTGCTTACATCCAAAGATAAGACCCTGAAAACTCCCATTTCGATTTTGTTTGACATTGAAAATGCTTCAACACTCTGCCCAGTGCAAATTTCTTGCTTTGCTTTCTTGCTTTCTAACTTTAAAACCCAGTTGGTGTCTGAAACATTTGAGTGAGAGCGTACTCAAAATAACCTCAGATTGAGACAGAGCTCAGAAGCCACTGCTGCTTTCATGTTTCCATCCTATTTGTATCCAGATTTTTTTTTTCCGGAAAATAACACCTTTTCTGGAGTTCCCTTGGGTTCACTCCAGTTGGTGTTCTCAGTCAGTACCTGTCAGGTACAGCTCATCACGAGCTCTAGTGGTGACCACCACAAAATAGGACCAAGAAGAAAAGAGATGCCTTTTCTTTATATAAAAATAAAACTGAGCATGGAATTTATATATCAGTTTAGCATTTATAAGGGTTATCCATAAACTGGGTGAGCAGGTTAAATTTCACTGCCTGCCAGGGGGAAGGCTTCTTCCACAACTTGAAGCTCCTAGCAGAACACCCTGCCTGCAGCATTAGGTGTACTGAGCAGGAACAGCCTGTCTGTGCAATAAAGAATTCAAGGTTAATTGTGTATGTGTGTGCAAGTGTGAAATGGGTTTGTAGTGTAATGGTTTTGACATGCACCTGGGATGAGGGAGAATGGAAGTCTTGTCCGAACTTCATAGTCTTCTTGGATTTTATTACACGACTTCCATGGGGGACATCTAGTCCAGAGACCACAGTTTAGGAGTGCTTTTTCAGTAGTGCGTGATTTTAATTGGAGCAGACTAAGCTTAAAAGGAAAAGGAAGCTAAAGCGGTTGCTTTTAAAGTCAGCCTTTTTTATTTAAGATTTTTTAAATTTTAGATTTAAAGCAGTTTTACAGTAGGTCTCTATGGTTAAAAAATTGGTCAGGTGCTTGTGAGCCAAATGAAATGACTGAGAGTCCTCAAGTGAACAGGGACTGTTTGCAATGAGTTTGTTTATATTCTTTTTCTAACTGGCTGATAAGCTATATACAGATGCTTTCAAAGTCCCACTGGGACTGGAGTGACTATTTCAATACTTAATAACTTTAAAAGACTGAACCTGCGTTTTCCTCTTCCAGTGTTGCTGCTTTATTTAGTGGATACATGTTTGAATTCCCCATTTGAATCAACATTTGCATTTCTGAGGCAGACTCAGACTCAAATTGCTGTGATGTTTTGCCTCGGAAAAATTACAAATAACTTGCCACAAAGTCTTGCATTACACACCAACCAGCACTTTAGGGTAGCTTTATAATGACAAGGAGAATACAGACAAAGCTATTCTATCAAGAAAGACGCATTCATTCTGGTGGTCTGGCTTCTTCTGGAAACTTGATTGAAAACAGCTTCTTTGTTTGTTTTTGTGATTGTCAGGGGGTAACTGGCAAGTGTTTGTGCACCAGCACTCATGGGAGAAAACAGCCTGGAACGTGGGAGCAGGTGTTGCATTGGCCGACTTGAAGCAGAGGGAAGATGACTAAAGCCCTCCTTCATTCTCATCCCTTGCCAAATTAAATCCATTTTAGAGCAATGTGTTGCTACACATTGCACCAACAATTAAAGAGGATAAAACTCCTGACTTATTTATTTTAAAACTGAAGAAGTCCTGTTTTACAGTACCCTAACAACTTCTCTTACAAAAGAGATGCCACAGGATCAGTGAGCAAAGGGCATTAGGAGCAGAATTTTATATCTTTTCAAGCAGACAGCTCCTCCATGAGCAAGACACTCACAAACTGCACAATCTACAGCTGACACAGGCACTACAGCAGCTCCATCTCTCCCATTACATCATCCATGTCACTGTGTTAATCCAACTCACCATCCTTTCCTTCCAGATAAGTTTACTACCACAAAGCTGGCTCACTAGAAATTTTACTTGTTAGCTCTAAGTGAACAAGCTCAATAAGGAAACATGATAGAAACTGAAATGTTTGCTACAAATTATTTTTATCAAAAAATCCTGAATTCCACAGGGAATTTTTCCTATTTGTCAGAGTGGTTTAGTGTTCATTTTCTTCCACAAATGAAATTTCAGTTTTCATCTGTAAATTCTGGATTCACAGGTACTATATGAATTCCTCAGGTGAACCTTAGCATGTCTGTCTTTTTATCCCATTTTCTTCTGTGACTGAGGTTACTCAGGCAAGCTGAACCTGCTGTGAGCTGTCACCAGGGACTCCAGTCATATGCTGGAGTAACTCAGTGAGACACACAGTGATGCACGTCCCACATAAAAGACTGAAGCACACAGACCTTTAACAAGCTTGCCTTTTAAATGACAGATCAACTTTTCTGAATCTAAAGCTTGTTACCAGCCAAAGGATTTCACTAAAAGCTATTGGATTTGGGTCACAAGTTTTCATCTGAAATGTAATTATAAGATCTAATTTCAGGAAGATGATTTTTGTCAAACATTTCTGAAGAAATTCTTCTTCCAGCCAGCTTAGGTGTACACTTGCTATCAAAAGCAGGCAAGTTTTTTAGTGGAAAAGCAGCAGGCATAGCGACACCAAAAATAAGGACAGGAACTGAATGATGGGCCCTGTCTATGTGAACCTCTACTTCTGGTGTAGCTCCCACCAAGGGAGTTAAATATGTCCATAATATGAGATCCTGCATCACGTCTTATTACTCTCAAGGCAACTTCAGCAAGGATACAAAAACCAGATGGATAAAGGTGATAGTAGCCTAGTAATTCCTGCAGATGATCTTTCCATTTCAAGGAACATGATTTCTGGCAGGACAGTTTTAGAGGGATTTATGCTGTTTTGCAGAGGGAGGGCTTGAGGCTGCACAGCTGCCAGCCTAAAACCTTTCTAGATATACTACTGGAAATTCACCTAAAATTAAACATCAGCAACACCCTCCCCCAACAAAGATTAGGAACAAAAACTGCCAAGTAGGAAATGCTCAGGGTGAAGAGAGAATTGTGGTGCTTCTGATTAAAATCAAAATCAAACTCTTCCCCCATCCCATTCTAGGATTTCAGAAAGCTTTCCAGCAAACATCTGCCTCCAGTTTCCTCTTTGTTTATTCAGTCATCAATTATCAAGAGACTTTGTTTTGTCTCAAAGAGCTGCACAATTTGAAGCAACTGTGGTATCTAAGATGGTTCTGCCTAAACAAAACACAGATTCCTTCACTGCACAGAGAAACTGGTTTGGATTAAAACAAAAATATCCAAAACCAACAGCATTTTCTCTGTAAACTGTTCTGAGGGCTATTATAATGTCATTTTCCCCGTGAAACAAATGATACACAGACTTCAAAAGCCCTGAGTCTTGTTCTCAAACAGCAGAAAATAAATGAGATTTGACATCAAGATTTATGATGCTTCCATTCCTTTTTTTTTATGAAAAATGAAATATGTTAATAATTAAAGTAATGCAAATTTGAATTCTTCTGGCTTCTTAAGTATTATGACATGCACTTGCCTCAAGAGCCCTCTAGGACAAATGTACAATGGCAGCAACTGCACTTGTGCCTTTAATGTGGTAGCTCCCTGGACATATTATTACCTGTGATAAACCAGTGGATTAATGTCTGTTGTTACACTCCCTGCTGATAACAAGAAATTACAATGAGGAATCTGCCATTCATCTTCCCTTTCCAGCAGAACTCTGTCAGTGACTGCCATTGTTGTTACATCATGTAGCTGCTAGCTGGGGACTAGAATAATTTATGCTACCCCTTAACTTACATTGTCATCTTCACAACTCCTTCCATAGGAAACGTTCCATGGTGATTTTAATTGAGTATTTACAGAATGGCTGCGTGTTTTGGTAACTCCATTTGAGGTTTACAAAGCAAAACCAAATAATAACAGTTTAACAATGTTTTTTTCTGTATTGCAGATACTGCCCCAAGCTTGTAAATATAAAAACTTTGGATACCAAGTTCTGTTAGAAAATCTTCACAGGGCAGTTAGAGCTGAGAAAAGTAAAAATTCTGTCTCTTTCTTAGACAATAACCCTTCTCTTGACAAATGCCCGTCTCAATCATCAAAGTTCCAGAGCATTCTGGGACATAACAGTCATGTACTTTAACTATAGATTTGTCTTCCTACTTTTGTAGAAACCTGAAATACAGCTCATGGGGTGGAAATGCACAGGCTTCTTTTTAAGAGTATGTTCATACATTATTTATTAACAAAAGCTATAATAGGACAAACGTGTATATACATATGTATATGCATGGGCTATCTTTACATATGTTTATCTGTCTGAAAAGGCACTGGAAGTAACTGTCCCTTCTTCTTTCAGCAGGATAATATGCTTATTGATATGATCATGTTGTACATTTCTGCTGTCAGTTTATTGCCCTGTTTCCAGATGGAGAAATCAATTCTAGTCCATTGCTTTCTTGCTTTCCTATCCTTGCTATCCTTGCTTTCTTCTAAGTATACTAATAAAATGTATGATCCCAGTATTTTTGAGTCCTTTCATCAGCACTCTCTGTTATAAAACGAAAAGATACCTCAATTATAATTTGTCCTATATATGCATGAATAAAATGTGGGCATCTCATAATTGTATGTCAATAAACAAAGCTCTGCAATATAATTCCTTTGAATTAAGTGTTAAAATAAATTTTCTCTGTATTAATCTATAAAGCTCAGTGTGAAATCCTGATCTAGACTTAAAAATCATTTTACCTCATGTTTCAAAAAGGACAAATTTCTCATTGGACTAAATCACATCTGCCATTCCCCATAAACCTGTCCTTATATGAGTGTGTAAGACAACTAGCTAATAAAGTTGTAGGTTGCATGCACTAATTGATGGCTTGTGTACTCAGAGTAGGCAAACAATAAACACACACTTACAACCTGTCATAAATTATGAATTATATACATCCTAAACATCCTCAGTTGAATCTTAACTGAGCTGAATGGTCCTGAAGGTAATTTGTGGCTACAGAAGTCTGCATGTTAGAGCAACTGTTGGGTTGAAGTCCCAGTGGGTGTTGACTCTGGCAAGGTTCAGACAAGCAGGAGCACAAGAAGAGCAAATTGGCTGAGTTAAACAGCTGCAGCAGAGGCCCCCAGGTCTGCATTGTGTGTGCTTTGGAGGATTTTGTTTGGACTACTTCTAATCTATGTCCATGGATTAGATGTCTAGTAGCAGCTAGAATGCACTAGAAGTTCTCCCAGAGCACAGGGCTTGCTCTATTACATGTGAAAGCTGTCCAGTTTGTCTATTCTGGGACTGCTTCATAAGGCAAACAAGAATGTGCAGCATGTTGGGATAGGATCTCAAGAACACACTCCTGAGATGATCTAAAACACTAATGTGTGTATTCACTTTACAAAAATAAGATATAGAGTACCTTCCATAAAATTTTACTGTGGATTGATATTCACAATGTTATGAAAACCAAAACCGTATTTGGCACATTAATGGCAGAATTTAGTCTTCATATCTAAAGATTTCATGATACAGTCAAGTTTTCTTCCCATGGGACAGCATGCTGGATCCCTTAAGCATTTGAAAAATCCTTTGTCATGTTTTCAATTTACTTTATTCATCTCAAATTCAGGAGCTATTCAGATGTCAGAAAAGGTCCTGCAGCTATGTCAAAGGGAGAGAGAGAGAAATGAAGACTTCACAAAAGCAATGAGGAAAAGAATTCAGTTAATAAAAACAATTTCCCACAAATACTTTTCTACAGATATCCTGAAAACTTGAGACTTGATTTTATGTTACAAAAATTCATTATCTTGCAGATGAGGTTGATTAGTCTATTTTTCTGTTATTCCCTCCACTTTGAACCTGAGAGCTTTGAAGACTATGAAAAACAATATCTGTACTCCAGGAGTAAGATTATTCTCTTCCAACTGCTCTCACCCACGCTTCAGTTTCTTGAGAAATCAATGGGGAGAGTAGGATTCTTCAGACCAGTTTCAGACATCGAAGTCTGAAGAAAGCACCTCTTTCTTGTTCTTTTCTGCTACAAAAGGGATGATTAGATGATGGCTGTAGACCTTAAAGTTTTTTTACAGATGTTTACGGACATTCTGCTAGATGAATTGCATCCCAGCTGTCTTCAGCATTATTTCCTCTGCAGAGTGAGAAGAATGCCCTGTGAGGGAATTCCAGTAGGAGAACTCTCTGAACTTTTCTTTAAGAAATACATTAATTTCTTGGCATAGCCAGCTGCGATTCAGAAATTCCATTTCTTGTTGCTAAATAGAATTTCCATCATTTACTACCAGTATTCACAGTCACACTCCATGATTTCATAAGCCCAGAGCCTCAAGTGTTTGGATCAAATCAATGCTTGAGCATGCACAGTGCTAGACACTGTGACTGACCCTGGCATGCAAACTTATTTCAATCTACTCATTTTTTGGCTCCAGTGAGAGTATGTAAATACATGCTTAAGTAGTTTGATGATCACCAGATGATCTAAGAAAACAACTTAATGCTTTAAGTATGAGATGTACAAGAAGACAACAGATTATAATTAGAAATGATATTTTAATATTAAAAAAAAAAATTAAAAGGAAAAGGAAGCTAAAGCGGGCAAGGAAAACTAGTTACCCAGATAACCAGGCAAAACAACATCAGAGTTTTTATTTGGTAGCTTTATTTTTTTATACTAGAGGTGAAAAAAAATCCTACAAATATTACACTGCCAGTTCTCACTAAGAATGAGAAAATTATTAACAACATTTCAGAACATCAAAAATGTTTAGCTCCAGAATATGAGACATTCTTATAATACAGAGCAGAGAAGAATATAGGAAAGTGCCTTTTTAATCTGAGAAGTTTATGAGCATGTACAGTCAGGAACTGAGTGCTTGAAAGCACAGGAATTCCATGGCTTTCTCAGACATAAATCACACACACTAAGGGTAGCTACACAATAATCTGTAGGACATTGCAGAGACTGTGAAATTTCAAGGTATCACCAAGTAATAATTAAAGAAGTAAAGATTAATTGCTGGAGATGAGCTCAAACCACAAATTATAAATCTGAGCCTTTTAAACCTGTTTTTGAAAAGTTTAGCTCTGGAGATTTCATTATATGTATGCTATCATGAAGGGATGGCTGATGTAAAACTATGAATAAGTGTTTTCTTCTTCAGTTTGCTCCCTAATTTGTAGATCCTTTCCCCCCTCCCCATCTTTTGAGAGAACGTTATTATAGCAGTATGGTTAGTCACAGCAATTTTCTGTACAGCAAGTATTTTGGGTGAACACAACCCACTCCTAACACTTTGGACAAAGAAGATGGGAAACTACGTGAATGCAGTCCGTGTTTGGGCACGAGGTTAGGCATGAGGAAAAATCAAACTGTGAGGAAGCAGAGTGAATAGGCACTTGAAATCTATTTTCCAACAGGGGATCAGCAATAACTCATGTGACAAATACCATGAACCAACATATGAGATCATCCTAAGTAAATCAATCAAACCACTGTTCCTCTGCTTTTCTAAGAAGTGCTTAGTTAAAAAAAGGGAAATGTCTGAGAAACAAAATTCAGGATTCTTCTTGTCTTACACGTGTGTGTTCCCCCAGATGCGGGGGGCTATTTCTTATTCTCCTGGAGCCATAGCCAGCATTTCTCCTTGTGCAGGGCCAATAGATGGAACAGAGTGCACTTAATCCCAACCTGTGCTGCCATTACTTTGATAGGTAAGGAAAAAGTGAGTATTGTGAGGTTTAACTATCTTAGGATGATGAAAGTTCAAAATTAAAAGGTTAACCTCTCACTAGATTATTTCATAATTGGGCTGCAGAATGCAACCCTTCTGTTTGCAAAATGCTTTGGACAAAAAGGGAGACACTTGGCTTTGCAGTCTGGTAGAATTTGCAAGTATTTGTAGCCATGCTTTGAGTGCAACTTCTGGATAGGACTTGGAAACCTGTAGCTTTTTGCTAAATTCTCAGACAAGTCAAAAACCCTTTTTGATAGAAAGAGAACCTGAAGAGTCAGGGGTTTGGGGTATCTCTTCTAGTTGTGGGACTGGAGGGTTTTTTTAATCATCTCTTGAGGTTTTGAATCTCAGCTGGATCTCCTGGTCCAAATGAATGGCTTTTGCAGACGTGGGCAACACAGTAACACTCTCTTCTCCAGAAAGCCTGTGCTGTGATTACATTATATAGATGCTGCCAAATCCTCATTACTGCATCCTCTACAAGTGTCCTGACACTCCCATCTCTTTCCTGTACCAGGTTCAGACATAGGATCAAACTAGATATGATTAATGTTTATGCAATAGAAAACCAAGAACCCTAAATTAAATTTAGAAAAGTGTTTTATACACATGCTCAAAAGGACAAGACCAGTTTTTGTCTCCCTCAGCACCCTTCTGAAAGGCAGAATACTGCAAGAGAAGTAGTTTCAGTCTGACCTGATTTACAGGACAGAACAGGATAAACAGGTGGTCACTGTCACTCAAACTACCAGCCTATATAATTACCTAAAATAGTAATTAGATCAAAATTACTTGAATAATAAGATGTTATTAGAGAACTGCTCTTTAAAATATTCTTAGGGAATCAGAAATTTGAATTTTTTAATTTTTTTTTTTTTATCATTTCTTACCCAATGTAATCAAATAGTCATGAAAGTAAAAGCTGGATTTGATATTTACATTCTTTGGGGTTTTAGGCAAAAATCTTACCACAGTAAAGATGAAGAGTTCCTACTTGTTTAGCCTAGACTGTAACATGGTGACGAAGTGGCACGATGATGGCAGTGTACACCATAAAGTCCTTGACAAAGGAGTTGCTGTTGGGGCCTCATGCCCCCTGGTTTGCCACTTTCTGTCTCCAAGCAACACTCCCATGTTGGCAGCCTGGCATCTCGGCCTTCTACATCAAGCATGGGGTGATAGCCCAAGGCTTTAGCCTGCTCTGCTCTGCTCTGCGCTGCGCTTTGGCCAACAAGTCAAGAGAGTTCTTGGAGAAAACAGGTGAGATTTAAAAAATGCATTTCAGGAAGACACAGTCAGCTCAGGAGGAGTTCTTAACTGACATGAAAGAGCAATAAGCCTCGTTTCAGTGGTGCTAAGGACACAGAGAACCCCCTTTTTAAAATCCACTTACAAACATAGTTGCAGTATCAGAAGTTAACTCTTATTTTTAAACTGTGTTAATATACTGGGATGCTGTTTTAGAGGAAAAAAGGGAAAAGTGTTAGAAGTTATTTGAAAATCTCCACTCAGTTGGGTAGAAGAACTACAGTTCCATAGGTCCTATCTATACAATCCTGTTCTCATCAGAATAAACTGTTGGTAGAGAGTGGCAGTTGGAGAAGAAAATATAAGTGAAAAACCTGAACCATTGACTTATATGTTAAAATTTGAATTTATCTACATTAACAGGATATCAAATGGAGACATGGTGTTTATCTTTCTGTATGCCTTCACACCATTGCTTTATAAATGGAAAAAACCTGCTTCTCTTCATCCTGTGTTGCAAGCTGCTCATGGAATAGAAGCCTATCTTTTTGTAGCAGACATCCTAAGCCTCTCCCTTTCCACAGCTATGAATTTCTGAGTAATCCTGATGGGCAGTGTAGCAACGAGCATGGATTTCTTGCTAGTCACTGTAGATTTTAGGTCTTTTTCCCATAAATATGTTGCTTAATTTTGCAAAAATTAATTCATGTGTTTATTTGCATCTCATTTGCACAGATAAAATACTAAGTCTGCATAAGGTCAAGTGCAGGTATAAGTCTTCGAGTGACTGGGATATAAATAGTCCATATATTTGGCTATTTAGAACACCATTGCTCATGCATGACTATCAGTTGCAGCAGAAGTTTTGCATGTGCAAGAGATATAGGGTCACATTTCAAATGATGTCAGCAAGGGCTCCAGGAATGGCTCACAGGTTCTTCAGCAGTGCAGAACCATTTGACTAGATGCCTCATTTCTTTTTCTCCTTTGCTGCAGGGCAAGTTGACACATTTAATTACTCTTCAGTATTTTTTACCCATTAAGTTATTTGCTTTTTACCTGATCAAGTTTTACAAATTTGTAACAGTTTTTTTTCTGCCACAAGTGAAGGTGCCTTCAATGGTTATATAAGGCAGGAACCAGCCAGCCAGAGCCTTGCCAGTACCCCTCTCTCTCCTGGCTTTCAACATAGTTGTTATTCCAGTAATGTCTCTCTCAAGCTGTGGCTGCCAACTCTGTTCAAATGTGTGGTGGTTTCCTGCTGTGGGCAAAGAGCCACCAAGACTGAAGCTGGATCCACGAAACTAATTTCATGGCTAAATGCCGATTCGTTTACCCGTAACTCTTCATAGGCAATAAATGATGGAAGTATGCCCAAAAAAAAAAACTTTTTTTGGGAGATGAGGGAGGTAAAAACCTCTCTGTGCTGAAATATGAAAAAGTTTGTTGCCTCAAAGCAACAAAATTATGTACCAGTAGTCTGTAGAATTAAAAAAAAAAAGGTGGCACTACCTAAATTTTTTTTAATAATTGCTTTTTGTTGTTGTTTTTGATTAATTTTAAATGGCTATTTGTGAGGAAACTACTTTTATTCCAAGCAAAATTCATCTGTCTGCTTTTGCAAGGATTAAGTCTGCACCAAATGGGAAACAAAACTCAGCCACATCATTCATGTCTGCATGGAATTTACAGTAATGAAAAGAAAGCACCTCAGCCTTTTGCCATGGGGCGTCTGGAAGGCTTGTGTTTTAATCATGCTAACCAGCTCCTTAAGGAGAGCAATTCACATTTCCCCTGGAAGAATTTCTGCAGACAGCAGAGTTGGCCAACAAGAGATGTGACCTCTTCAAAATCTGCCCAGCATTTCATTAAGGAGTAAAGACTAAATCTGGTGGCGAAAAACTGCTTGCTGGAGTAACAAACAAAATAATTTGCACTTATCATCCGTTCCCCTTACTACACTATCATCAATCAGGTTGAACAGATTAAAACCAAAGGGATAATTTAATTTTATATGTGTTGTGATGGGTGCATCTGCCTATTTTCTATACAGCATATAAGGATATCCATATCTACTCTGTATAAACAGGTAATTATTTACATAAACAAAAATGCATACGTATATATATATATATATATAAATTGAAGTTTCTCTTCTCATTGGCAGACCTCTTTGCTTCTGTGTTAGCCCTAGAGCCAGGTATGGGAACATATTTTTTCTAGGATAGATTCTTAAAACTCAGTGCTCTGCCATGTAGAGGTTACTGAGTTAACTTTGTTAACTGAGCTAGTTAAGGAAGTGAGAACCGGTTAAGTTGCCTTAACTTTGGACTCTTACAAGCTTGTATACAATCCTTCCCAGCAGAGTTAATTAGCTTAGGCATCCAACCAGCAATTTTCACAGCAAACTAACCCAATTATCTCTGCATGATATGATACTGTGTCGTGTCTGAGCCCAGAATATGTCTGTCTGCATATGGGAAAAATTAACCTCAGGTTGTGCCATTGAAAATAGCAGTGGGTGCTCTAGGGAGAGGGTTAGTTCCCTTCTGCCTTTCATAATATGAATCTTATAGACTGATAACTACATAGTGAGTACATTTCTATAATCTCAATTTTTGCACTAACTATAATTTTTTAAGTCAAAATCATTAAAAGTAAAGAGCATGAGGAGCCCAGAGTTCTAACTTACAGAATGCAGCATAAAGCAAACGTTTTTTGACATCCTGTTCAGCATTATCAGACAATTTTTTCATGGCCAAGTGTTATCATTAACTTGATAGCTGTTCAAATTTAAGCAGAACAGTTCCCATTTTCTTCCTCCCCCTGGAAGATCTTGCTGATGATCTGCCATTGTCTCCTGAGAGACTTGGAGATTCAAGGGAAACCTCTGATAACACACTCCTATTGACAGTGTGATATTTTCATTCCTTGTATTACTGTAGAACTTCAGCTTCTCATTGTACTTATAAATTTATTCTTCTTGTTCCTAAGTGAGGAAGCACTTATCTTGCCATTTTCAAAGGACAATGGATGTGCAGGGCTCAAGGTACTATCTAATGCCATACTCAAGAAAGCTGTGATATATTTAGGATCTGAACACTTCAGGTCTTCAATGGGCTAAGGTGGGCCACTGACCAACATTCTTCTGTAACAGTTATCAAAGCTGTATTGCTTTAACTGGTATAACACATTGTCCTGGTTTTGACAGGGATAGTTAATTTTTTTCTTTGTAGCTGATACAGTGCTGTGTTTTTAATTTACTAAGAGAAAGTTGTTGATAACACGCTGATGTTATAGTTTTTGTTCAGTAGAGCTTTCTCTAAGTCAAGGACATTTTGGTTTTCTGTACTTTGACTGTGAACAGGTACACTGAACTTGCCAAAGGGATATTCTATATCATACAGCATCATGATCAGGAAATAAAATTGTGTTTCTCTCTCTCTCTCTGTATGTGTGTGTGTGTGTGTGTGTGTGTGTGTGTGTGTGTGCGTGTGTGTGTTGGCTGGGAGCTGCTGATCACTTTGGTCAGCAGGTGGTGCGCAGTTGTATTGGGCATCACTTGTTTCTCTTGTGTTTTATTCCTCTCTCTCTCTTTTTCATTACCACCATTATTATTGTTGTTATTATTGTTATTATTATTGTTATTATTATTATATTTTATTTCTATTATTCAACTGTTCCTGTCTCACCCCACCAGTTTTATTTTTTTCTGATTCAGCTCCCACTGAGGGGGGGAAGTGAGTGAGTGGCTGCATGTTTCTTAGTTGCCAGCTGGGATTAAATCATGATAAAAGTGTAAAGAGACAAGCACAATATAAAAAATAAGAGGGAGAACATAATTTTCTGTAATGACTTTAGTGCAGATAATTACACTAATGTTAAATATATTCTGGTCATAGCACATAGCTATTATCTTTTATATCCTTAGGAAACACTGCTAAGTGACCATTTAATTTTGTTATTTTTTACACTTGAATTATAAATATCCATCTCTCTGATGCTGAAAGAGGAGGCATTAAGCTGATTCTATGCTCTTAATCTCAGGTTGAGTGATATCTAGTCAGTGCCTTGAAAAGTTACCTATTTTCACTCTAGGCATTGTAAGCATTTTGGCATTTTTTTATCTATTATTTACTGTTTTCTAGGAGAAAGACAAGATTTTTACTGCAAACCCCTCTTCCTCAACCATTATAGAAAAAGAAAAAGAACTTCATACACATAATCCATGTCACCTCAAGGAATGTGGACTCAGTGGCAAGCCTGGCATTACTTCTAAAAAGCTTTAAATTTGAAGCTAGCCCAGAACGAGTAGTATAAAGCAGATACAGACATTTTCTGACAAAACCAGCTACTGCCATTTTAGAGTACAGCTCAATAATGTGCAGTTTCAAATATGGACTAATCTTGCATCAAAGATCCCTGAAGAAATACAGTCAGTACTCCAGGCTCCTGTGTTTCTTCTCTTACAAGGGTAATTACCCTCTTGCAGTTGCTGGGACTTGCCCTCTAGATTTCTGTCAGCACTGTGTCACTGTTACATTAAATGACAGCATGACAGTTTCAGCATATTTCAAAGACAGAGCAGCCAAGAAAGATGTCCCTCTCTGAAGGCATGCTGTGCTTTGTTCACTGGTTACACCCACAGACATTAATAATGTCATCTTTGCATTGATCAGTGGCAAACTGTGTTGCATTCTCTTGGAAATTCAATTCCCTTGTAAAATATGAGACTGGGCACTGCATGACACATTCAACACAGAGTCTTAGGCCTTTTTGGCTGCACAGTTTCTGGTTTCTGCTCTTCCATACAAGTTCAATAGGAAAAGAAAGGTGTCCAGAATGGACACCCTCTGGCTTTACAGCACTACCAGAAACCACACAGATTTCTGTGATAAATTGAGACAATGGAGCTTGTCTCCAGTAGTCACTCTCAGAGAAACCATAGTTTCTGCTGTGTTTGTACTTGTTAGTTTCCTCTTCCCACACCTCTTACAGAGCCAGTTCTGGAATATAGAAAATGTGATTAAAATAGTTTCAGTTCTGTACATGACTTGGAATACCTTGGGGTGAAATGAAAAATTCTGTTATATATGACACTACATTCCTTAATTTGTTAGCAACATTGAAAAATAACAATAGCAGGCAAAATAGTTTTTAATACAAGAGATGTAACCTCTGAGAATCAATTACAGCTTTGGCATGTGCTCTTGGAGTCATTTTTACATTCCTAGCAGCCTTCTTACACAGCACAGCATATGTTCTCATTCTTGTACATGTACATACTACATGACATAGATAGGAACATATGTAATGGAAACAAGATCTTGTTCTTCTCACTTCTCCTAAAGAATTGTTTGTACTAAGAGGGATCTCAAGCTCCCAATTTTGGACTCACATGTTCTAAAAATGCCAAATGAAATGATGAACCAACCCATGAAGAAGGGTTTTTTTTGTTCTCCTCTCTCCCACCCTCCATTCTTCCCCGTAATGCATAATAACATTTGCATGGATATAACTTCCTTAGAACTAGAGTATTAGGAACTCAATTGTATTTACACTGTAGATTATAATTGGCATGATAAAGGATCACAAGTGTATCTTTTTTTGTCAGCTTGTTCTATTAAGGACTTCTAACCATGGATCATTGATGTAACAGATCATTATGGCCCATTGTGTCAGTTCATCTGTGGGGATCTGTGCACTACAAGCATGACAGATTTCCTCTGCAGCAATTATAGTCTGTTGTGACAATAGGATTTAATGAATCTAAACAACAAACCACATAATCTGTTATTACAGAGCACAGCTATGCACCCAGATGGGAATTTAGTTCCTAGACATTGCCAGTTGCAGTTTTAAAAATTGTGGCTATTTCAATCTTCATGTTATTAGATGCAATGCTCTAATTTACAGCATATATTTATCTCTTCTCTGGCAGGTCAAAGGTCTTCAGAATTTAAGGCTTAATCCTGCAAGTGTTCTGTGATTTCATTTTTTTTCTGTGTAAACATTATCCCTTAGGTTTTTAGACACTTACTCCCTGCACACATTTCATTGTGATACTAGCCATGCTATTAATGTTTCAGTACTAGCATTGTAGATGAAACAAACAACCACAATGAAATTGATCACAGAAATTAGTGAAACATAGCAGAACATTTTTGCATTGTTTCTAAAGAATAGGCACTTCTTAATATGAATTTCTATAAAGCTACACCAGTGCAAATATGTAAAATCACATAAACTGAAATTTTCCTGACTGATGCATCTGAAGGTCTGCTTTAGAGACTTTCGATACATGCCTGTGGAATTAATACAGTCCTTAGAAGTACAGATTTTCAGCTTTTGAATATGAGTTCTGGACTTCAGCTCCTCAGAGCTTCCACTTACAGTGTTGGTACTGCTATATTTTCATCTATGCACATGGACATTACTGGAATATATGTACTTTGTTTAAATAATTGAAAATTCATTGCAAAGAATATATTCTTGAGGACTACATGTGGATGAGTTATGTAAATGCCTCTGTGGATCACCATGGTCATCATCATGTACTTTTAAGAAGAAATTCCCAATTAAACATATTTCCATATCCATACACTTGAATGAAAAAAGGAAGAGATTCTTACCCTTACCTAGCATGCGAACGCATTTGGCATTCTGGTCAGGACTATCAAATGAGATTTCTCCGCACCTCTGGGGAAAAAAAAAGATACATTTCATGAAAGTGTCTGGGATAGCACCCTGTCCTCATTCTCTGATACCTCTCTTAATGATTTAGAGCTAGAAATGTTCAAGACACATTGTGCAAACGTCAAAATGAAAGCCTTTGCAAGTAGCCAAAGTTTGAGAAGAAAATGGTTGTTGCAAGTGTGTCAGGGTGGGTCAACACTGTACTCCAGGGTGTTTGCTGAGGAAAACGCTAGGTAATGTCTTATTGCCTTTGGATCTGCCTTAAGCTGACTGATGTCTGCCCCTATCATTGAGGATGATTGTCTCCCGGTATATTCCCAGTCAAGGAACATCATTAGAGTTATGATCAAAATACAAAGTGTTACGTTGTTTTCAAACATAAGATATAATTTTTGAGTCTATGCAGACAGATCTGTCAGTTTAGCTGCCAGGACAAGCATAATTGGCATGGCTTATGGGTCTTATCCAGCTTCAGTTAAAGACCATCAGTGGGCAGATCCCACTAACTTCAGTGGTGGTTTTTTCAGGTGCTACATAAAAGATTCAGTTTTGTATCACTATACTCAAAGCTCATGAGAAGGGATTAAGGACAGCCTCATAGTTTCTAGGTCAAAGTGGTTCATACTTCCTTATCTACGTACTTATGGTTTTGGTATCCATGACCAAATGGGAATAAAAGCAGAGTGAATAAAGTTTGGAAAAATAACTGAGAGCTGTTCATTTCCCTTCCTCTTTCTTTCTCTCCCTTATGTACTTTCTTCTTTTCAGCACCTCTGGTGAAGTTGTTAGAACTGGGAGTTTTTTTGCTTTCTTTTCATTAATAAAGGTGACATTGCAACAAATAATAAAACCTACAAACCAGGTAAGTAAAAAAGATGATCAGAGCATCAAAGAAGATGAAACACAACAGCAGTTTCATAAACGAACAACACATTTGGAACTCACTATTGTTAAAAAACTTTTCACCTCCCTCACACTGAAATAAACACAAATAAACAAACAGAAGTCCCACACAGTCTTTTTATGTATCATTACATCTAAAAAGAGCAAACAGATGCCTGTATTAGCCTTCCTAGGTAGGAGCACATACTACAGAAACAATGAAAAAGAAAAACAACACCTTTCATTTCAAAGTTAATTTTATGAATGCTCTTATACCAGCTCCCTGTCAGGAGAAACAGAAACTTGATACTTATTCTTCTGAGAAGAATGCTAAAATTTAGGCATCTTTTCACAGAAGTCTCCCAGCTGCTTCTTCTCAAGCAAGCATACTTAGACAAACACAGATGGTAGAAAGCATGTCAAAACTCACTGCCCACCTCCCCCTTGGAACTATGGTGCTCTGTGAAAACCTTTGGTTACTTCTGATTCAGTCCCTCAGAGGAACTGTATGTTCCAGACATATTTATATAAACATCACATTTCAGGCTGGCAAATGGTGTCTTACAATATCTAACAATACCCACCAGTCTTAGCGTTATGAAATTGGGAAAACAGCTAACGTTCCCCAGAGCCAGCTAACATCCCACGGGATCCATTGTGATGATGGATGAACTTTGAAAACTTTGCAAGTAAGTTTCAGAAAACTGTATACAAGTTCATAGCCTTATCTGAATTCCCTTTATGCCTACAGTCCACAGAAGTGATTGAAAATCATGTTACAACAGTCAGCCTGGGCGATTTTTCACCACTACCACTGCAGCTGGAAATACCGGAAAAAAGAGCTTCTGCAGCAATTCCACTTCTGTTGCTAGTAAGAGTTCATAGGTGCGTGTTAGTGGGATGAAAAATAAACTGTTACCAAACTGCTCACAGAGTCTGAAAAGGACCTAGTTGGATCCTAGCTGGATGTGTAAAATGGCACAGAAATACAGCAGGAACTCACTTTTGCTTGTCCAAAGAACAGAGTTGCTTGTGCATTTTTGCTGTTAGCAAATGTTTTCCATGAACAAGAAGTGAGGAATGATTTTAAGATTTAATCTTTAAGATTAAACTGGGACTTTACCACAAGTGCTATGAATTCCTTCCAGGACTGGATAAGCTTCCACTGCCCTTTTCCTGGACTGGCTTACTTCCTCTTCCCACTTAGGTTTGTTCTGCCTGCTTGTACATAGTGGTTGGTACTGTGAGATGTGGCCAAAAGTCTCTCCAGACCCACTCCATTTCCAAACTAATATTACAGCTGCTGCTCATTCCCTCCTGAAACATCTAAGCTGGCTACAGAGTCAGTAAAGAATCTATGAGGGAGGAGAAACAGGAATCTGACATTAGATTCCGGTTATTCTGCTTTTTAATTTCAACCAGTCAGAAAGCAGAGAGAAAAGGAAGAATGACCTTGGAAATACTTGAGTTTAGGATACTTTAAATCTCAGTTTGGGCTTCATGACTGGGCCTAGTATAGTATTGGTTGGACTGGCTCTGCCATTTGCAATCCTGGATGTTGGGCTGGTGAGGTCACAGAGGCAGTGCTGCTGAAAATAATACCACCAGTGTTCAATTTCCACAAACTGTGAGAGCCTTTGTTGTTGAAAATCTTGAAAGAACTGTTGTGTTTTGAATTGGTCAGATTTAACAAAGAAATGGGTAAATACAACTAAAATTCAACCCTCAGAGTTGCCATTGTACATTCATATGTTTTGAATAACTGAACTCTGGACTCGACTAGTTTTTCTTCTCTTTCTGGAGAAAAGGAAAGCATAGGTGCTTTCAGTTAATATTTTCAGTAACAGAGGTGCATTTTTATGTAGAATTGTAGCCTGCAGTTCATTATAGATGTGAATTTTTAAAAATATTTATATAAGAAAATGACTTAACAAATTATCTACTCTCTACTCCCTTTTTTGAGATCAGATGCATGCCATGATATTCAGCCTGTTACACAAGCTGCAATGTAGTAAACTGAAATGGAACTTACATGTCCCCCATGGAAAAGAGACTGAATCATGGAACAGCTGAAAGTGGAGCTTAAAATAAAACTAAGTGAAAAATGAGAATAGGGACAAAAGGACATGGAATTCAGAAGAAATGCAGCACGAACTCAGTAAGGTAAACAAATTGGAGAGCTTGAAACCAGCCTGGATGACTCTGATGACCCAGTACCATGTGTCAGAAAAGGGAAACACCAAAAGGCACAGGCACCATCTTCCACATAGAGAGGCTCTGCTGGAGAAGGGTGCTCTCAGGCAAGATGAGAGGGGTGCTCACTTAGCAAGATACTCTGAGGAGTACACAGGAGAATGGGCAGGCATCTGCAAGAAGCCCTGTATTGAAACAGTGTAAGTAAAACTGCAACAAAGCAGGGCATAACTAGCAGGAAAAAAAAACTCATGTAGAGAATGGATGGAAATTCTACTCTGTGTCCTAATGCAGTAATGCATCTCATGTTTCTTCTCTGGTATTACGTGATCATTCACAGGTTGGGTTTCCATTTCCAGCATGCCTGGGCTCACACCAGCTGCATTTGAGGATTTGAGATACATAGCAATAAACAGGGTGCATACACTCCAGCCAGAATATGCTCTTAGTTTGTTGGGGGGGGTTGGTTTTCTTTTTTAATGTTGTGGAGAAAATTTTACCTATTGAAAAACTGGTTTTGAAGTCATCCTATTCAACTTCTATCTGTATGATAAACTAATGCATTACTCACTTTAAGGAGGAAGATGAAAATCAAGTAATTGAAATAAAGGGGTCGAAACTCTTTTCTATGACAAAATTCAGCAATTAAATGTCTGAAAGTGTTTTTCATGAAAATTGCAGTAAGTGGCATGTTAATTTTCTACTTATTAAAGGCATATAATTAACACTGATCTAGCATTTAACTATTTTAATCTTGTTAGATTTTATAGTGTTTTAAAAATATAGTCGGAATTTTTCTGGCATGAAATTTGAACGTGTGTAAATTGGACCTTTTTAAGCTGCAGATAACCAAGTTTTTGAAAGCCAGTTTAAAAGGTTATTGGAGTAGGAACTGTATTTATAAGCTTCTTCACTCTAATCTGTTTTGTTCTGCATGTCCTGAGTATGGTGTTCAACACGTCTCTTCCAACATTGCAATAATCAAGAAGGTACTTGATGTACACAATCAACCAAACATGACAATAAATATTGCATCATTTTCTTTTTGCAGGAGGTGACAGGGATTATTGTACCTCCAAACAGAGGAGATGTGTTAACTGTACATTGATTGCATGTCAAATATTTTTTAAGAATCTGTTGATTTCTTTTTTTAAAGTAACCTTCAGTTAGTATGCTTTGCTCTTATCAATAGTAGATGGCAGTAGAATTCACATAACAATATAGTTTGGTGAAAGAGCTTTTTCTTTTCTTTCTTTTTTCCTAGAGTACTACATATAATTTCTTATTCCTTTAGAAAGTAGAGTTAAAAAATATACTCATAAACACAACTGATTAAAAGAATTTAAGGCAGAGCAAAAAGCTTCTATGCTTTTATGAAAAAATGGATAATCTCAGAGGGAAAAAAAAAGCTACTGTTATTCCTATTCCTGTTTTCCTATTACATTCCTTTCTCCATTACCTGTAAAAAGTACTTAAATGATGTTCTCTAGAATGTAAAAGCATCATTCTATTTGCCTAAGGATTATTGATGTGAAATCTGCTAGTGTGAAAAACAATGATGCTTTGTAAGTCTTAGCAAACTTCCATAAAAACAACAGGCCACTCCTAAATAGCTGAAATCTAGGGGCAGTATTTCAGAAAGAGTCAGGCCACATGCCTTTCATCTTCAGGCTGCATGGGAGGCTTTTTAAGGTTGATTCACTTGATAAATTTTCAGAGTGTAGGAACTGTAGGATATCCAAGGCACTGTGCTTCCCTTTCTGCCTCTCCTCTCTGAAAGGGACAAAAAGAAGTACAGAAACTACAAAAGCAGACTGATGTGTAATGTCTCTTACCTGAAGCCTTTCTGCTATCACCTCCCCCAAAATAAAAGCCTTGTAATAACATCTGCTAGTGATTAAATCAATTTTTATGCAAAACAAGGAAGTTCCCTACCAGCACACTCTGTGATCTTGAGATGCACTTAAATGTCAGATACTTCTGAGTTTTGCTGAATCTTTGTCCATGGTCTTTGTTTGCCTTAGCAAAGGAAATAAATCCACTGGTTTTATTTGTTTAGTGACAAAAGCTCCTTTTCTCTATATCACACTGTATTTTAATTTAAACAGGTCCATATTTGATCAATTTTCTCTGAAGACAGTAATTGCAGCTTACCCTATTCATGTGATCTTGAATTGATAGCTCTGCATTCTTCAAGAATTCTACTTAGCCTTTCTTACATGAAAACATGGGTATAATGAATGCAGCTTGAGAATTACATGTACAAACTTTCCCATTGGTAGCAAACACTACTGGAATCTTTCCGCTAATGAAACTGCCCAAGATCTATAAAAAATTGTGATTGGTTTTAACTTCTCTTTCCCAAGGACTTAGTAACACTTCTCATAATAATTACAGGTAAAATCTTATACTTACCTGAAAATTTAGACCTACATTAGGCAAGTTAATGGTTTCAGGTTTCACTAAATTGGGCTGAAAATAACTACACTTTCCTTGAACTGGCATGTATTATGTCTATGTCCATCCACTTACAACTATGGTGTTATCACAACATACTGATGACTGCCTTTAAAATACTATTAGAAGCCAGAATGCTACATTTTTTGCTATTCCAATTACTGCTGTTACATTGCAACAATTATACTGCAGCTGTACTGTATTTCATGGGTAAAGTTTCCAGCTTCCCTATTTAGTATCAGCATTGAGGCACACTTAAACTGAAAATTCAGGTTCTATTAACACCTGGATGATTTTCTGCAGAGTAGAATAGCAGTATCTGGATAGACTTGTTCAGAGAGTTCATCCATTTCCAAGTTTTCCCACTGACAGAGAAGGTTTCTCTTCCCTCCAAGAAATTAAAACATGCTTCTCAAGTAACCTTTCAACACTGTCACAGTCAATGTCCAGCAGAACCCTGGCACTGCATTTCACTCTGGAATCTACCATGCTGTAGACCCTCAGCTAATCTGAAGGGTCAGAAGACACAGCAAACTAAGTAATTGCAACTAAATTGAGTGATAATTGCCAACCGCCCAATTGCTGCCAGTAGTCAGCATCTTGTTTGTGGGCTAAATAGCCCGAGGTGAACCTTTAGGCAGTTCCATTTTACCACAAACCTGTGATTTAATGTGGTTTGAAATGGATTAATGTTGCTGGAAAATGGATATAGCAGTTTAACTGCTTTGTTTTCTTCTTGAGTCAAGGAAAAAAAAATTAACAGCGTGTGACTTCATTAGGGAGGCGCCAGCAGTGCTGACCCCCATGAGAATCTGTCAGTGTTTCAATATGGCATCCCTACTTTAAAGTGTTTATAACAGGGACACTGGGAGCCAAATCCAGAATTACTAAGCAATAAAAATGTTGGGTTTTATTAAGCAGTAAGTTACAGTCGAGTGTGCATTAACGGGTGAGGCACAACTTTCAGGCATGCTCTGAAGGGGTGCCATCCTCCAAGAAACATTAAAGAGCATACTAGTTTTTACCCTCATGGGATGAATCTGTATTACAATTAGATTTTTAGTTTACATTTAAGAATGTAAAACATCTGTAGATTTACTAATGGATCCTCACACCACGTAAACAGCTCTAAGTAGGAGGGAAGATGGGAGGAAAATACCAATATAAGGGAAAAGGCAAATATGTTCTCTCTATTTATTGTTGCTCTGATGTGAAACATCAAAGTTCTTTGTATTTAAAACATTTCCTGGACCACATAATTATCTTTCCTCCTCTGTATTGTAGAGCTGGGCTGTTCTCCTAGTTGCTTTCCATGGTCACAGCCATTTAAACTTTCTCTTTCTATTGAAATATGTAATGGGAGGAAAATATGGGACTAATTTGTGAAAATTCAGGTCTCAACTTCAACCACATGTTTTTGTCACATAATTCCCACCAATCTACTGGATCAAAGCCTTGGAAGCACCAGCTGACACACCACTCTCTCCAATAAGCAAATCAAAGGTCTGTGAGAGAACGAGCCGCCTGAAAAGTCTCCTCAGGCTGTTCAGAGCAACGTGGGATGAATTCTGGCACCTGCTTGTTTGTGTGTGCCCTGCATACCATATGGATTGCAAACAAAAGTGCAGTCTCAGGAAGGACAGGAAGACTGAGTGCCAGTGAGTTGACACAGGCATCTGCCTAACAAGGCTGTCTCCCCGACCGCTTCCTAAGCCGTACCAAGCACCAGTGCCACCTGCTTCTCAAGAGCTGGGCATTCCTGGTTCCCTAAAACATTGGAATGTACTGGGGCAGTCCTGTTTCATCCTTTCTAGGGCTTAATTTTTAAGGAATAGGGGTTGGTGAGAACAGCCCATGCCAAAAGCATACCAACAATTAAGTAATGCGTTCACAAGCCCACCGCTTTCACTCGCTTTCTGGCATACTTAGGTAACAGAACTGGCACCTGACCAAACAAACCACACAGGAGAGAGTTAGAAGTCATCAAACAAACCTGAAAACACATGTGGAAGGTCTTGTCAAGTTGACAGCTTCAGCAGAAGTGAAAACAGAGCACTTAGAGGCAGAAGGCAGGAAACTATTTTTCCCTAGTTCCTTGTTCACCACACAGTGCCTGGGTCTGAAGGTAGTAGGGTCTCAAGGACAGCTGCTAAAGAACTGCAGAACTGGCCATCTTGTTAAAAGGGACCTTTCCCCTTTCTCATTTCTCACTCTCTCTCTTCTTGCTCTTTCCCTAAGGTAACTTTGCCTGGCATCCGTAAGGAACTGGGAAAATAAAACTTTGTATGAACAAAGTCCTTTCTGCAACACTTTGAGGCCCCACGACCAGGGCCCTATTGCTGTGCAAAGAAGACACCATCAAAGGATGGCCACAGGCTTGCTTCTGATCAGCTGTTTAGATGATTTCAACATGTCACAACATGAACAACCCATGTCACACAGTATCTCCTGGGTTTATTGCCAACCACTTACAGTTTTACTCCCAAGTTTGCTCCTGATTATACTTCTCAAACATTTTGAGCTCTCCTGCATTGTACTTATTTTTAAGCTCTTTTGACACTGTAAGCAGTATTAATATATAAATGCTACCTTCAATAGTTCTGCAAAATTGGCCTGGTAACAAAATTTTGTGGGCACATGTCCAGCATGTTACTAAACACATACTGTAAAAATGGGCATCTATTTAGCTTGTTAATACATGCTTCTACAATCATAGCCATTCATTAGAAGTGCTTATTGTATTTATGTGTAATACTCATTGAGTATCTCCCTCACTGGGAGATTCAAGAACTCTCTGGATTCAGTCCTCTGACATGTGCTCTAGGATCTGCTTGAGCAGGGTGGTTGGACCAGATGACCCACAGTGGTCCTTTCCAACCTGAGCCATTCTGTGGTTCTGTGATACTCTTACATCACTGCAGCTTAGAAGAGGAAATAAAACCAAACAACTGACTGACCTTAACACTGAAAACATGGCTTTTATAAATTCAAGTACAGCCAGCATACATCATGTTTATATGTGCAGAGCATATGGAGCCAAAAAAACAGTAAGTGTTGCTTTGACAGAAAAAAATTTGCATTTCAAAAATTGTCATATTAGACATTGTGGAAGAACATCTTCTGCATTAAAAGAAATGTTGTTGGTACTAATGTCTCTTTGTCAACTTCCAAAGTGGGATTAATAACATCTGGAGCCATACAAATGTCATTATATTATCAGGAAATACATAGATGCTACTGCAGTAATCCCTATGAACATATTTCAGATACAAAAAATCCACATTATTTTGACACACTAGCTACTGTTTCCAAGGTTGCAGTCTTTTGGAGTAATTCTAAAAAGGCTAATTTTCTCCCTGAAAATAATTCCCAGAAGCAGAGTGTTTTGTTTTGTTTTATGGGTGGAAGCATCAGTTCTAAATAGGTGTATTGCTGGCAAGTATTGCACTAAGCTGCTCTTTTCTTTCACTTCTGAACAGATTCTGATTATAATCTCTTAGTCAAGACTACATCAATGCTTACCCTTGATAAAGTAAAAGAAAAGGACAAATTACCTGCAAATGTTTCTTTTACTGTGGTAAAATTCATCATAGGAGTTCACACAAGGAATGAAATGCCCAGGAGTTTACACAAGAAATTAATTGCCCAGGTATCTTCCTTCTTCTCTGGCAGCCCCAAGGCCTTCACAAGTGATTAGCCTGTTGAGTCTTTTTACAAAAATTGTACAAACTTTTCATTCTAAAGAGGCTTATTTTAGACTGCAGAAACAACTGGGATAAAAACCAGCAAACACACTCAATGGGAACAAAATGTTCCCTGGTCTGCACTCAAGGTCTTTTAGAGCCATCAATCTCTAGTCTAGAGAAAATAAAGCCATCACAGCTTCATAACTACCTGCAAGTGTTGTCATAACCCTGTTTTGAGAGCAGGTATTCAAACAAGTCTGAAATTTTATTTCAGAGTTAATTTCCATGCATAATGCAAACAATATCCTGATCATATTGAAAGGTAAGGTCACTCTACTGCAAGCATGTTGCCTGCCTGCCAGTCTCTGTTTTCTTACTAAATTTTCATCAATAAAAAACATTAAAATATTTTAGACTTGATTACGAACAACTGCATTTTGCAGTAGAAAAAAAGAAGTACAAAAGTAGAAAAATGTAAGTCACATTTTAACTACAACATACAGTAAAGCACATTATATAAGAAAGGTAGTATTTCTTAAAAAAGGCAGGGTACAAATTAATTTCATAGAATGCCTCTGTACTAAACTGACTTTCTTTGTAATAGAAACAGGAAAAAGGAAGTAGTTACTATTCTTTCAGGCTTTGCTAAGAGGCAACAACACCTACTATTTATGGGATCTAAATGAAGGTTAAAGAAGGACTCAGTTGAACGTGCTTCCCTCCCTTCATCTGGATTTATTCTCTTGAAGAGATGTCTTCCTGCTGCAACTAGTAAACCTCAAGGATTTTGCAAAAAAGACATGTCTGCTGTTACTTCCTATCCAACTGGATACTGCTTTTCAGGGAGGAAACTGAGAACTGTACTTCATCTGTAGAATTAAGAAATGTTAACCTGTTAACCTCTGTTGTCATGGGAATAATCTTAGATTGCCTTCTGCCTGGCTTTGCTCATACCTTCCAATCTTACCTGCCAAAGTCAACATGGTGAACATTTCACTGGTGGAGTTTCTATCATATATCCCCTACCTGTCTGTACAAAACCAGACAATCCGTTTCATTTTTAGTATTAATCAATTTGATTCTGACTAATACTCATGGCATCATCTCTCTTCAATATCTGTTACCAATCTTATCACCACACACTTGAGTTTCTTGCAGTGGGCGTATCAAGCAATGTGACTAATACCTGCCATACATAGTTTATTCTTTAACTGGTCCTCCAAAGGGAAAACTGGGTTCATTATCTATAATTTTGTTCTCAGAAGATTTTATTCTTGGATCTGTTTGGTTTTGTTTTGTGCTGTTTAAGTGTGACTGCTATTTTGTATTTATGTTAAAGATGGGATTAAAAAACAATTGGTTTTGATTTTTTTCCTTTAATTCCCAATTTTTATATGATAGGCTTCAGGAAAATCATTCTCTCAGTATATTTTCAAACAATTGCTAAGATACTGAATATCTTACTAAGTTATTTCTTTAAATGAAGTCTCTCTATTGGTAGAAGTCTGTTTCATAAAACTCCCAGGAATTAACGTGTACCTAATATTCAAAACTATGGTGGGCTTTTTTGAATCTCACTTGAGGGAACTGAGCTCTAGATTTTTTGTAGACGTTCATAAAGGAAGAGAGAGAGAAATTTCTAGAGACTTATTTAGCCCACCTGATTACAGAGATAAGCCTGGACGCCTAACTTATCATCAAATGCAGTTAGAAGGATTTAGCTGACTTTTAGTGTAAACACTGGCTGCACATTTGGACCCTAATATCAGCATTAATCCTGAATGTTAGAGGTTGGATCTGCACAGCTGGAAAAATGTTTTCCCAGTTGCCACATGACACTAAGGTGGCTGTCAGGGAAGCAGAGCTAAGAACTTGCTAATGGTCTCACTGGGATGTGGGGTATCCAAAATGTGTGGTCATAGAGAGAGGACAGCATGGACTGTTTAATAACTCTAAATTCATTGTGTTTTTGTGAAGGAATTAAAAAGATGTTTTTAATACTGCTATGACGACCATTATTAGGACTAATTAACCACTTGGGAAGAGTGCAAGGTGAATAGCAGAATGCAGCTGCAAGGCTCACTCACAGCTAAAGGAAAAGATGCCATTTTCTTCACAGTAAAGAGCAAACATTTTCTGAGGCTAGGGGTAAATCCTCTTATTTCCTCTCAGCTTAAAAAATTATAAAGCAGTAAGCAAAACAATATTTCCCATTTTCCTATTTTATGTTGTTATAAACCTTTGTATATAAAATACAATTCTTATAATGAAGCATACAAATACAGTTATAATTTCATGGAGGTAAGGACTGCTGAGTAAACTGTACGTTGTGGAAAGCAGTGGTACATTTAGAAGTTGTACAGTGCAGTGATTGAGAGCAAGGAGCAGAAGCATTTTGCTTGCCAGAATCTAAAAGCACTCCTTTTTTAAAAATTCTCTTTTGAAAACACTTATACATTATTATGGTATCTTTAGTATTTACATATGGCAGGCCTTTGTCATTATTGACAAATGAGTCATGGTTTCCCATATATTACAATATACCTGAGCCATGTAACTCTGATAAAATCGCACATATTACAAGTGGTACATCCACATAATTTTTACAAGGAAGAGCAATGACTTTTCTTTACAGCTTTTAGAAACTTTGTTTCAACTTACTTTCCTAGTATTTTCAAAGCTTCTTTCAAAAGATTTTACATAATACATAAATAATAAAGTTGTATCTAATTATCTTTGCTGACTTTATTTTAAAATCTAAAGGTGCTGTTCATTTTATGCTACATGATCTCAGTTAATAACTCAGGTGAAAATTCGGTCGAGTGCCAACAAGTTTTTGAGTGGAAATGTGCTGGGTTCCAATTAAAGGAGGTTCTGAAGTACCCCCATTTATATGGAAACATATGATATTTGCATTTGGATGTAAACTTGTTGTTCAGGCAAATCTGTATTATGGATGCTGAGGCATTTCTCCTATTTGAATGCTGGCAATGAAACGCTGACCCACTGGCTAAAGTGATTGCAGCAGTTGTCATGCTGAGCCTGACAAGAACAATGTAATGAGTTTTTGACAGGTCTCTGAAAGTGAAAAACATTTTGTGTCTCTTGTGATTTTTATAATTTTTTTCTTGTTCTTTGAATTTTTTATTCGGTTTTTATTTACAATATTGTTTAACATTACTCTTGAGGCAGGCAAGACTTTACAGTTAGGTACTGTACAGATGGGAAAAGGAGGAAAAGACTGCTTACACAAACTTGCTAAAGGTCACCAGCCCACTCAAAGAGAAGGGAGTAACATTCCAGTTGCCTGTGATTCTGTGTACTATTTCTTACATGAACAGTATGACTACATTTATCTTGTTGAGTAATGGATGACTAAATAGAGGAACTAATAGTGCCGACTGATGAGCACTCTCACCTCATAAAGGCAACTGAGCAACTTAGGCCAGAAAAATCAGAATTGAGGGGAGATATCTTGAAAACAAATGTCACATTAGATCAGAAACTCTGAAGATTTTATTCTTGAAATACCTGGGTGACTTAAGAGCATGGTTATAAAAACAGTCCTGTGCTTGTTGAACATTTTCTTCCTTAAGAACCTGTAGCAAGTAAATCCAGCACATACAGGTAACATTTTGGTCAGCACAAGAGGTTCTGTTTTACTCTGAACTGCAGAGGGAGTAAAGACCCTGGCTGGTACAGCAATGGTTTATCTAAAGATGACCACACATACCAACCCCCACACTCCTCCCTCCCCATCTGAAAACCACTGGATGAGTCCCTTGAGTATCAGCCAGCATCACACATGGACAGCAAAAGGAGCTGTGGGGAGAGGTGAGCACTGCCAGCACTGCAGATCAGATGGTCTGTGCTGTATTTCGTATTGACACATTCATTTTGCATAAAACTAATTTGATTTGTACAAAAATGTGAATGAGGACTTCCCTTCAAGGAGAAACACAGAAGGGTTTATCCTGATGAAATTTCAGTTTCCAGAAAAATAAGATTTTGTAACAAGACATAAAACTGAAACCAAAGAGATTCTAATTTTGAAAACAATCACCAAGCAGAAACTCCTTAAGTTGAAAAAAACTGTAACTCAAACTAATCTTCCCATCTGGATGTACAGTAACCCAACAGGAGGATAAGAAAGTTATTGTGTGGGTTTTTCAATGTTTTTCTTGTGTTTAGTGTGATATTTCACAACTGTCTGGTGCCTCCTTCCTCAGTGCATTGGGAAACATCCACTGCAGTATTAGATTCTGTAAATGAAAAAAAGGAAAGTTTGCCAGAAATGTTAGATTTCTCTAACACAGGAAGTTGGCTACTTGAGTAGCTCAGTTTTCAGCCATTGACAAATTGATCTACAGATGACAGACAGCCCTCTTTGACCACTGGAAATCATGCTCCAGCCGAATTAGGTTTACTGACACCTGGGCTAATACTGCTTAGAAATTCCAGTTTCCACAGACAGGGACTGATGTGGGCAACACTCAGCAGCTCCCATTGTGCAGACAGAAGAGACAGCTGCAAAAAGAGACAGCAGCCAAAAGAGACAGCAGCCATCAACTCAGATCCCAAGCAAGACTCAACCCTGCTTTTCTGACAAGCAGAAAGGCAGCTTTCCTCTCTATACCTAACTCCAAAACCACCATCATTTAACAAAACTACTGTCTTCTATTGTTTAAACCACATATGAGTTAAATAACAGGTCCTGTTCATCACTGAATGTCAACCAAAAATCAAAGCCATAACACATCTGTGGCTTTGTGGACATACCTGTGATAGCACAGCCCCTCATTCAAGGCTGACTGTTCACCTCTGTTTAGACTGTCTCTGCTTAGCTGCTACTGAACTCTTTTGCTGGTGCTCACTAACAACAACATCTCCAAATATGACATGGGCCAATGTGGTTAGGATTTTGAAGTATGGTGGTTTTCCCACTGTTACATTGCTTTATGAGAGAAAGCTCTGTCCTAAGTTCACTTCCCTTCTCAACATGGAGATTTGACATTGTTTGATCACACATTTATTTTTATCTGGTGACTGTATAGAAGGGATTAAAAAAGCCTATTGTAATAACACAGAAGCCTGGAAAAAGATTAAAAATGTGTCATTCCCATGGAAAGGATGTTAATCCAGTATCAAAAAGTGTTTAGGTTGTGATATCTTTGGAAGCTTACGGATGTCACCTTACAATGGCGTGACAGCTATGAGTGGTCTGACTGAAATTAAACAAAGATGAAATTCAATGTCATCCTGATCCTGCTTATCCTTTACACATTATATCACACTAAAGCAGGGAATTTCAAAACAGTAAATTGATATAATCCCAATGGAAAATCAAGGATGGAGAATTTCCTGTCCTTTGATACTTAAAATATTAAATGCTGATGTTTTCTTTCAACTTACTTTTATTGGTTTTGCATAATACTTGAAACAATACATAAAATAAATATTTTTTAATTTTGTTCCTGAACATTTTCACAAAATAAACACAAGATAGTGCAACCTTGTCTCCTCTGTTTGCCTTCACCACAAGTGTCCAGGACATGAGTATCTCCACCCACCAGCAAGCTACATAAAGGATTAATATTATATTTTAAAAGGCAAAATTTGGAGCATGCAAGGACTGCTTGAGAAGAGATAATGGGGAAAGTATGCTGTTAGAGGGTTCTCCAACAATCTTTGCCAAAACCACAAAACACAGTGAAAACTCAAGTCTTCTTTCAAAAAGTGCTCAGCCCTCCACAGCTAGACCAAGCACAGCACAGCAGTCACAAAAGTGTATCTCCACGGCTTTTTCTAACCATGTTTGAAAATTTTGTCTAACCATTGTTTCAAATCCTGGCAGCTCATATCTTACCTCTGGGAGACCTGATATCTGTCACTCAGCAAAAAGGAACAAACTATCTTACCTTGCCTCCTGCAGAGATTACTAACAAAGAGCACCAACAGCCTTTATACCAAAACACTGATACTTTCAAAGTCTGCCAGAAACACTCTTTATCCCATGCACCATCACAATAAAGTAGCTTTACTCCCAAAGAGAGAGCATCATCAAACCTTTGAAGAGACACATGTGGTTGGCCAGTCACATCAGTGATCTCTGCTTCCAGAACATTAAAATTACCAGGTATCTTGACCTTCTTCTAAACTAGAGGAGGTAAACATATTTTTAAACCTCTTTACACCTTATTCAAAAGGAAAGGAGAATGTTTTACCTAGAATACAGTATCTACATGAACAAATGTGAATTTATGTGTGAAAACATGAACAAGCTACAGCCTCAGCTCTTCAGTTCACAATGTTTACCCATCCTTCTGAAGAGTTAACCAGGTAACTGACAGTAACAGCTCCACATTACAGAAGAAGTGGAGACCATCAGATCAGAACAGTCTTTGGATAGAATTTAGAATAAGGACCTGAATAAAGAATCTAAATTCATGCTTTTGTGGAAAGTACTTTCAAATATAATCACAAATTAATACTTTGCTCTATAGTCCTTCCACATCAGTTTTTTTGGATTTGATCAGTGCTTCCATTAAAGACAAAGTATTGTCTGGAAAATAGTTATCTGCACAGATTTAATAAAACATAATTGTTTTCTGAACTTCACTGTTTGGACATTAAGGTGTTGTCTATCTCAGCAAATTATGATACCAGGGGCAGTTCTTTACAGCCTACTGGCACAAAGCAGTTGACATCAATCATATTAAATTTTGTGTAGTCTCCAAAGCAGCCCACAGTGACAAAAGGAGTCCACCCTGGGAGGATGAAATTGCTGTGAATCAAATCAAACCCCACAGATTAGCACAGTCCTCACAATTGCTAAAAGATAGCAATGCCCTGAAACTGTCTGAATTACTGTGAAACTTCTTATCCCCGTAAGCCTGGCAAGAAAGCCAAGCTCTGAGCCTCCCTTTCCCTGTTTGCAGTGTGAGGTTTCTCTGTTTAATTACCTCGCAGAGATGTTGTGAGGCCCACCTACATAAAGTTTGCAAAGTAATGTTTGCAGAGCAGTGTATGGCACATTAAAAGTAGGGAGCCAGGCACTGAGCCAGGCACTGAGGTGGAGATGGAACAGGCAACAGAGCTCAGGGTTCCTGTGCTTCTGTTCACTCCTCTGGGAGCTTTTGCACCGCTGCTGCAGACGTTTAGGTAGCACAGCCTCACAATTAATTAACTATTTGCTTGGTATAAAGAGTATTAAGGGCCCCTGTATAAGACTACTCTTTACAGACGGTTTAAAAGTGGCTGCTGTTTTCTGCTTCATGTTACACCCTGGCATGGCTGCTGCCCTTGTGCACAGAGTGGCACGGATTTTCCATGCAGTTACCTGACCTTGGACAGTTTTAGCTCCTAAGGAAACTGCTTAGGAAATATATGTGAAAACAGCATTGTTAAGGGAAATAGTGTTACTGAATTGTAACAGTCTTTGCCGGTGTCTACTATAGTGATATTTATGCACGTGTGCGGGGGGATTCACTGCAGGCTCCCAGCAATCGGGGAAAGCCAGGCTCATCCAGCGGGAACGGTGGCTGTTCAAGCAGGACACATTATTGCTGCTGTTGCAGACAGCTGGGAGGAAGTCTTAAGCGAGGCATCATAGTCCACTGACTGCACACTTCTGTCTGACAGCTTTCAAAGAGACCAGCAAGAAAAATCTCTGCCAATTAAACAGTGGGAAACCCTGCTCCTCCCTGGGGAACCATGAGAGCCAGGAGACAAAAATTCAGTTGCCTTAACCATTCCCTCCATAAAACAAAAATAACCTACAATTTAAAGTTCCATTTTACCTTGCCTATATTGGCTCAAATGCATTTAAAGGTCTGAAATTGCAGAAAGCTGGCCTGTGGTTTTTGAATCCTGAGAGTCTAAGTAGGCAGACACATATCTGTAATCTCCATGCATCTCCTGTTCAGGCCATTTGGCTCAATTACTCTCAGAATAAGCTCACCTGTTGCTGGCATCCGTGCACTTGCAAAATGCTCTCAGCACAGGAGCAAAGACTGGTCCAAATCCAATTTGAAGGTATGCAGTGCAGAAGGTGTGAGCTGTCCCCCCTGGTTTCATTACTACTCACACTAGGCAGTGTGACCACTCTGTTATTTCTTGTTATAGATGCTGTGATGTACAATTCCTGTGCTTTAAAACCAGTAAGCATGGCAAGGTTACTCTCCAGGAGACAACCAACTCCTGGCATTTAAATCCACTGTACCATTCCCATTAGGCAGAGACTCATGAAACCCAAGGGATTTTAGCTGGTGGGAGAGTGGTACCTCATAGGCAAGTTTCAAGGTAGAAATCACTGTGGAATTACACTCAGGGTTACAGCAAGGAACAAGCAGGAGAAGCCTCCCTTTATGGCCTAGTGCTTGGAAGAAGGATTTATTACTCTTTTGAGAGTTTAGGACAATGCCAGCTGTTGATGGTAGCTAATATGGCACAACAGAGAGGCTAAATTTACACTGGATTTAACACTGCTGAATTATAAGAATTGCAGAAATATTAATTTAGTCTGTCTTGCTCTGAGTAGTGTCTGTAAAATTTGATCTATACTCTAGAAAACATTTAATTTACTCAGCTTGCTTTCTCTGTATCTGTTCTTAGAGTGTTAACTTGGCATTTACATAATCCTTCTACCCTGAAAAAACATCAGTGCTGCTAGAATTGACATTATTTTTACTAGTTACAGGCATCACAGTTTCTAATGTTAGGATGGTGAGATATTCATAAAAGCTTTTGTTCTCATTCAGTTACTGAAATCTGTAAAGACATCTCTTGCTATTTCATATTTACAGGTGGAATGATCTGTCCATTAATGAAGGTGGAGATATTGATGTGATAAAATGAACATGATGTGAAAGGAAGGCAAAAAGAATATAAATAAAGACAAAATATTTGTGGAATTTTTTTTTGAAATCATGAAAGAATATCTTGTTCCTAGGAAACATGAACTCTTAAAAATTAAAATAAACATAAGATATAAATTTTTCTTTCCAAAATTGAATTTTCTTCTAAGAATAGGGAAAGAATTATGAAGAATACATTTGGCATATAGAAAGAACTGCTGTAGAGAGCCTTTAGAAAAGTAGAAAAATTTTTACTCTTGAGTAAGAAAACATAATTTCAGAAATAGAGTCATGCTTAAATAGATGTTTCCTTGTTGATTTCTTTGCAATTTGGGAAAACTTAAATTCTTCAAAATAGGAATCTTGGTATGCAACCAAAGGAAGTTGTATGTGCAGGGATCAGAAATAATCTGGCAATCTGGCATCTAGGCAATGTCTCACTGTTACTGAAAATATAATAGCTAAGAAAGGCTGCTTGCCCACAGCTGCTGTCCTTTAAGGAATATTCTCTGTAATATTCTTGTAATAGTTGCTCACAAACACAAATAAAAATAATTATATCCATAGAGAAAGATGCTCTTACTTTGCAAATAATGCCATGCGCCAGTCTTTGTCCCTCTTTCTTTGGACTAGAATACTTCCAGAAAACAGTATAGATTGGTGAGTGGGATTAGTTAATGGTTTTGAATGTGCATATTGACAACACATTGCTAAAAAGTATTGTCAGTGTTTCTTAATTTTTCCATAACAGGCCTTAGAAAAAATCTGGGGCAAATGGATATTTTATTTTGAAAATGTCCAGGCTTTTCTCCCCAAACATTTTAATTTTTAGTATTTCTCCTCTGTTGTAGTGTCTAACTTATTATTTTCTTCCTTAGACTTAATTTGCTATTTGCCTTTGATTTTAAAGGTCCATTAAATTTAATATGCAGAAGGAGGCAAACCAGGTCCTTCACTTCTATAATGCTTTATCTAGAAATTTAATGGTTTGGTTGGATTTTTAAAAAAATATTGCTGCTATTTGGTATAATGTTATACATTCATTCTTGTATAGGCCACATTTCTTCTCCCACTGTTCCACAGCTGTGTAGTCATTTCTCAGCTCTCTATGTTGAATTATTTTCCCTTATTTTCCCTTGTCTATAGACTGCTATACTTTCTCCCAATACTGTCATCCTCCATCCATTCCTCCATGTTTTTATTCTATCTCCTCTACCTGATTCTCCTATTTATCTTTTACAAACATGGACATAAACTAATATAAATTGCTTCATAAACTTATGTCCTCTAATTTACAGTTTAATGAAATTGCAGCAGACCACAGATGTAAAGAAGGTACTAAGGTAGGACACCTGAAATTCAGAAATTTCAATATGTCATCATCAAAATCCCTGCTCCATAAGTTTTTGACAGCAACTTTTCCCCTCTCCTTAAATAGGCACTTCTGGGTATATTTATCATCACTAAGCTATTTGCTGCCTGTCTTCAAGGGTGTGCTGACAAGTGCACATCAACCTAATATGAACTTGGATCATCCTCAAAGAAAAAATTTCTAGATCTGAACATGGAAAGGAATGCAAAGGGGAGTTATCTGCTCGGCCAGCTTTGAACAGAGGCAATCCTGAAAGATGACAGTGGTGAAAAAATACAAAAAATGACAAAAGTGACTTTTTAGAGCTTTGTTTATATCTGTGATTTTAAGAGCTGGTCTTACTGGACTATATGGAGTCATCTCCACAAAACCCCTGCCTGCCTCATGTGGGAATATCTCATTTGAGAGCTAGAATGCGCCTTAGAGGCCCACATGCCCTAAAGGTCTGTGCTTAAGGCACTGACATAATAAATATGATTTAATAAGAGGCATAAATATCTCATCCAAAAGCAATGTGGCTGCCTAATGTGCCACAAAAGGCATGAAAATAGTGAGTGCCCCCTCTTTTACTGCAGTTAATGGCCAGCTCAGGACATCAAACACTGTTGAGCTACTGGAGTGAACTGATTTTGAAGTAACAAGTCAAAGACAGGTTTGCAACAGGGAAAGAAAAAATGTGCAGCATTTGTCACTAAGGGTACTGTCACCTGGAAAGGAAAGGCTATGACTCAGATTCCTGAGACTCTGCTCTGTATTTCGCATTAAATAGATATTGACCAATATATATAAGCAATCTAGAAAGCAAAAACTACAGATCCTTTTGCCTCCTAACACCATTGTCCAAATCATAAAGAATGAGATCTGTGCTTACTCTCACTCCTGGCCCTGGTCCACTCAACCTTTAAAGGCACCAGGCAAAGAAGAACACATTCAAGACGTCACCTGGAGTATATCCAAACCCCAGAGTGCACGTGGTCTGGTGGTTGGGAAGGCAAAGATGCCAGTCTGTCACAGACCAAATCACTGCTCTTAGCACAGTATCATATACAACTGGCTTCAGTATAGCAGTGATGCTGTTGTAATGTCAGTGGCCTGCTTATATAAAAAATACAGTTTTTCTGTATCTCAACAGAGGCAGGATCAATTAAGAAGTAAAAAGAGTTGCACTATGTGCCTTGGACAGAGGTATGTACATGAGCCTGTGAAAAGGATGATGTTCGAGAGACCTTTTATTGTTACTTATCCTATTTGCTATCTGAAAGTGCTGTTGTCTCAGTTGGCTCAGTTTATAATTGGCTTGATTTTGTAAGCCTCAAAAAAAAAACATTTGAGGAGAATCAGCCCTTTTTGCTAGTATATTGTAATGCTTTCAGATATTTTTTTTGGTAAAAATATGTGTTTTGGGAAGATTCAGATGCAAAACAATAGTACAGCATAAAAGGAAGGCAAAAGTAGTCATTAGAGCTGTGGGCAACATAGCCATTTGAACAGTTCCTTAGCAACTTTTAAGGAGCTGCATTTATGGAAATGGTTTAAGACTTTGGCCAGGCAGAGATACATAATTTAGAAAGAAATAAATTAGGGGTCACTAGAATATAAAATCCCTGAATGTTTGTTTACAAATAATGGGAAAGAGAGGTCACACAGTACACAGGCATTCAGTTAATATAAGCAACACAACCCCTATGAAAATAAATTTTGTAAAATCCAGGGAAGAGTAAAGGTGAATACTGATATTCTGAAGTACTGATATTCAGCAGCTGACCCTCTTCAAATCTAAACTGCTGTTCTCTGGAAAGATGCTGTAAGAAACTTTCTTCACCAAAACGAAAATGTTCCTGATATAACGTTGTTTTACTTGCATTTCCAATACTGCATATGTGTTACTGTGTAAAGCCTGTGAGAATATGTTTTCATGGCAGATGCTTCACAAAATAAAGCTGTACTGTACTTTTGTTTGCCACTAACAACATCTTGGAAGTTGGGAGATATGCCAATAATCATGAGGCAGTTATGTTGTTGAGATACACCAAAAAGACTTTGCAAGCTTCTGCTGTGCAATTTTTCTGCAATTCTAGTTAACAATTTAGTTTCCATAGTAGTGGTGTTTGCCATTCTTACCAAAACAGTTGACCTGATTTATTAATTAAAAAAAAGTGCACAAGTAAGTAAAGTCAAGCTAAAGCTGTGGAGTTCCAAGAAGGATGTGAGGAAAAAACAAGCTGCATTTGGTCACCACTGAGCTTTCACCAAAAAAAAGACCTAGCTAGGACTAGTGCTTCATAGAATCATAGACTCATCTGCATATGGGATTATGCCTGCTAGCATATATCTGTCTTTTACTTATAGCTGAAAAAAAAAAAACAAAACCAACTGAAACCAGGTCTTCTACCTTATTTTTTGCTGTCTAAATGGAAGTAAAAATGGAACTGAAGATCTAAAATCTAAATGGAATTCTGGGCGGAAAAAAAGTGTGGCAAGTCATTGAAATCACACCTTTCTGAAAACATTTTTGGTTTGTGTTTTAGTTTGCTCTTGATGTCCTGAAACTTGACTTAATCAGAAAGAATTTTTCCTTGAGAGTAGACAGTGTAGACACCAAGAAGGCATGATTATGGTAAGTCACAAACTATTCACCCCTGTCCTCCAAAATGCACCTCAGTGAGGTACTTGTTATCATCTTCTAAAATTAAATGATCTCCTCAGCTGTGATAGTGTCATCACCATTCTCCAAATCGGGTTTTACACTGCAGTATGAGGCCCATGACACCACTTCAAAGTATGTCTAGGCTGTATATCTCTCTGCCCTGTTTATAACTTGTCAGAACAAATTGTACTGTGGTGCAACAGCTTCAGATCATGACCACACTGATTATTAGTCAAAGCTACAAGATAAACAACTAATTTACTTTATCACAGTGAAGGTAAAAAAAAAGGGGTGTTATCTTTAAACAAGCTACACCAGATAAAGTAATATGCCCTGTACATCTGATACTTGTGTTCTATCCCTAGCAGAGCCTCCAGATTCCTTCTTGCTAGAGATCACTCGTCTAGGAGAACCAGAGATTTCCTTATCTGGCTGGCCAAGATGCCAGAGTGATGCTTTGTAAAAGAATCATCAGGATATTGCACAGCATGTGGTTGTGGACTTAATTACCACAGCATGCCTTATCTGGCACACCTTCTCTTTAAAATAGCAGTTCTAATCTTGACTTGTGGTCCTATAATTATACCTTCCCCATGGTCCCTAATAAAACTCTCTCTGCTTTGTGTGGAAGGAGGCATTGAAAACTGTCAATCAAATATAAAGAAAATCCTATTCATTAAACTACAAACAATGTTGATACCCGAGAACCTGAATATTCAGTACATAAAAGTTTCAAGATTTTGTCCACATGGCATTCACAAACTAATCCATTCTGCAACATTGTGCCTTAACAGAAACAACTTGCATTGCCTGCATATGTTTTAATATGAATAGACATTCATAGTACAATTAATTTTTTTTCTAAATTTAGATAATCTCAAAAGTTTATAGAGCCTAACAGTAAAACAAATAGGGCAAACTTGTAAGTGGGATATTATGCTTATCAGTACCATGTTACCCCATTATCTGTCACAGTTTCATTTTTGGTAAAAGAACAAATAATTCTTCTGCTCCTTAAAAAGAAGATATGGGATAGCTAAAATATGACATGGGCTGAAAGGTGATCCAAAGCACTCCACTCAAATCTTTTTAAAAGGCTTTTCCTACAAAGAAGTTTCCAAGAAATTTACAAAAAGGACTCTTCCCAGTCTAGCTTACAAGGACTACTCCCACAGATGCCCATCATTAATGATTTCTAATTCTAGTTTTATCCTACTGTCAGAGAAACACTTCTGGTTTTTTATACATTGGCCAGTGTTGCTTTTTCAGCTCTGAAAAGTTTCTATAGTAAATATTTGGAGAAAAAACTATAAAGCCTGCCAGAAAAATTATTCAACATTTCAACATACCCAATTCCCACCTGAGCACAGTACAACTTGGACATACTCAATCTAGTTTTGGGAAGAAGCATCATAGCATACGACTTCAAATCTGATCTATCCTTTTTTCTGGACTGGGAACTTTGACATAGACTTAAAGGTATTTTCCAACCTAAATTATTTTATTATTTTCTCTTTCTAATAGCAGAAATAAGATGCTAGAGAGACAGTGTTTCCATGCTATAGAGAAAACGTGGGGAGCATTTGATAAGGGTGTAATAAGTACATTTTACACATGGAAACTGATTGTTACTATGAAGCACATTCTTAATAGTAAAAATAGAATGTTGATGAAGAATCTTTTTAACTTGTATGAAGACAGATTAAGTGAAAACTTGTAAAACTTCAAGCAAAAAGAGCACTGTCCATGCAGAAGACAACCACTAAATATTAAACTTCGGTAAAGACTTATTAAGCATTTCTTTAGGGCACCTTAATAAACAAATGTCAACATATAGCAGAAGCCCTCTAGCAGGATAACTGGTATGGTGAAAAAAAAAAAAAAGGTCAACTGTATGGCTCACTTTGAAATATATTAATTGAGAAATAGTGAAAACCTGTTTATTTTCCACTTTATATTGTTTTCTAAAAGACATTTCCCATTTAAAATGTCTTATGCAATAGACTTTCCTTCTTATTGAAGAATGTTCTGAAAAAGAATTGGTGGCAACAAAATTATGTGTATTTTAGATATTTCTGATGTTAACATTTTTCAGCCAAGTATGACTGCCTGTTTTTCTCACTATTCCAACATAGACATGTTGGATAAAGTAGATTTGTCTGAAATATTTCTTAGAGGTGAGGTATCCAAAACTGTGTGCCTCCCCAGTATGAAAATTTCAGTAAAATATTTTCTTTTGTGTACCAAAATAATGCTTCAGAGTATAGGTATTTCAGAGGCATAAAGCAGTCCCTATCCTATTTTTCTGACAACATTTACTTGGTGTGATGGATAAAAGAGTAAAGGAATGATAAGGTACAGTAAGAGAAACACTTCATAGCCCCAGATCTCTGCTGAATCCCTGAAGGCAGGGAAAACTGGATCCAAGCAGAAACCCACTGCTCACAGCAGCTGAGAAAAGCAGGGTAAAAGCAGGAGAAGTGCTCTGAGTCAAACAGAATTTCCAGGAAGGGAGTCGTAGGGGCTGTTACCAGACATTCAAGGACAGGTTAAGTAGGAAAGCAAGAAAATCACCCAGATTGTAACAGGCCAAGTGACCCAAGAGCTTTCATATGACTACTTGTTTATAAATCTGTGCGAAAAGAATTCTGCCACATTTATCTATACATGGAGAACTTTCTCTAATTAAAAACACTGGAGTTTATAGGCTCCAGGCCAGTGGCAGAAAAATCAATGCAAAATAAAATCTACAAAATACAATGGGGGGGGAAAAAACAAAAAAAAAACCAAAAAAAAAAAAGGAAACAAGTGTAGCCCTTGTGCGACACAGCCGTATTCTTTGGTGTCACTATTCCTTTGTTAATCAAGAAAATAGCAAAGTGACCCCACTTAACTTCACTCCAGAAAAGAGTGGAAACACCATTGAGCTGACAGCTATCTAGTCAGGCATCTAAACAAAGGAATCTAGTTTTTATGGTCACATTTGCATATGTTATACAGCCATCTGCTTGCCCATGTCCAAATTACACATAACACTGATTTTCTTGTAGAGATAGACAACATCCCATTGTGATTTTGAGTGTAATAACATATGGCAAATCCTTACAAAAAAAGTACATATTTAAGTAATACAACAGAATAAAAACACAATCTACATTGCTCTTCAGTTTAACATGTAAATAACTGGGATTGCTTCAATCTCCAGGGTTTTTTTTGATACTACAGAAATTTTACCAGAAAGCGCCACAATGGGTTTTTATAGCTAAACAAGTGTAATAAAATGATACTGGATTCTATTTTACATCTTTGAATTTCTGGTTCTGCTCCAGTAGCACAAAGTGTTATGCTTGGTTTCATTACTGTACAAATCTGCAAAATTGTTAAAACCAACCCAAAATGATTACATAAAATGTAGTATTTCCAAGTTAAGTTATGAACAGAAAAACAAGCTGTCTTAGCAACTTAACATGTGATTCTTGTCAAACAAAATATCTCAGGCAAAAGTTTTGAAATTATTTTCTTGAGGAAAATATTTTTTTTTATCTATCGCCTGGTTTGTTTAATGTTTTTTATTATGAATGATTTTTTTTAAAGAAGTCATATTGGTATTTCTTTCCCAAATTTAAACAAGCAGAAAAACTATTTTTTTCATCTTCTTTGAAACAGAACAATGCATGTGAGACCATTATTACAGCAATTCCTTGGTTTGTCCCATTTTGCTTTTTTTCTCTCTTGTCCTTTATAGATAACAAACTGATTAAGGGGAGAGATTAGGGAAAAAAAGCCCACAGAATTGAAAATTAAAAAATATCTTTATGAGAAATGTGTGAGGTTTTTTCCAAAACAAAGATTTTTTTTTCCAAGAGCAAGAATTGGGAAAAAAAAAATCATTGGCCAAAATTGTGATTATGAAAAGAATATTTTGCAAAACATCATCCACTCTTACTAAAAATCTCTCCATTTCTTATTTGGAAATAATGACTATACATAATTTATTGCAGATATATTATTTAGCTGATTTTTCTTTGTAAATCTGGTGACAAGAGAGTTAACAGATTTTGGGAAGGCATGGTGGTGAGTTATGGTGAAGGGCACTGATCGGCTCAAAACTGCTCCAAACAGCTGGGGCTTCATGGAGTTCCAAGGAATTGCAATCACTTATGTCAGATCTAAATATATCTGCATCTGAAGAGTTTCTATTAACTAAAATAATTGTACTTCAAGCAAAGGTAGGGGTTTGTCATGATTTTTGTATTTGGAGAGTTTAATTACAGAACTCCTCTGAGCTCTCCTTGAGAAGAGCCAAAACTAGTCTGGTCCCCACCTGTGACAGAAAATTTTCTTTTTTTCAGTTTTCTGATGAAGAAAAAAATATCTTCAAAGAAAACAGACCCTTTCCAGAAAGAGCTTTTACCAAAATATAGCACTGAGTAGTTGTGCTGTGTGAAAAATGGTATATTTCTGTGATTGATTTCCATGCTATGCAGGGATCACAGATAGGATCCTTTGCCTTTTTTACTTCTGCTCGCCTTCTTCATATAAACCACACAAAGTGTAACAACAAGAAGGTGATTTTTGAAAAGACTTTGCCTTTTGTTAAAAGAAAGTAATGGCAAATTCTTGAAATAATGCCATGTAGGTAAAATGTGAACCCAAGCAGATATGTAAATAGTCATAGGATCATATTCTTCTGGGCTAGCTCTAAAAAAAACTAAAGCCAGAAAAAGCTTTAGGAAAGGAAATCGAGTTGTTCCTGACACATTCCCTCAGCCAAGGAGTGTTTAGCTGAGGGCAGAACATGACACTACCACGGGCTGCTCTGGACAGCTGTCCAGGGCAAAGCTAACAGGGCTGCTGTGGTTGGGGTCCCTGAAGTTTACAATTGTTCTGATTCTGTTCACAATAAGCAAAAAAAACCCAAATAAATGGGGTCACATTAGAGATCCTTCAGTTTGTAAATTTTATTAAAGACAAGGAAAAGATATTGAGGTAAAGACCATAAGAAATAGAACTGAAATAAAAATTAGAAATTAAACCTCCCCTGGTAGGTAGCTGTCATGGTTTGGGAAAGGTAATCTCCAAATCAGTACTCCCACTAAAATCGTGGGCCGCTCACTCCCAGCCTCCTCGCCCCCTGCAGCACTCTAGAGAGGGAATTGGAGGCAAAAAAGTCAAATATCACAGGCTGAGATAAGAACAACTTACTGGAAACATCAATGAGATAAGAAAATGAACAGCAATAGCAACAATGCTAATGACAGAGGGTACAAGAAAGAAACAATTCACACAAAATCCCCCGACAGCAGGCAATACCAGCTGGCTCCCTCTGGCACCTTTGCTCAGCCAGACCAGAACCCCTTCTCCTCGGAAGAGAGTCTCTTCTCCTCCTGCCTCTGGCAATGACACAAGTGTTATAGAATAACCTCAAGGTCCTGGCCTTGCTGCCTCCTGGATACTGAAAAGAATTAACTCTGTCCTGGAAGGAACCAGGACAGTAGTTGTCCTCTTTCTGGAATTTGGCAAGACTGTGATTTCCTGAGCAGGTTGCAACTGGGCCATTTTGTTTAGCTGCATTTAACGGATCTACTCAGCATGAATTTGTATCTTTCATCTTTGAACTTATCTTGTATGTATTTTTGGCCTCTTCAACGTCCTGTGGAAATGAGTTCCATGGTTTAATTATGCATTTTGTGACAAAACACTTCCTTTTCGCCTAACTTTGCTCTCCTACATTCCCATTTAGTGTTTCCCCATTCCTGCCTTACAAAAAATAGTGAAATTCTATGCCTTTCAAAACTTCTAGGCCTCTGTTAAATCCTTCCCTTTTTTGGTGATCACACCTCTTCCACTCCATCGCTTGTCTTCCACCTGGAAGCCACACCCATTTATGCAGTAATGCTCAACAAACCCTGCTACAGCCAAAGCAAGGTGGTGGCACTCTGGCTGAACTGGCGGCCTGACCTTGTCACAGCAATAAGGAATGTGGCTGGGATGGATGCATTACATAGGAAGTTTTCCTCTGAGAACTAAAATGCCGTCGTCCATCATCATTTCTCTCCATGAAGGAGGGTTCACTTAGGTGGTATTTTACATTTCAGTAATGGAGTACACTCTGGTCTGGGGAAATTACTTCACCTTTGACTTTATGCTACAGTTTGGGGGGAAATTGAGTATTACCTTAACCTCATTTCTTTAACATGTTACCAGATTCTAAGATAAGGAAGACAACCTCAAAAAAAAAAAAAAAACAAACCAGTGAAAAATCCATCCTCAGTTGTACTTAAATAATATCTTTTTGATGTGTACAAAATTACAAACTCCTAGTCAGTACCTAATTTGGTGTCTGGGGGAGGGGGAGATTCTTCCCTTTTTATTCTGAGCAAATGTTCCTGGTAAGTCGCTATTTTAGCTTTGATTGTTTGGAATTACCATCGCAGTTCATTTATTTAGGCTTGAAACAATTTTCTATAAGAAATATTTGTCTCTGAATTTACATGACATTTCTGGCATCAGCTTCACAATTGCACCATAAAACTTGTTTATTTCCAGAACTTTCAACCTCCCTGTCAACACACAGCTGGAATGGAACAGGAGGCAGACAAATACAGACTATTTGTGGGCTTTTGAGAGAAACGCATTAATCACTAAGCCCAATATGAAAAGGTACAACTGACTTCTTAACCACTTCTCTGCTACAGACCATCTTTCATTTATACTACTGACACCTCTAAAATGTGTTCTTGGGAATAAGGGTGAAATTGTCAACAAGTACAAATCTTGAAACAATTTCTTTCTGGTTGTAAAAAAGCCTGGGCTGAGTAATTATCAACTGTGTCTATCATCAACTTTAAAGAAAGCTGCATTAAAGTATGGATGCAGAAACTAACTGTGCTCCTGGAACTAACTGTAGCACTACTCAGAGTTGAGAGACAGGCTGGCCTAAACCAAGTTTTATGAATTTTCTGCTGTGATACTAAAAATTGAGAAACCTGGAACAGCAGCAGCATCAGCTTATTTCAGTGAAAAATATACGGATATTTGGATATCTCACTGATGCAGAATGCAGAAAAAGAAGAGAAAGGAGAAGGCACGGAGATCATGAAAAAAATCTAGTACAAGAAGCAGAGATACGGAATGTGAACAAGTGTGAATGGGAAATGCTGCTGCGCCAGAAGCTTAGGCACAGTATCTGCAGAAATTGGCTGAATGAATTTGAGAAGACCCATCTAACAAAGAGGAAAAACCCAATGCTGTAGCAAGAACATGTACTGACTATAACAAAGGATAAGATTGATATTTGACACAGAAAATGGGAAACGGGGATGTTGGTAAATTTGAGGGTGCTGCAGAATCATCATAAATTCTACAAGAATGGAAGCAAAATGGGAGGTAGTTCTTAGAAAGGAACTGGAAAAGAGAAATCAGAAAAGAGGAACACCCTGGATTTCTCCGAAAATCTGACTGGAAGTCACCTGTAGCTGAAAGTAGAAGATGATGAATCAGGGAAGAAGCAAAACAAACCTAAGGCAATCTTCAGTGCAGCCACAGACATACCTACATACTTATGCAGAATCAAAATGTTTCCTTAGAGTAAATCAGAGTTGTTTTCATGTTTAAATTCTGTAGACAGTGGAGGCAATCTTTATATAAAAAAATATAAAAAACAAAGACTAGGAATTCAATCTGCTAAAATAATTTGAAGTTCCATCAACTTCAAAATAAGCATATACGGCAAAGCATAAATTCACACCCTTTTATGCTACTTTCTCTACTTAGATTTGCCTTGGATTGTAGCCGAAATATCATTCATAGGAATCTGATCAACACATCAAGAGTGAAGTCAGAAATATATGGTCATACACAGATGGCAAAAGATTTCTTTCAACCCACATCAGTAAATGAGGACTTGAGATCCCTGTTTTGTGAATGTGTAAGAACTAAATGCACTGCCTGAGTCAGAAAATGCTTCATTCTATCACCTGCATTTGTTCCCTGTGTAATGCACCAATATCCCTTCCACCACTTCTCTCAGCTCTTGTTCTGTCAGCTGGTTCTCAAGGAGACCTTGAGCACTGGGCTGGGCAGTCGAGGTATAAATGGGGGTACAGTGCTGGGTATCACTCATACCTTGCACTACCTTTCAAACAGGCCCCTTAAGGATCCCAGCATGTGCTGAACAGAAAGGATGACAAGACGGACCTCATCCCTCTGCAGAAGGTATTTTCTCTGCAGGAGAAAACATTCCATCTCTAACAGAGAAACTGGTCATGATGAAAGACAATTAAAACTTCTGTAAATTCAGTTTAGGAAATGGGACTCAGTTTTCATTATTTCTAGGAGAAGCCTACCTGCCAATGTAATCAATGTTGTTACAGTTCCAAATAGGAGTGGAAAACCTCTGTATGCTGCAAGAAGTTGATATTTCAGCTACTTGTTTACTTGCTATCATCTTTTCTGCCTCATTCAAGGACAGATCATTTCTAAATGATGGAGATGCAAAATTACATTGAACAAATAGGCTCTTCAAAACCTTCATGCTACTCTACTTCCCACCATGTTATTTAAGTCTTAAAGTAAGTAAGGATTATGCCATATTATAATTCTATTTTGAATTGACTGAGTGGCTTGTAAGACATTATTTCCTCTTAGTTATAGATTGACTGTTCTGAAATAGTGCATTAGGATCTCAGTGGATAAATGGAGAAGAGCAGGGCAATGAAATAATTTGTTGTTGTTGTTACTAATCTTTTTTGATGTGATGCTTAGGGACATGGTTTAGTGGTGGACTTGGCAGAGCTGGGTAAAAGGCTGGACTAAATCCTAAAGGTCTGTACCAATTTAAAAGATTCTATGGTTCTCTGACGTTGTGAACAGCTCCAAGCTTTTGGCCAAAATATGTTGAGTACCTATTAATGGCATGAGGACACCATGAAGGGCAGTACAGATGCTCTGTTGTTGAACAGACACTCTCCTGCACAGTTAATGGCAACCAGCATGGCTAAGGATGGGCTGGCAGGAATTGTTGCCCTCGGCTGCAGCATGTGTTATATCCTGAGATATCTGGAAACAAAACAAATCCTGCAACATCTCTTCCAATTGCATTTGCCTTCTGATCAAGAATGTGTTGATAGATAACAAAGAATGTTTTCAGAGGAATTTGTTTCCAGCTCTCTGCTTGATTTTCAGTAGAAAAGATGTCTATGTCAAACACACACGTGTTCCCAGGTTATTCCACCTTGTCCTGTGTTGTTTACCTTGCGTAAAAGTGCAGGAACTTTTCTTGCTTCCACAGAGCTATGTCTACCTCATTACTCAGTCTCTCTGTGTCACTTAGAGATGTGCAGTACCTGACTTTCTGTTCCTTTGTCCATGTTCTGTGTCTCTACTCTGCCACAAACAATGAAGTTGACATTGCCTTCAGCTGAGAAGAGCAAAGTACCTTTAATGTATATTTAAGGTTGCCAGTCACATTGATTGACACAGTGGGCTGTCAGAAGCATTAACTTACACGTCAAAAGGTGTACATTTATTCTGTTTGTTTAATCTTTTGTGGGGCAAGTACCACAGAACATGAATCCTTTATGCTTGTCAAGACCTTGCAAATCAATAGCAACCTTCTGTGATCGGCTGCTTTGAGCTGAGTGAGTTCATAAAGCTGTACTCAGTCCAAATCCACAATTGATATTGTTTGGAGGTTACCTTAACCAGCCATATAGCATTGATAAAACCAAGGAGACATTTTCCTTGGCATCTGAAGAAACAATGCCTGCCACTCTTTCTAAAGGGTTTCTTTACTTCTTCAGAAATATCAAACTGGAAGAACTTCAGGGAACATCCTACTAGCACTGAAAATATTTTAATAATGTATTATTATCAACAACTATTGCAGACCACATGTACTTTGTCCCCTTGCTACAACAATTTTTTTAAGAAATAAAGCTGTCAGATTTGAGGAAAAGAACAATTTCTTTAGTTGAAATAAGAGCACAGTAGCCTGTGAGATGTGTTTCTGCACTTGACTTGTAGGTACAGTACAGCACTGAGCATAACAGCTAGAAAGGGTGAAAAGTCCAACCATCCCCTAGAGTCATTAGGTGCTTAGGCTGCAGCAATGGATGAACTAATTAAATAAAAGTGAATTAGACTGGAGCCATTCTTGGAAAAATACTTGGCTAATGACTTTGAAGAGAAACTGTCAACATACATTTTCAAAGTGTTTCCAGATTATACAATAAGGTACTAATAGAAAATCTGATTTCCTTGAGAAATTTCTAGACCAGTTCTTCACAGGGCAAAGACAGCAAACAAGACCCCATTGTTGTGACTTCCAAGTTCAGAACAAAGCTTGGTACAAGAATTTTCAGATTTTTTTTTTGGTATAATTTTTAAAAGATAATATGCAAACATTAGTACTCATTCAAAGCACAGAATTCTGATTATGCAGTCTTTTTCCTAATTAATGCATGCAACTAGGCAACATAGGAAGAAGATAATCTTATTGAAAGAATCATGAAGATGGAAGACTTCAGTAAAACTCTACCTGGATTTGCTGGAATAGTTCTTTTTGCAGGATCCCCTCTTCCATTTGCAGCATGCATGATCAAAGTATGGGAGCTGTATTATCTTTAGCCCTCTAAACTAAACAGCACACACTTTCTCTCAGTAAGACCTTAGATTCTAATTTATTCCCACACATTAAAGGAAAAAAAAAATAAGTATTGTGTGCAAACACTGTGTGTGTATGTATGTGTGGGAGGTATTTTGCAATGTAGATGCAGCTGTTGCTTTGTGAGCTGCAGCTAGTAAAACTAGAATTATGAGCTGAAGGTGTCCACTTTCAGGTTCCCCTTGTGGCATTATGAGGCCCCCGTACATTTTTGATCCTGCTATCAACAAATATCTTTGCAGCCTTCTGAAAATTACTTTTGGCTTTGTCTGAAGGTCTTTTTCATGCAAGATGAGGAGTTATTCTGTTGGCTACAGTGGAAACCTTGATACTGCTACCTTGCTGCATCTCATCCATAACAGACAGAAACACTTTTCTTAAGTTTGGGTTGTTTCCTTTTAAAATGCAGGAACCTCTCCTCCTTTATGTACTTAAAAAACTAAGACTCTACAAAGCATTTTAAAGGAAAGAACCCCAGTTGTCAATTTACTTCAGTTAAAGCAATAAATCCCCACACTCTCTTCTGAGTCTGTATTTGAGGAAAAAAATCTAACTTCACATCCTGCTGACTTTCTCCCAGTGGACCTCTGCCTGGTTTACCAGGTCAGTGACAGTGCTGAGGATTAACCACCATTTGGCTGGTTCCTGTTGCTCTCACGGAGTTCCTGGGTTATGCCTCCAAATTAAGGGACAGATTGTTACTTTGCTTCATAAAGATGCAAATATGAGCCAACAGGGATATCAAGATGAGAAACATCAGCTTTACAAATGGCTCAAACATATTTTTTAAAGTGGGTTATGAATCTCTATTTGTTACTTTTTCAGGGCCGAAGTATGAACTCAATGGGAATTGTGTTTTAATATATAAATACTGAAATAATACAAGTAATTTGGAAATCTAAACTCCAGGCTTTAAAAACTGCCTGGGAAAATCAGACAAGAGTATGCTCAGACTTGGAGAAAGGGATTATTTGTCATCTGTGAAGATTATGCCTCTAGAACTTTAGAAGGATTCAGCTTTGATTCATATTTTACAAATTTATACTACTGATAGAACCCATGAACATAACATGTCTCAGGAAGCAACAAGCCAGGCTAGGCAGGTAAAAATTTACTACTTACATAGTTACTAAATGGAAGAGGAAGTAGGAGAACAACAATTTCACAATAAAAAAGAGGAAGACAAAGGAATTTTGCCTGACTAGCAAACAAAATATGAATGCAAAAATACTGAACAATAAATTAGAATTAAAAATATAGGAGAATGCTTTCATACAGTGCTCAAAATTTATCCTCAAAAAGAGGATAAATTATTAAATTTATAACTACTAAAGACACCAAAGAGATGGAGGCATGGGCAGCTAACATGTACTGATTACCTTGTATAAGTATTTGTCATACAGAAAGAGAATCCACAGTACTTGCTCTTGCTCACATCTGAAGTGTCTAGGGCAACAAACGTAATATAAGGGTATCAGACCTGTAGCTCTTAAGTAGCTGGTAAACTATAAACTGTGCATAAAACATTCACATTCTTAAAGAACACTCAAGCATAAACAAAGGTACAAAAGACTGAAATAATTATTTTTTACACAATGTGAGACCATGACCCCCTGTCAGACAAAGTTCTTGTTCCTGTCTAAGGCTGATCACAACTTATCTGGTCACAGGATATCCTGAGTTGGAAGGGACCCATGAGGATCATCAAAGTGCAGCTCCAAGATGCATAACTGTACAACTACAAGGCATATAAATGCAAAACTTCAGACACTGTCAAGCACTCAAGACACTGCAACAGAGATCCTTTCTCCTGCCATTCTGCAAGTCTTATTTTAAACGAACAGTGGTATTGAAACACGAGCAATGGAAGAATGTACAACAAAGCTGGCAAGATCCTATGGGCCCAAACAGTAGGTTGTTTTTGCATGGGCACTTCTTTTTACATGGAAATACAGAAGTGCTAAATGGCCAGTATCACTGTTAATGCAGTCCCATGTGGCAAATGAAATGGGTGTGCCTTGCATAAAATGCTATTACTAGGTTGTCCAAATATGATGAAGAACAATATTTATATGCCATTTACAAATTACAACTATTAGGAGGAAGCAATATAAACATTTAGCAGATGCTTTTTTCCTATCAGGAACCTACAAGAAATACTCTGACAAGAGACTTGATTCAAAGCTTACTGCAGTCAAACAGAGACTTCCCATGTATCCTTTTGGGCTTTGGCACTTAAGTAACAAATAGCTTTGCAGATGAAAATAAGAACATTATACTAAAGAAACAAGATAATAAATAATGAACTAAAAATATTAACTTAAATACTACAAAATGCATTTACTTGTTGTGGAATGATTTTGTCTATTTTGCAGCATTATTGTCTCCTTCTTCTGTCTCTGGCAAACAAAGGAGACACTTTTGTACTATATACTTAGCACATGCAGATTTCTTCATGTTAATACCTAACCAGGAGCCAAATAAGAGTTTACAAATTTATTGTAATTAAAAATTCTTCAATATGACAAACACATCTACGCTAGGACCACAAATATGAAATGTAGGATTTAAAAGCTTTTTGCATCTCTAGTATTAAAAGTCTGGCTCATTAACTAGTAAGCCTCTTACTGTTATTGTCAAGTATGACACCAAATATTCACTGAATTAACTTTTCCCAACCTAATATAACTCCAGGCCTGCTGCTACTGAGTTATTACAACTAATATTTGCAGTAGAAAAATGAAGAAAAGCAAATTCTGTCATATATACGCGTAAAGAGCCTTGATCAACAAACACATTTAGAACATTATGAGTCTGTCAAAGTCTTCATAAAACTAGCATCCAACTAATATGCTGACTGTTTCAGAAAACCCTATCTACATAGAACCTTGTACAAACAACACAGCCTTTTGATTCATTAATTATTCTGTAACTAGAGTATGCACTCACACTTGAAAGGTTCAAGTAGTCTATTGCTAAAAACACACTGTAAAAAACTTGGATAGGAAATGTAAGCAAGCTATGTAATGTTTTAATAAAATCTCAGTCGATGCTGATAATTACATCATCAGGTTTCAATGTATGAGGTTGCAATGTATGCCCATGTGAAATTAAAATTTCAGCAAACTGCATACAGACACTGTACAAATCGAAACACATCCAATTCCACTGTACTGAATGCAGTTTTGGTTGCTAAGCAGGGAAGAACCATGTTTACACATTCCAATTGGCTACGTCCTTATACAGCATTACAAACAAAAGATACTCCTGAAATTCAACACCAAAATGAAGATAATTATTGCCAGCAGGCACCAAGAACTGGCAAATGCAAGTTATCCATACCTTGCAATGAAGTTTAAGAAGTAAGCTAAGCAGTCAGTCCATCCCCTAGGTGTGTGATTTCTTTCAGAGTTTTCAGGTAGGTATATTTCTAGTGTATTGCTGCCAAAATGACAAATGACCACAGTGTTGAAATGCCACCTTCTGAAAAATTCCACATGCCTATTTGCTCTGCATTCAGATCCTCAATTTCTTAGTTGGTAAGAAGTTTCTTGACTGACTAGTTACACTGAAGTTAAAGAGATTCCGAACAATGGAAATAAGCAGAGTGTAGCAATCAGCTTTAGAGACTGTTTTAAAAGACAAATAATTCTTACTTGAGAACAGAACAAATCCAACTCAGTTACACTGAGATAACAGATACAGAGTCCCACATTAATGGAGTGAAAAATAAATTTGTTGAAAGATTCTTTGCCATTTCTTGATCAAGATGAACCATATAGATGATTCTGTTAATCAAACAGGGCAGACTGGGACATGTCAGGAGATTTAATAAGTTCTGCAGTTTTGGTTCCTACTTTTGTGCTAGTTCCTCATGGTTATTGTGATATTCTGGCTCTGCTGTAGTTCACAGGAGATTTATTACAGAGCTCATTACATTCATTTGATACACTTTAATTAAAATATTAATTAAAGATAACTGCAACAAGGGACCTGGGATATATTGTGTGAGATCAGATTCACAGAATGACAAGTTGCTTCTCATCCTCACATGTAGACTCTTAAGCAGTGCTGCCACACAGAAGCAGGCTTTCTACTTTAACTGTTGATGATAGGGACAATGTACTCAGTTTTTCAAGGTTGTTCTTAAACTGAGAACTGTTTGGGATTTATGTCTTACTTCTAGTAAATTTCCATTTGTTTTGATTGAGAGTCCCAGAAATTTTCAGGGATGTAAATATCTGAATTATAAATTATGGTTCATTAATAGTTATAAAAACCTTTGTGGTAGTAGGCTTTTAGAGCAGAGAACATGCAGCTGATGCTTTTACAAAACCCTGTCCCTCTAATACAAGCTATTAATCAGTGGGTTCAGAAATATTTTCCCTTCTGAATAAATCTAGCAAACACAGGCAGCAGATATGCTCAAAAAAATTAGAAGTTGTAAAGGTAAATTATGTGCAAATTACTGTTGGGGGTTGGATCTGTTTCTTTTGTGGTTGTGGAATTTTTTCCTGGTGGTTTGCTAGGTAACTAATTGCTAGGTACTTATGGATACTTGACTTAAACAAAGGAGGCAGCAGGTTTCTCCGGGTGGAACAGCAGGGAACGGCAGTTTGGTCCGAGGACACCGCTCCGAAAGGACTGGAGTACCAGGGGACCCTGCTTGTTTTCTCTCACTCCATTGGATTTCTCTCCAGAGGAAGACTGAACACATTTTCGTCACCACTGGACTCTCGTACAGGACTATCTCACTTCATAGAACTGCATTTACTGCTCAAGGAGGATTTCATCTGGACTGCTTTCACCACCCTGATACCCAGGGTGTCAGGTCACATCCCTGACTCTGTCAGGGCATTTTCTGAGGTTTTGTGGTTTCTTTGGTTTTGCTTGTCTCTTAGTGCTACTACATTTGTATTTGTCTTTGCTTTGTCTAATATTCCGAGTAAAGGACTGTTATTCCTACTCCCAAATCTTTGCCTGAGAGCCTCCAATTGTAAAATTATAATAATCTGAGGGAGGGGGTTTACATTCTCTATTCAAAGGGAGATTCCAGCTTTTTTTTTGCTGGCAGGTATCTGTCCTTCAAACCAAGACAATTACAATGTGGCTTCCCTGTGGATTTCACAGTCTTTGGAAGAGATACAATTACCAATGCCTGGGCATGTACACACACATACATACACATAAACAAAATCAGACTTTCAAATTACCTGTAGTAGCAATTACTTGGAACATCATAAGAAATGGGACTCTTATTCATCTTCTGAAAGCATAAATACTGACTGAAAGCATATATTATATTTGAAACATTTACTATCATGTTCCTTTTGAACTCCAATAGTATACAAATGGATGTGCCAGAAAAATATCAAAGCATAGATGACCTAGAATGCCCAGTGGCAAAAGGGTACATTATTGAATGTGAATTAATGGATAAAATGTTCTGAAAGATAATTTTATCTGATTAATAAAAGCAGGAACATAGACATAATCCAGAATATCCTCAAAATATTCTGAAAGACAATGGAAACATAAATTATCTGTATTGTTTTGATAAAGATGCAATGGTACTAATTTCAACTCTAACTTGAAATCATTTGTTAGCTTGGTCCTCCCTGCTACAGAAAACTTGTTAATAGAGGGATGTTCCTTCTGTCTTCTCCCTGTATCATGTTTCTGGCATTTACTCTTCCAGCTGGTGCCTGCTGGCAGTGCTACCACAGCTGTGGGGCTTGGCACTTATGTGTGTCATACTTGGAGGCCCCAGATGGCTGGGGTTGGAAGGGACCTCTGGAGATGGCCTGGTCCATAGCCTGTCTCCCTCTAACACACTCCATCATACACAGGGACACAGCTATCTATACACAGGGACAAGATCTCTCCCAAGCCTTCTCTTCTCCAGGCTGAACAGTCTCCTAGCTCTCTCATCCTCTGCATGCATGACAGATCCTCCTTATTCATTTTTCTGGTGCTTCACTGAACTCACTCCAGTAACTTCATGTCTTACACTGGGGAGCCCAGAACTGGATGCAGTGCTGCAGATGTGAGTTCACAGCACGGATTGCTAATAAACTGTGAACCTCTAATGATCTCAGTAGAAGTTGTCATTAAGGACTATGAATTAAGCAGGCCTACAAAGTTTTTCTTAGATCAAATCAAGACTGATTTAAAGGTAGGATAACCATTTAACTTAGCCAGCATGCATCAAAACCAGTAACTTCTAGTGAAAGTATCGATTGAATTCCCCAAAAAGAATAAAAGTGCTTTTGCTCTGAAGTAAATATAAAGGATAACATCTACATCACTGAAAAAAAAATTACATCTGAAAAGGTTCCATACTTCATTAGCTCATTTTAACATACAAAAATTTAGATATCAGTTTGTGCAACAATCAAGCCATGCAAATATCAAATCTTAGTTTCATACGCTTCTCTTTCATTTGCTACACTTGGCTTTTGTTTCCATTTAAATGAATGAAGCAGTGCCTTTCTCTCTGTGTCACCTTGATTACACACCAGCTAGAGCAATGGAGATGGCAGAGGATAGCTGCAATGCAAGTAAATACATAGGGAGCAAAAACATGTGAAAAGTGAAAACCAATATTCCCTTCTTTTCATTCAGGTCTGTCTTTGGCTTTGCATTTTAAAGGAAAGTTAGACTTTGCTATGATACTGTGAAATAATTTAGAAAGCTTTGACAAAATTTGGGTTAAAAAAGAAAAAATCTGCTTTGTCAGAGTCAAAAAATTCACTAGTCTAAAAAAATATTGATCTGTTATTTTATTTCACATATTGAAATAGGAATAGAGTCAGTTTTGCTGTCAAATAGCTCTGTATGTCAGAATTAAGCAGTCCAGTGCTTAATTAGATAACAGATTTCTAGAAATGGGCAATATTAATTCATTCACATAAAGATAGAAAATGTCTGTTTACATCTTGACACCACGCATCTTGGTGCTGGTGGTCAAAAACTTCTTCCTGATCCTGTGGAATACAAATTCTTACCTTCAAATATGGATATACCACCCTTACCTCTTCCAAATATCACATATGTATTACAATTTCCTTCTCACTCCTTTCCAGTAGTAACCATGCCTTAAAATACTAATTACTTGGAATTTATACTCTCTTCTGCTAGTTCTCAAGTCCATCCTTCACTTAAAATAAGACTTTATTTAGAAAAACCCAAAAGTTTGTTCACAGTAAGAATAACTTCCACACCTTGAAAATAATGAATGAAATGAAGAAAGAAAACACTCTCTTCATAAGCTAAATAGCACAGGGAGCCCTGTGGCTTTGCAGTAGATGGCTCCTGTAGATTGGTGGTTTAACAAACTATCCTGTGGTCATTTGACACTTGTATTCAAATTAAGAGAGTGTTCCTAAATAGCTACGAAAATGCTAATTTGACACAGCTATGATGCATACAGACCAGAGGTAGCAAGATGTTATGTTATTATTACATCTGATTTTTTTAAGTTGTTTATACTCTGTTCTTGAAAATCAGCACTTTAGACTTCCTACATGTTGTACTAGAAAAAGATTTTATGGATTGGCAACTTTTTCTTTTGTAGTATTGAACCTATGCCTAGTGTTTGTTTTTACAGGAGTTATTCTCAGTTCATTCATGTAAAAATTCCCATTTGCATCCTAAATTATCTTCTGCTGTAAGTAACATATCCATTTATAAAGATTTAATAAGGAGATCCCTAAGTAGGTCTGGAAGGCTAGCCTATTTAATCATAATATTGACTTGAATAAATATACATTTTAAATTATGGTATTTTTATAGTGCTATAAATCTTCCTACAGATAGCTTCATACAACTTTTAGAAAACCTTATATTTTAGGGAAGAAAACAGTTTCAAAGTGTTATCATTAAATGAAAGGAATATATTTTTTTCCTTACTTAAAACAAGGAATATTAAGATTGTGGCCTGTGATTTCCTACATGGAAGTATTAAGGATCAGTACCGAAGGATCAAGTATGACTCAGATCCTAGTGAGTTTGAACTAAGATGAATCACCAATACAGTCTGAGTTAATAGCCTACTTCAGTTTTGCTGTATTCACCCCTGCCATTTAATTTATTTAATCCTTTCTTCATCCTCATTTTAGTGAATGTTAATCTCTGACATTACTCAGCAAACAACGTTCTTCAACTGACCACTCTAACTCACTAGTACAGGACCTGTCACATCAGGAAAAACAAAAAAAACCTCTCACTAACACTGGGCACACACAGCTGATAAAGAGCAGTGACATACCCTGGCACATCAGACCTCAGCCACCCGTGAGATGGGCAGAGCAGCTCCCAGGAACCGTCAGCGAGGGCAAAGGTCACCAATGGCACCATCTGGTGATCTTGGTGACTTGCCACCCACACCACGAGGCACAGCCATGCATCAAGAAATGGTCTGGAGGCAGGCAAATCAGGCAGCACATTTGACTGTCCATCAGCTTTCAGGAGCCTGTAGAAGACAGCTAAACAGGTCTGTAGGCTAAACTTCCATCAAGCATAAGCACAACTAGAACTTCACTTTAAAGCAGAACTGTGGAAACGGATCTGCCATTTCTTTTCAGCAAAAAGTATATATATACATATATGTATATGTATATGTATATGTATTTTTAATCTGTGCATTTTGTGCTTCTTGATAGGATATTTCTGATTATGATGAACAACAAGCTTTGCTGTGCAAAGAAAGCTGCTGCTTGTCTGCCTTTGGAACACACAGTGAATTAACTTCCAGGCTGAAATCAGACTCTCAAAATATTAAAACAGCAAAGTCCAGGAAAAGTTTGAGAGTACAACTATCCAAATCTTATTAAGCAACTGGTTTGTTCCATAGGAGTTAAACTATTTCCTAGTATTTAAATTATTCTGTGTCAAACTGCATCTTTTATCAGGACTTCCTACATCATGGGGTGATATTACAAGAAAAATGCACAGGTAATATTCCAGCGTGGCTGGTATGAGTGGAGCTACAAGGAAAGAGAAAATAAAGAATTAGACAGACCACAATGCCTAAAGACCTCGTGCATTGTTTGTTGTCAAACACTAATAGTCTAGTTTGATGTTTCTCAGAGTGATGTAAAACACGTGGTAACCTCTGCCCATTCCTTACTCTGGAATTCCCATGTACCAAATGCCAGTGAGGCAGAGCAGCTTCCCTGGGATGGTTGCCAGCACTCTGAGTACAGCTTGCTGAAAATAAACGTGGTGCCAAGAAGATGCAAAGGGTAATCACTTAAAGGGAAAGATGCCACCAGAGGATTAAGCATAAAATGACTACAGCAGAGAGACAGGAATATACGTCTTTAAAGTAAGAAACAAATGATGATTTCAGAACAACTAGTACAGTTTCTAGGGCTTACTTCATCAGTTACAATGATTTCAGGTGCCTGTAGGCAATTTTATTTTAAATTTGTACTGATTTCTTCAGAATGATTAGGAATCTGGAATCTACACAAAAGGCACGGTCTGATTTGCTGATGTGCTAATGACAAGAAGATGTCTGCCAAATTCATAATTCTGCCAAATTAATTTATTTATGCACAAATACTTGTTTGGAGATACAGCAAAGGCTTTGTAATCCCAAAGACTCTTAGGTATTTGGCTCTTCAAATTAAAATGCAGTAGAGATTAGCTGTCAGGATATTAACACAGAACTTATTTAAAATATGTAAACCATCAAACTGGTTGATAAAACAGGAGAGCAGGATTTTTCTTATTATTAGACTCAGATATAAGCTGAACCCTAAAATTGGAAACAATACTAATTTCATGTGACATAGCCCTCCTGCATACATGGAAGATCACTATGAAGCCAAGCAGTCTTCTCCTTTAATGTATAAAAAGAGAATTTTATTTATGTCTACCAAGTTTTTCGTTCCGTGCAGTTTTTCAGGATAACTTGAGAGCTTAAGTATCCAGTCACAGACATGATCTTTCACCTTAAGAGTTTGTGTTAGATGCTAATTTCTTTTTCATATCTGTATTTAACAACTCACAATTAGGTGAAATCTTTCATACTGATATAAAATATAGAAGGATGTAGAAACACTTCAAATCCATAGATACATTTTGCCAGTTTTCCAAAGCAACAATTGCTAAATATCTTACAGACTTTCTAAAAATTATTTAGCAATTGAGAAATCAGTTGTTGGTACTGTGCAGTGGTACAGTCAAGACCTGCAGAGACACTGGCACTTCCTCAGTATTTAAACACTCCTAGATGCAAAGCTATTCACATAATTAAATACATTGTTAAAGATCTAAAACATTCAAAGTATTTAAAATCCCAGTTCTCCACATGAAAAAAAAAAAGAATGACCATATTCTTGTTCTTGTGAAACACATTATTTGCAGGTAATGGTACAATGACTTCTATTTCATGTATCAAATAAAATTGCCACAACAAATTCTCAAAGACTGCGTGAATGGTCCAGATAATTGCATGCAAAGGGATGTCACAGAGTGAACCACTGGGGTTAAAAAACATTCTGGAGTAAATAAATAGTAATTTTCATTGTTTCTTTTTCCTAAAGGGCAAATCTTTACGTTTCCAACAGTCCTCTCAGGTTTTGCTCTGTTTTGTCCCTCATCCTCAAGGGTGAATACTTTCCAGTACTTTATGAACTAGGACTGTGGTATCTGTTACATTTTATTTGTGGTCTCAATTACTCTCTTTTAAACATGTGATGATTTCTTTGAAATATTGGGAGAAATATTTCTTGCACTTGGAAAGGGAAGTGTTGAGGAATACAATAATCCTCAGATTCTTAGCAGCTCATTTTGAAATTTCAGAGATGTCTCCTATAAAATCTTGACCCTGATGCTAGAGACAGCATTTATGTCACCATACACATGCAGCCCACCACGGTAAAGAAATCTGTGTAAAGCTGGACCCAAGCACCTGAGAACCCTGATGTTTAACGATTTAATTTTTTTAAGAACAACTTGTGTAAAAATACTGGGGGGTCAAAAGATCAAGACTTGATGGAAACAAGGAAAAACAGTGCTGATATAGACTTAATATCAGCAATTTTATAGTCACTATCAGATAGAGAAAGGTGCATTATTACAGAAGTTTAAGACAGCAAGATACAGTGCAATTTCCACCCTCATCATTCTCTGTATCCACCCCTTCCCATTTCTTCCTCCTCCACTCTTTCACTCCCTATCTGCCCCCACCCTGCCTGCACAGTGGGAAGCAGAGCCAGAGATTTTGGGTCAGAGATGACAAATTCTCTGTGGGAGATTCTGCTCGCAGCCTGAGCTGTGCTCAGTGATGCTGAGGAAAGCTGCACTCTTAGCAGAGCTATGGGATCACTCGATTTGGCATTCTCTGCTGTGGGGGTGCCTATAAGAAAGACAGCTCCAGGGTACGTGAGTTTTCCACTCGCCTGCTGGAACAAGTCTGCTCTGGGTTCAGAGGGAGATGGGTACAGTTTGTACTCAGGGTGCATATGGTAGGTGAACTGAATACTTCATTTTAATTTTTTTAAATAGCAAAAATCAAATAGATACATGAATTCATTCTATCCTAAGTTCAAGAATTCCCAATCCCTACTACATAGAGCAATTCGCCATAAAAAATTATTTATTTTATGAAATGGCAAATTTCCATAGTAGAAAACTCTGTCAACATAAACTGCTTAAACAAGTGTTTGATTGTTCTACAGTCAAGTAACTAGATTCACAGACAAAGAATGGAAAGCGTAAGTATTGTATTTAAACACTAAAGGATCTCTGAGTTAATCAAAGAAAATATTTTGTAAGTTAGAAAATATGGAATAACAAAAGCTTGAATCTCTAACTTTTAAAAGATTTATGCACAGAGAGGGAAGCCATTTTCAGAAACCAGACTTTAATACATCTGCGTTTCTACCTATGGGGAATACATGTGTCTTACTTAAATGACTGTTACTGATCTGATTTACATTTTACATACAATATTTTCATGCTCTACTGCTACTGCAACACACTTTGCAACATAGACCAAGAGCCTTAAATAATCTCTTAGCTCAATACAATTTTTCCTAGGCTAGCATTTCATTCGGTATGAGTCTGAACATGATATCATGTTCCTGTTTGGGATACAGAGTCTCTGAGACCATATCTGCTTGCCTTTCTCTCTTTCACTCTCTTATCAGTCACAATCAGAAATGCTTCTGACGTCTTCTGACAGATGAGGCTATACCTTCTTCTGAAGCTTGCCCACAGCACAGTGCATCTACTGCCTGTAACTCTTGCTCACAGATCAGAAGAACAGTTGCAGTTGTGAACCACTTGCAATGGTTCCTTTCTATGCGAAGAAAAGATTATTTTTCCTTTGATATTCCCATTTTTAAAAATCAGTTAGATAAAAGATTCTTTATCCCTAAATGTAATATTAAGATAATTTTTAGAAGTAGCAAGCAGCTGCTGTGAATGCAACATAAAATATGAACAGAAGGGTCACACTTTTCAAAATGAGCTCCCCAAAACATTTTGAAGAAGTGGGTAAGTTTGAAAATTCTGAATCTGGACCTTAAAAAAAAATCTTCATTTAAAGTAAAAGTGTTGGGGTGACCAAGTCAAACTCTTTCTATGCCTCTATTTGTAAAAGTAATAATGGTAAAGCCTCTCTTAAAAAAAAAACAATTTTTGCTTTATTCATCAGTGTGTTCAGAAATATCCTCTTTCTATATGAGGGCATTCATTAACACAGTTTTTTATACTAGACTCTGAGAACAGTGAATGCCATTGCATGCATGAAACATGAAAAATAACCTTAAAATTTCTTATACAATATACAGTAATGTCACAACTTAGGCTGACACAATCTCATATCTGCCTGGCCTAAAACTAAGGTCATTTCCTTCACATAACTGGCTTTCCAATGCACGCCAGAACAGATTGCCCAGAGAGATTGTGGAGTCTTCTACACCAGAGATATTAAAGAACTGTCTGGATGCAATCCTGTGCCATGAGCTCTAGGATGACCCTGCCTGAGCCAGGAGGCTGGACCAGATGACCCACTGGGGCCCCTTCCAACCTGATCCATTCTGTGATTCCATGACCTCCTCTTCCAGCTGCAAGGAACTGCAGGAACTGCCTGAGGTTCACAGGCAAGATGCCGAGCGACATTAATTAGTGAACAACCTGTGTGCTCAGCAAGTACTTGACTCTGAAAAGCAGTGAGGGCAATTTAAGGGAGCAAAACTATAGCACCACTGGTGACTTAGTAGAAACATCTGGTGGTGGGCTGACTCTTCATAAAAGCTTTTCCGTTTTGCTTCTCACTGAAATCTACAGTATCCTATATCTCAGAAACACCCTGTCGTTCTCTACATTCCACTTTATTTGTTGCCAGCGCAGACAAATATGTAGTGTGTCAAATATGAGGGTAAAATATGTTGAATTTCATGTTCCAAGAAGAACCACAACTGCAACTCCATTGACAGCATTATTTGTCATTTGATGTTTTAATGTAAATTAGCTAAACCAATTTTTTTCTCTCTGCTGCACTCAAGTGGCACTTCTCTGCAGAACTCAATGGTATCACAATTTTGATCCCAGTTTGCTACGGAGACTGACTTACTATTGTTACTTTATAAATTAATTAATGTCTTGCATACTTGCAACATGGAAAAGAACTTCCTGGTTCAAAGGCATTAGATTTGCTTGTGTTGAACTTAATAAAGTATAAAACAGTTTAGGTAATGAAGAAGTTGTTAACATCAGATTGTGACTAATTTTCTGTCTGCTACTAGGAGAAAGAGCATTATTTTCCATGCCAGAACCTCTAAATCAGTGTGGTGAAAATATCATTTTAAGACAAGTGTTCTCAGGAGAAAATAAGGGTTGCAGATTCACAAAGGAGAAATGCCCTTTTAATATATTATTGCAGAAAATGTCTCTAGAAATTAAGGAATTAGCTCAGAGGCTTCTGAAATTCTCCTGAAGTCAGAGCTGAAGAAGTTCAACTGTTGAAATATTGTCAACAGATGACAAAGTGTGGCTAGAAAGCACTGAGACCTCTCTGCTAATTATTTTCTACATCATAAACATCAGGACCTTTTGAGACATTTCGGAAATTGGTTTGCTTATTGGCAAACTAATTTTCATCAGCTATCACAAAAAGGTGCAATGCCAAGCACAAATTGACATTGAATGATTTTAGCTTTATTTTTTTGTGAAATGTGAGTTTTCACTAATACTTAGAAAATAGCAGAAGTCAGCTCCAGCTTGTTCACGTTAGTAGTAAACATGATTAAAAATTTTAAAAATTATTATCCAAAGTGATGGTTTGAAACCATGAATACCAAATTAAAAATTCTAAGGTAGTGAGACCAAGCTCTAGTGGCACATTAGGTGGTCCAGATAACTGTGACGTAGCCCCCGAAGATGCTTTCTTATCAGCTGACATATTAAAACAGTATAATCCTCCCTTTGTCATATTATGGGATTTGAAACAATGAAACAATGTTTGCTATGGTGTTTAAGCAAAAAATAAAAACCCAAGCAGAATTCCACACTTCTTTGCTCTGGTAGAGAAGCCCTGAAGGGCTGAATTTGAGGAGGGATGAGAATAAAAATAATATACCTGTAGCGCATATGAAAATCTCTTTTTAAAGCAAATGTGTTTCACAGTTAAAAAAAAAAAAAAAGATGCACTCTACAGGCAGATCTTCATGCAGAAATAATGTATTCAGCATTATAGGGATCCTATAAATAAAGTATGGATTGCTGATTTTTTCCCCACTTATTCTGAATATAAGAAACAGAAGTAGAACTAAGTCTATTGGTAGGAGAGTGAGAAGAGGATTGCTGATACACCTGGAAATTAAAAGTTTCAGTGATCTTTGAGCTTTCAATTCGGGTGCTATAAAATAAAAACTAAGCAGACATTTCAAAATGGTCACTGGATGGTCAACAGAACTTCACAGAACCATGAGAGCTGGAAGAGACCTTGTAGATCATGTAGTCCAACCATCTATCACTCACCTCTGCCCACGAGCACGCACCCAAACCAAACAATCTCAGTCCTCAGTCCTCGCAAGCAAGATGGACATTCTGCAGTAGCAGTGAGATGTTTTTTCCCCCTCTGTAAAATATATCTGAGCTTTCTTTTTAAAAACAACTCTTCATTGGTACAAAAGTTGTTCAGAAGGAGGTGCTCATTTAAAGAAAGCACCCATCAGAAAAGTTTCTTGGGTTCAGGACAGAACTCCTGGAGCTGCAGGTAAATGTCTGCCTGAAACCACCTTTATGTGTCCCTTCAGCAGTGTGGAAGCTCGAGTTTCACACTTGGGCTAAAGCTGGGGCAGTGGACTGTGGTTGCCTCTCCGAGGCCCCGTGAAGACACAGCTCAACCCTTAGGGGACACTGCAGTGGTAATCCACCTCTGGAAAGCTTGAGAGAAGCAGAGAAGGAACTTGAATATTTTCTTCCACACCTTCTTGAAAGCATTGACAACTGGCTACTGGCTGCTTCTCTCTGTCTGAGGCAGAAAGGGAAAACATTTCCCAGGCAACCTCTAATACACAGCAATTTTTCAGATCCAGCCATTTCATTTAGAGACTAAAGTGAATTTTAGCTTTTTAGAAAGCCTGGCCATTTCTATCAGCTTTGATAAAGATATATAGGATGAACTTCATTCAATGTTCTCATGTGGTAGTGGTGTTTGTTACCATACTATTACAGAGGTTATACTTTAGTAGTGGATAGGATTGCTGTAGTTATGGTTTCATGGTTCAAAGAGACAGGATGCTACAATCCTACTGCATGAAAATTTTCTTGTGATACAATACAGAACATGTTGGTTTCTAAACAAAATTACTGCTTTCCTGTTATTCTTCAGCTTTTAGAAATATTACTTTACATAGCTGTGTCCTTAAAACAGATCATGGTCTGTTCTGAAAACAAGCAACATCAGCCCCTTCTGTATTACAAATATATAAAGTTTTGCAGATGCTAAAACATAAGCTGAAAATTAAATGTAGGGATATGATTTCAAATAAAATCTGGTAAATGTTTATTTTCTGTGAGAAAGGGAAGGAGAGAAGGGGGAGGAGGGGTTAGAGTGTCATGGAAGGAAAAGAATGCATCACAGCTTCTGTGGAACTAGAAAAGCAGCCCTGTGGTACCACAGTGCTGAGGAAGCTGTGGAAAACTGGTATGAAACGGGTATGACACAAGGTTAATGAGCCTAAAATTTGATCTAACCATTGAAGAGAAGGATTGCATTTTAGTCCTGAAAGCTCAGTGTGTCTGATCTTTCACAGGTATAAATTGATGGAGTCCTATTAAACTCAGTGAAATTATGACATTTTACATGCTCATACAGCACTCCAGTTTAAGTCTTGTTTTTATCTTTTAGTTGTTCTGCTTTTCAAAGCAGTCCTAGTAAAACAAACCAACTGTGCACTGGAGGAATTTGCTTGGTGAAGAAATACATTCCAGTTGTATCTTTCTAGCTGATACTGACAGTTTACTCAAGAAAATTATTTTTTTAATGATAGAATTTTATTTAGTATTGAAAGAGCGTTTTCAAGCATTTTTTTAATAAGTATTCTCAGATCTCCTGAAGCAGAAAGCAACTTGCTGGCCTCCCAAGGTCTGAACATGGAAAGCTCCTCTCTTTCCTTCACTGATCTGTGCAAGTTCTTCTTTATTAATAAGGACTAATTATTGTTTTCCTGGCTGTCCTACAGTCTTCTAAGGGCCATATTGATTAAATGGAGTTACACTGCCTAATTACATTTATGATGGTCATTCTGATGCTACTTGAACATTGTTATTAATAGATACTCAGATGTTATGGCAGTGTGTAAAACAAAAATGACTCTGCATAAGTCTGACAGAGCCAAGTCATATTCCAACATTTGAAACAGAAAGGTCTCTAGAAAACAGCCTGTTTCAATGTGGTTTTCAGCTAACATGAAGCCAGAAGCATGCTTTCTCCACGAAGGTATCACGCATCTGTTTTCATCTCTCTGTGTGTCTATGTGAGGTCTTCTCCTCCACTCCAGCAGCCTGGTATGCACCAAGCCCTCATTCTGTCCAGCCTTCTCAGAGATTCAAAGCCAAGTGGTAAGTTAAGGAAAAGGCAAAGCCCAGTATCAGGTGTTGCCCATCTTTAGTGTACTTCAGTGTGCAGCTGCATGCATGTTCCTCTACAGAAATATGAAGCAGGTTATGTCCTCTGGGGCTGTGTGAGCAGAGGTCCCAGTTGTCACTCTATACCCAGATCACTGTATAAAGGGGAAAATAGCTGCACCCTTTGGATGACAGCTGAATTTTTGAGAACGTACTGAGGCATTTCATGTCAACACGTGTTTGTTTGCACAGCAATCAGCTGGGGATCCACACCTCTTTCACCAAGGGATGAATCCTTGCACACTTGATGGTAACTCTGCCACCTTGTATTATTAAGACAAGCCCCAGAACCTAGCCAGTCTTTATGTGCCCTCTAGGAAGTGTGTTAAGTTGTGTAGGGGGAAAGAGAAGGAATAAGAACATGAGCAGACATATCCTTTCTTTCAGAAGTAATAAAGAACAATTGCCAGTGGCAGCAGAACTGATCACACAGTAGATCAATACCACTCTCTGAGAGTTTTCTAGTTAAGCTGATGTTTCTTAATTTCATTTATACAGATGTATATTTCTCTAAGCCATTCTTGAGTTGCTGAATATTCAGTCAAAACATGCCTACCTCCTCCTTTATTCTTTGAAAGGTAATGACCATCCTTTTCAAAACATCTTTTCTACATTCTGAGGAGTTAGTATCATAGACTCTGCTGTGAACCATGCAGAAAATTGTATACAGGTCCTGACAGCTGTTTCCCCACAAGTGTGTTATTATGCCACCGCATCAATTAGCTAAACTTAATTTGACAGGATATTCTCTGCTCTTCTTTTCAAAACCTTACACTGCCAGCATTAACAGACACCATGGTGAGATATTAGTTGATGGGTTTTCTCATATCAGAAATTTTTAACTAGCAACTAGTACAAACCTACCAGCCACAGAAAAAAATGCCTCCACAACTGTTTCCTTCAAAATATTTGTTTATACTTTTTTAAAAATAACCTACTCAAAGAGAAGTGAATCTTGCTGCTTGTGTCTGAGGGCAATTCTTCTTTAGCTAAAATGCAACCAATTTGTCTCTACGTGTGACTGGAAGAATCCTAACTGTTCGTGCCCACCTATTAAGAGGAAGAGGTCATCAGCTATGTTTATCCATCCAGGCAACCTGGGTGTCTTATTTGGCTGGACAGCAAGCTGGCAGAAGAATATCATATGCCACCACAAGACTATGTGACTTAAATAAGTAGCTGAACTGAGTTCTTATCCATCCTCACTCATAGCTCCTACTGGAAGAAAGAACAGAATAAAAAAATACAACTCAATAGAACCCTTTCAGTAATTTAGTTTCTCTCATTTGACACTGAATACACACATAAACGATAGCCCTAGACTTTTCACTTTTCAAAGAACAGAACAAGGGCCCAATGTTTATCAAAATTACTGCATCAATGGACTGATACTATCACACCATTCAGTGTGTGCAAAAGAAATGCTTAATTCACTCGATTGCTGGTTTTTGAGAATTGTCTCTGTAACAAACTTTTCACTCACAGTTTTGTTGCTGAAGCCTGGCCTCTGGAAATACACTGTGCAGTCTGATCTGGCTCTGATTTGTTAATTTTCTACTTCAGAACTGGAGGCTTTAAAACAGATAGCCATCACTACCCCAGACCTGAGCACTGTGAACCTTGCAATACATCTGAATCCCACAGTCTATTACAGGATAACAGAAATGACAGGGTTCAAAGCTTCAAATACTGTTACCTAATGCAATTTTTTTTGGAATGGCACTGTAGTAAGAATAATAGTAAAAATTAAATTTAACAGTTCTCCACAGTTTCTAGGATGATACAGAATAATTCTTTTTGTAGAAAAATCCTTGCAGAAGTTGTCTTTGCATTTTCAAATTTATGAATTATTTAAACTAAATAAAATTGTCTTAAATACAACAAATGCATTTTATCTCTCTAGTATTTATACAAAGCTAATACTTTAGATCTGGAAAACCACTACTACTGTCAGAAGGCATGTTATTTGGTTTCCACTCATTTACTGTGGCACAAAAGGTTACTAGCAATCCTTATCTGATTGCATATGCAGTACCTGCCACTGTGACCCATCTTTTCAGAACTACTCATCTTTAGGTGCCAAAATCAATGCATCTTGTGGTGGCCAAAGAAAAAACATCAGAACTTCTGAACTACTTTTGTACACTTAGGCTTCATCTGTGTCCTAGTGTTGTCAGGGTATAAACTCTAAATAACATCAGTTCTACACCCTGAAGATTGAGACTGAAAAGTGAAAATTTCACACTAGAGGTAAAGCTAGTGTTTCCCTGGAAGTGTAAGAACTGATGTCCCTGCAGGGGTAAGCCTGGCTGAGGAACAAGAAAGATGAATTTCATACTTCCGACATCTTCTACTCAACATGGATGTGAGAGGAAGAAGACTGAACCATCATTTGATTACAAAAGACTTCATTTTGTTCTGGCAGCTAGTAGGACTGCAGCTGTCCCTTTCACTTTCACCCTGTGACAAGCACATGGAATGTTGTAATAATTTCAAGCATGAAAATGGAGTAACAATGTGATGATGAACAACACTGACTAGCTAAGAATTCCTGTTTACATGGGATATCTTCCTGGCTGCATCAAATGACTTGTTTTTCTGTCAGCCCAGAAACTAGAACCAATCTCATAAAGAGCATATCTACCTTGATATGAGGAGAGATTAAGTCTCAAATATTTCTTATGTTTAAATAGAGACGTGTCAGGTTTTACTCTATTGACACTATTAATGGCTTGGTTAATAGCTGGCATTTTTGCTTCATACACCTCCTATAAAGGAAACTACCAGTACAAGAGCAGTTTTTTTGCCTGAGGTTGAAAAATTACAAGAAAACCATATATGTTTCATAGAATACCAATTTTCAGACCATTTCTCATTAAAATATGTTTTAGCTGTTGGTGGAAGAACCATGTGATGAGTGAAAAGGAATTACATATGATCAAATGTCGCAAATATACATCATACTTGCAATGAAGATACTGGAAAATCAGTCTGTTACCATGACTTACCTAGAAGTCTGGTAAGGGCAAGCAGAGGGCTCATTTTCAGAAGGGAAAAGGACATAAACAGGGAGAAGGGGAGCTGCTTTTATAATTATATATTTATATACTATTTTAGACAATTAAACATTTTACAATTTTAAAAGTGATCTGTAGTATATTGGATTAGGCTCAGCAGACTGTGCCTTGGTCTGATAGAATCACTGGAACTTCACTGGTGACAACTCCTGTCCACCTTGTGGAAATTAACTCAGAAGAAGCTGCCATGCATAGCCCATAAAACTTCTGCAATACACAATTTTTTTGAGACAATGTGAGTGCAAATGTCAGTAATTGTCTTGTCCACTGCAGAGAGCCCAACCTTAAATTGTATTTTTTCTAGATGCTGAATTAAGATTGTTCAGAAGAAACAGTGCAGATAAACTTTTCTTACTAAACCAGCAAAACTCATTTCCTCAGCTGAAGTCCACTTACCATACCTTCTATTAGTACCATCACTAGTAGTTGCTACGGAACACAGATGCACCAACATGTAGGTACAGAGCTTAAAACCAAAGCTTCTCTAAAAACTGTTTATCAAAAGAAGTGAATAATTTAATTCTCAGAAATTATTATAAACAAATATCTTACAGATTGTCTTTTGGAAACTTGAATATATTCATATAGTTACAGGGTTTCTCCTTACAGAACAGGTTATAGTCTCTAAAGACTATAGTCTATAAAGGTTATAGTCTATAAAGGTTATAGTCTATAAAGACTAAGACTGAGACACAGTCTTAGTTAAATTTATAAATTAATCATCTAACCAACACTCTATTAGCCTTTCTGAACTTGAGCCTAGAGAAGTAGTACTTTAGTTTTTTGAAAACAGCTGGCAGTTCACATAGTAAGAATTTGGGGAGGGCTGAGGAAGAGAGAATGACACGGAGATTACAGAATAACAGTTCACCCAACTAAGCTTGACGTTGGGTTGTTGGATACGAGAAAATATCTTCCTGCATCTTCAAAGAGATGGGGCACTACAGAGCTTATCTGTGACAAACCTTTTTGTTTCTGCAGTCATCAGTGAAGATACAGCAAAGGAAATGGAGGAGCTGCAGTTATGCATTTGCAATACACAAAGTCCTTGTTTTCCCACTAGGCACTGCAGAATAGCAATTGTCCATTCACAGCACATAGCACATCCCCTGCATTTCAGAGCTAATATTTTTGCAGTCCTTAAGCTAGCATGCTTCAGCCTAGTGTAGTTAATGTTTTTAACCCTATGGTGTACACTGCAGGAGATAGGTGTGCTCATGTTCTGTTCCTTGTTAGAGGAATCGGTTTTTTAGGTATAATTTTTAAAGTTAAACTGAAATATTTTCAAATTGCAGAGGATTTATATCTACAGAATTTCAAACAGAGCTATAAAAAGTCTCTTTCCACAAATCAGAAAAATATGAAGGCTGCTGGTCATTGAACATACCTGTATATTAATCCAATTAACAACAGAAATCTCTTGTCTTGGTTGGAGTTATTTTTAAGACCGCTTGTACACACACACACACACACACACATACACACAAGCTCTGACAAGTGGCTCTTCCTCTTAAAATTTAGAATCATGCTCTTGAAAACAATGTTAGTTTGATGGTAGCAGTTGCTTTCATTTACTGCAGCACACACTGCCCACTGTGATGCTGCAATACTCATTCAAGGGAGATCACTGGCTCAAACATGAATTGAAGCTATATGCTATCAAACAGATGCCAGGTTACATCACTTCAACTCCCGAGCAAATCTCCACTTCTCTCTGCTTAGGTAGCAAAAGCTGTATGAAAACTGGTGTTGATATAAGACAACCAGCTCTCTACCCTCCCAGCAGGGATCTGTTTCTTAGTCAAAGCTCAGGCTGATTCTTAATTCTGAACTTCTGAACCCAAACCAAGTAAAGTAATCTAATAATGTATTAAAAAAAAGAAGGCAGTACATGTACACCTAAAAATGAGGCCGATATTCTTTTCTGCTTGACCTGTTTATTTCCAACTCTTCCTCCCTCTGCTCTAACTCTCAGAAAAACTCACAGCCCCTTCAGGATAGGAACAAGTTTCTGTTTTCTTCTCCCTTCCCCTAAGCCAGACAAGTCCCAGGTCTCCTCTCCTGCCACAGAGCAATAGGAAAACATATAGAAAAATCAACCACACTTTCCCCAGTGGAGTCAGAAAGGACTACTACAAGAGATTCTTTTTGCAATCTTCTGTAACCACCAAATGGTTAAATCAACGTAAGTTAAAATTTTCACCTAGTTTGAATAAAGAGAAAAAGGGAGGAAATTCAAAAAACGGTTGCTGTAGTAACAATCACCAGGAAAAATCTTTTCCAGTAAATAATAGTATTATCTCCCTCTCCCCCTCACAATTTTAGTTCCCCTTCAAAAATTAAACATGCTGCCTCTTTGAGATTTGCTGTACATACCTCAACCATTAAACAAGACATTTAACCATAGTGGCAGTTCTGTGACCTTTGAATGCCGTGAAATCTCTAAGCGGTGCAGCTTGTTCATGAAGACTTGTACTGCAGAATCCAGTAACTGCATCCAGGATTGGGAATAGAAATAAGTAACGACAGCAAACAAAAATAATAATAATTAAAAAAAAATTAAAAAAGAGGGGGAAAAAAAAGAAAAAGAAAGAAAAAGGAAAGAAAACCTCCCCACGTCCCCCAACCCAGCCAATAAAACCACCTTAAGAAGCAAAAAGGCTCGGTAAGAGAGCGCACTTGTGTGCCAGGGCGAGGGCTGGGGTAGCGCTGAGGCTGCTGCAGTCTGGCTGCCCGTGTCAGCCAGCGCTGGCCGGGCGGGCTGGGAGGCGCTGTCAGTGCCGGGCGCGGAGCGCAGACCAATCCCAGCCGTGCTGCCAGCGCCGCCGAGAAGCCTTTTCTGTTTATGTTTCCTCATTTCGGGAGTGACGTCAAAGGGTTTAGTTTTTCCTCTGCATGTGCTATTAATTTTAAACGACTACTATGGGAGGAATGTGGCAGTGATTGAGGCAGGCTACCCTAGGTGAAAGAAGCTGGAGTCATGATTTATCTGTCTTGGATTCAGCTCAGAAAGATTTTGTATCCAGAGGTACCAGAAAGATCCAAAATATCCTCACAAGATGGGGAAAGGCTATAAATATGCTTACATATATCGAAATATTCTTAAATATACACAAGATGTTTTCCAGGGCGAGCTGGGTAATCTCTATGGGTTGTGGTGCAAAATCAGACCTGATTCTGCCCTCGCCTTACAGTAAATCAGGAACTGCTTGTCTAAGTTCAGCAGTGTCACACCAGTGTAAACCTGGCTAGAGAGATAAGACTGAGACTACTGCACACATCCTTCAATCAGTCAGCAGGAGCTACAATGCAGATTAGCAAACTGCTTTCCTTACGCCATCCGAGTCACGGATGCAGTCACCCTTGAGGCTGATCTGGGCAAACAACTGCTCCTTCCAGCAGCAGATCGCAGCCCAGCTGTGCCTGCCTGTGAGCTCTGCTGTGGGCCACAATACAGCATTTTATTTAGTACCAAAGTCCACATCAAAAGGCAAGAGGAAGGTAGACCTTGGCTTTCAGTATAACCACACCATTGGCAGCGGAGAAACCACGTTGCTGAAGCTTCAAGAAACAAATAACGTTCATCAAGGTCAATTAGTGTGGGCAAAAAAGGCCAAAACAGTACAAAATAATTGATAGGAGGTCAGTTGACAACAGCAAGTGTTTTGTTATTTGCATAATTCTAATTTTATCAGTTTATTCTTCTAGGGAATCCTTTCAAAGATCTCAGTCTATGAGGCACAATTGATTTCTAAAAAGTCTTTACAGTCTCGCATTTAATTTTAGAACACAGAGAAGTGCTTTTAAAAATGGGTAGGCAAAAAGCTCCTGAGAAAGAAATTTCTCAGTGCTTTACAGAACATGTACACATACAGTAGAAGTCATAGGAACTTCCCCATGACCACCAATTGATTCTACCAAAATGCAGCTCCAGAGAGGCCAAAATATTTAATGATTTTTGCTTACTGAAAATCTGTCTGTGCTATCACTGCTAATGCAATCATCTTCACAAATGCTAAGGGTTACAGGGATGTAAATGCCAGAATAACGTATTAAAAAGTACTTAATAAGTTAGAGATTTACAAAATCAATCAGAACACATTAAGTTCACTGACTGTACTTAGAGAACTGTATGAAGCAATTTGAAATACACAAATAGAAATATTATTTGTAGTGCACAGAAAATCATCATGTTCATCTTCAATCAGCATTGGGGAGCAGGCAACTAAGTAATGCACTTTGGGAATTGCACTTCAGGAACCAGTCCTGGCAATGTCAGCTGAAAATTGAATGGATTTCAGTGGGAATTATCTGGAGTCTGTGAAGAAAGACTGAGACTGACATTGTTTAGTCCAAAGAAAGGAGAGTTTAAAACTATTATTAAGTATATGAAGGGTATATTTCGCTGAAAGAAAATAAACAATACTAGATAGAGTTTATTCTTTGTCTTGGAGCCATTATCTGGCCTTTAAATTTCTTCACCCTTTATGGCAACATGGCTTCATTTAAGCTGATGATAAGTCTCAGAGTGTTTGGAAAGCAATCAGGGCAGTGTCCAAAATGTGTGAAGGTCTGTTCTAGAACCATGACATAGTAGGTAATCGAGGTCCACTGTTTCAAGATGTGTTCAGGCCCTGTTTATTTTACTAGAATAGATCCAGACAATTTGCAAAGAAGCAGAGATTAATTTTTTCTCCATATAAATTGTGGTTAGAACAAGTAAACTGCAGCAGAGGAAAGTTGTTTGACTTAGGAAAAATTAAAGGTAGGAGAGCGAAGTACTGAAATACATGGGCTGTGATAGTTTGTAGTGTCTTGTTACTGGCTATTTTTAAAAGTATGGTTAGTCAACTATTATTCATGAATAGTTTTGATACAGGTGATCTTACTGTGGAATATAGATGTAAGAGTAGGAGATTTTCAAATGTCTATTTCAGTCCAATTATTTTCTTGGTATTACATTTTAGGATCAATCTCATTAACATTACATTGCATTTCATTAATTAGGGTCCAGGTACATTCCAGTTTTGCACAAAGTCTTAGGTCTTGTCTCTCTCCTATATAAATTAGAGATTACTTCATCCTCCTGCAATCAAGTGGCCCTATAACAGTGAGTGGTCACTGTGGGTTTTGTGATGTAGAGGTTTCTTTGGTGAAAAGATAGAGAGGTCTGGAAGCACTTCTGATTTCAGTTTCTACTTGGACAAAGAATCTTAATGCCTGCATGAGGAGATGCAAGTAAGAGTGGGAATGAGAAGAAATATCCATGCATAGCCATGCATTTCCATGATGGGTGGGAAGGACTGATGAGAAAAAATGGGCTCCACCTAGCAATGAAAAAGCTTTGGCATAGATTTGCTAATCTGATTTGATGTATGCTAATGTCCTGTCAGGCTAGTGACATGCATGTCCAGACAAATGTGACCCACACTGGCCTAAACAAAAAAACTGAAAAGGAGGAAAACTGTGATTCTTTAAAAAAGGTCACTGAAGGAAGAAAAAAGAAAACAAAATAACTGGTGCTCAGCCTAGACTGATGTGAACTGTATCTAAATAAATACAATGGAGCCAGAACACTTAAAGCAAGATCAAAATTACAACTTAATTGCCATAACAGAAACTTGGTAGGGCAGAGTCATGTGACTAGAATATTAATGCCAAAGACCACAGCTTGTTCAGGAGCATAGGAGGAAACAGAGGAGGAAAAAAGGTAAAGGAGATTATGTCTCATGTCTCACTGAGATGTTCAGAATGAAGCAGGAAACATGCATTGGAAGTCTGAGCAATAGTACAAAGAACAAGAATATAGGCATTGCTGGGGAATCTGCTGCAGATCCAGGCAGATAAAGTAGATAACTCTTTTTGTTAGCAATTAGCAGGCTTGTCCAAAGCACAGAACTTGGCCATTATGGGAGATTTTAATCATGCAGGTCTTGAAAAAAGAGCTGAGCTTGACTCAGACACCATGGTTCCTTCTCTCCAGGATAAGCAACAGAGTATATATGGGAACCTCTCAAATTTATGAGCCTGTCTTTTTGAGCATTCCTATTTGATGAAGTAATTTATTTGACTTCTTTTTATAATCCTGGTTCAGCACTGGAGATGCTTTAATATTTATTTTCAGCTATTCTACTTTCTCAATATAGGTGGCACACCAAGAAATGTTCTCTCTTACCATGGAATGGCAGTCCTCTTCACAAATCTGCAATCCTTCCATTGAGGTCTTTGGAAAGGAAGTTGGATATTAGAGAGGCTGCTTAATCAGCCTCACCCAAACCACGCTCCATAATATAATATAANCAGATATAATCCCTGAAGCTTTAAAAAAATAAATTTGTCTCAGTGCCAGTAAAATTTGTTTGCACATGATAGACTGGCAGGCACTGTGCATGGAGACGAAAAAAGATGGCTCCTTCCTAAGATACCTTCCACTTTCTTCCTGTTGCTTTATTTCTGGAGTAGAAATAAATCTCTCCATTCTGAGATGGAGCCCATCTTCAGGATGGGCTGCAGAACTGGACCAAATATTGCTCTTAGTATTGCTCTCAATGACATCTGAATGGGAGCTGGGAATACGGAGTGGAAAATGAGGCATCATGCTCAAGGTGCTGCCACAGAGGAATGACTTCATGCCTGACTCTTCCTTTCCAATTTCCTCCACTCCCCCCAAAATGGCTCTGAATTGCAAAGTTGCAGGTGTTACAGTGATTCCCCAAAGTATTTCGACTATTCCTTAGGACATAAATTGTAAATCTGAGGATGCTGAAAACACTGTGATGAAAGTAGTTCTTTGTCAAGTCTGCTGCAACTTTCTTTGTCAGGGCACAATAAAGGTGGACAAGTAGTGCCGAGTGACAGTGGCCTGCATTCATGAAAACAAAGGAAGAAAAGGGTCAACAACCCCAGTCAAAGTATTGTTTCAAGGAAGTTCATGCTTATCCCACCCCATAAATACAGACGCTACTGTTGGAGGCTAATTCATATCTTATACTGTAATTGCTGTTGGGAAACTTCTAAAGGCAAATTTCTCCATCAGAATTATGTGAAATTGCTCATAGTAACTAGATATGAAAGTTCTGTGCCTGTTTATTTACAAATCAATGCCCTCAGGTTGGTCTTGTTATAGTTGCAATGAATGGCTGGAAGCATCCTTGGTGCTTTGGATTTGTTTGTGGAAGTTTGGAGTTTGTGGAACAGACTCCCTTACAGTTCTTTTCCTCTCCTGGGATCTGTGTGATGTTTTTGGTGTGTTTACGGAGAGCCTATGTGATTGGTCAGAAGCTGCTGTTGGCTGATACCAGCTGAGGTTCAGGGCTGTTTGCAATGACCCAGGGCCATGTGGCTCAGACAAGAATGGAGGTTGATAAGTTCAGAGTGAGCTGGTCCCCACAGTAGGACACAGATTGCTGACATGACTTTAGCCTTCATTTATTTGACCTAAAAGCTGCTGTGTTGGTACATGGTTTGGACTTCCAGGCTTCCAAGTGCTGTCATAAGAAGATTACACTGCTCCCAAGAAAGGTGCCTGCAAAAGGGAATATTCTCCAGCTTTCTCAAACTTATCCATGCAATATTTTGTCCAGCATTCCAGCCTTGATGTCACCCACATATTTTCCAATATGAGCTAGAAATTCAGCTTTTTCTGGCAAAAATTTCCCTCTAACTGTCCCCTATGTCCTATCTTCTACCCATGAACTGCTGAGTTAAAAAAAAAGAGCCTGTCTTTATGTCATTCTGTTCCTTATAGCTTTCTTTTTACTTTTCCTTTTTACTTCTATACACTTATTCATAGATTTAAGTGATGGGAAGTGTCCCAAATAAAATGGACTTTTTTTTTAATCAAAAGAGAATACAAATAATTTCTCATCTATGGACTAGATACTTCATGTAAACAACACTGGATGAGCTCAACAAGCATTATATAGGCTGATGGGAAGGAAGAGAACTTCAAATGCCCATAACTTTGAGGCAGTGATCTAGAATATTGTGTGGACCTTGATTTTCAGCAGATCTGACCCTTGAGTTAATAAAAAATAACTGGATACATGAATGTTATGAACTTATTTCGGGTCCAACCATAGTCTGGTTTCTGTTTTGCAGTATTTAAATGACTTCCAAGGGGTGTCAGTTGCATTACTAGTGAAGAGGACCACAGCACAGTCTGCCCTCAGAGTGAGATTTCCTGGCCACAGAACAGTGTAAGGTCCCAGAGTCAGCCTAAGGCATCCCAGCAAAGGTGCAGTTCACACAGCGACCAGAAATGCTGTATCCACGCACAAAGGGCTTCATCACATGGGACAAAGGAGCTGACACACAGTTCCCAGGCATTGAAAAAGAAGGGTGAGAAAACATTGCTGTCAATGGCTCATATTTGTTTTAGTGACCAGACCATATGCAAAACCATTTTGTTTTGTCAGACCCAATACAATAATGTTTGACATTTGATTTCAAACCCAGGAAAACTGAGAACAAACAGGTGAAAATTTCAGGTATTTTTCCTTACCTGAAAGGGAACAAGCTTTTATTTTGGCCAATGCTGATTACTTTTGTCTTCACCCTATCTCTCATAGGTGGGTGGCAAAACTTCGCCCTAAAAAACAAAGATATTCAGAAAAATTTGGAAGTCGTAAAGAGCAGCAAGATCAGCAAATCCAAGACTTTATCTTTTTAATACCACTGTTACTGGTAATTCTACAAGTTCATCCAGGCCTAATCTGTACAAGGAATTTTTTTGTTTATCTCCTTTTCAGTCCATGGGTTATTTTTATGAGGCTCTTAGTGTTTAAAGCAGTTGAAAAAGAAGAAATAAACCAGAAATCATGTTTTTACATGTCACAGAGGTAGCTGAAACAATAGAAAAACAAACCAGACGCAACTCTGCATCAAAGGGTTACAAGGAGTGTCAGAAAGGTTAGTATATCAACCACTATGACTCAAAAAAAAAAAAATACTGCGAGAAAAAAAAAATCCCTTTTTGTTCAATTGAGTATCTTAAATTCTACGATCAATAAATAGGAAAAAAGAAAAAAAATAATCATAAGGTAGTTTCCAATTAAAAATCTATTTTTGATATTTAAGAATTTGTACTGCATCACTATTTTAGACAGATAAACACACAGGTAGATACTTTCTTTAAAAATACTGAGGAATATGACACGCAGTTCCTAGGTTTTCGTTTCAACATATATGATCTACAAAGACCTTCATTCTTGCTTTTTCTGTTTGGTTGGTTTTGGTTTTTTTTTTTCTGACACCTATAAAATTTTAGGTGCGGGAGACCTATTTCTACAACTTTCAATTAATTTTACTACTTAGACATTTTACTAAGTTTTCAGAATTTTAAGATTTTTTTTTATTTCCATTGTATTTTCTGTGAAATAGGCATTACTTGAAATGAAGTTGAGGCCAACATGTTTAAAAAATGATTGTTTAGTCTATCAAAGACAATTTTAGCTTTCACAGGAAACTAATAATGAGTAGCTTTCTTATCCTATTGAATTGAAACATGGTAGTGGGATCCAGCAGGTATAGGCCTTGAGGATGAAAAGCATATTGAGATATGCAAGTGAAAATAATTTGATTTTGCTCAGCAACTAGTATTTGCACATGAATGATGCTTTGGTCAGTTTTATAGGTGGCCACTTATTTTTTCCCCCTCATCTCCTCATTCCACAGCATGCAACACCCCTGTGCTTAGAGATTCCCATATAGTCTACAGGCATTAAATGAGCTGTCTTCAAACATTCTGTGTAGACCACAAACTTGCAATTATTTCATGCTGAGTTTTGTCTTTAATAGACAGAACTGAGCCCAAACTACTGTTCTGGTTTATGTCCTTATCAGAAAGAGGGGAAGAAGAGTAGAAGAGTAAGTGTACATTGCCCTGGCTGGTGCCCTCCCCAGCACAGTAACTGCACAGATCGAGCAGTAACCGTAAGTCCCTGAAGGATTACATGATTTTATTTCATTACATGAAATCGGTCAATGATAAAACTGGTGATAAAACCAGTATAATCAGAAGGGAGAGAAAAACATTCCCAAGCCAAGCAAAAGGGACAAGTTCTCTTATAAATGAGAGCCAAATTCTCAGCAGACCTCAATGCTGATCTCCAGACTGCAAGGCTTGAGTCTAAATCTTTTGCATCTTTTTTTATCTCTTATTAAAATCTCCTCAGTGCTATGTTGTCTGAAATTCAAGTGAAAATGTAATTGCCACAGAAGAAGAAGGACATTTTTGGGGTCAAAACTTGATTTCCTTAGCATCTCATACAAAAATACCCCTAATTACTATCACATACATGTCAGTCTACAAAGTTAAAGCATATGTAGCAGTGTACAATCAGTGACATTTATGCAGCAATATATCCATTGCTTTCAAAGAACAGTGAAGATTTGCAGTGGTTTTCCATGCAGTTTGAGCCTCTATATGAATTAGAAACTTTTTTAAAAAGGAAGTTAAAACTAGTATGAATTCACTCAAATGCTAAAGATGAGAACGCTAGATAAGGTAGGTAACTCAGGAAAATAATGGAAATGTATTGAAGACACATAATGGATAAAATCTTTGAAGTTAATAGGATTTCACCATTTACTTCAATGGATTACACCTGCTATACTTTATATATTTAGGAAGAATATATTCAGTGTTAACAGTGTAGTGATACTTCAAGATGCTAATCTTCACATTTTCATGTATATTCAGAGTCTGGATGAATGGGCTAAATAGTTAAGGGAAGCACAAAGCATGTGAGTGCTCAGCTCCTGTTGTGAAGGCAGACTCATTAAGGACAAATACAGGTTGCTTTGATGTTGTGCCAAACATCTGTAATTTTGTAAATTACAGAACTCAGTAATATTTTGAGACAACTTGCCTTGGCAGCGACATTGACAGACGACAAACCACTGATTTTCCGTCTATTGCTGCCTTCCTTCTTTTTCAGTTCCCTAATTCCAAACACCTCCAATCTGCTTCTTCACAGACCTTAACCGAGACCATGGCTTTCCACTGGGTTTCAAGGCAATAGATGAACCTGGGTGATGGAAGTCATTACTCCCTACATTCCTCAGACTATGTATCAATTGGAGGACGCCTCCTCTGCACTGATGTGCTTTCTGGAGCTGCTTCATGTACAATTCAGTTTCTCTTGTGAGGACCGGGACTTCTAGGAGAAGCATCTCCTCTGGCAATCTGACTTTGCTTACTCCTCCCATCAATATGCTGTGTTGGTTTAAAACTCAGGATGTATAAGGACCTAGGTTACTGAAAATGTGTCAACCTAGGTTACTTGTTTCAATGTATGTCCTGATTTTTTTCAAATTTTCTCAAGCCTTCTGATGTTTGCATTTTTGTAAAGAATTTTCTCACACATTTTATGCAAATAACTTACTGTTTTCATTCTTTTATGAGGGACGAGAAACCTGATGGACTGTTGAGTTGCCCAGTGACATTGAGGAGGTGGCACTGTCACCCTCCAAAGACACTGGCATTTTGGGAAGATATAAAAATGGAGTCAGATTTTTTAATAAACAGTTTTTTGTTTGCCTTGAAAAGAACTGTGTCGCGTCATTTGTGCTGTGTCCTACAGTGACAAATGTGTCCTTTGAAAGCACAGATTATTTTACGTAAATCTTAGATCTTAACTTTGTTTTCTGCTATCCTATTTATACATATACTCCAGACTTGCAAACAAATGTAAATGATGATTTGAAAAGATGGATCCTTTTCTATGAATTGCTATAAATCTTAGGATCCATCTTTCCCAATTATTTTAAATCTAGAGATGTTTTCAGTTGTTAATTATTGTAGGACACTGGAAAAGTAAAGTGCAGTGACATTAAATGTAAGAAATTATAAATATACTTTTTTGAGGACTCATTATGCATTCAATAAAAACTTTTGAGGACAAAAATGTGGTCTCAGATTGGGAGAATAACAATTATAACAGTAACACATGGATCTGACAACAGGAATATTTGTTTACTTGCATCGGAGGTCTGTATTTACACAGCACTAATTACAAACTTGTTCTGGCATTCAGCCACTTGACTACATTAAAGATAGGACATAGCTATCAAGGTCCCCTAGATTTTGGAGTCCAGGTTTCTTCTTTAGAGCAATTTAAGATTACTTTTTAATGGCATCAAAAAGAACTTCAATTAATCCTCCCTGTTACAGCATCTGACCCACCCTTCTCCTGCACACACACTTTTGTTTTATGAGCAAGACTCTTTCCCTATAAGCTCTCTAGATTTAGCTTGTAAACCAGGCACTTGCTGTCCCTGCTTTGCACTCTTAAAATATGCAATCCCATTCCCAGATAGTTGCAGTGCCAAGGTACATAAAGTGTAGCTCTCTTTCATGGTTCTTCTGTCACTTTCAGAGTCACAAGTTTTGCTAAACGCATGGAAATATGTTTTTACAATTATTATTCAGCAGTAACTATTAGGAATCAAGGTCAAGCCAAACTAGAACATTTAATCCATCTTCTAAAACTCAATAAATATTAAAATAATAGCTAGGTAAAGACTACCAAAATTAAATTCTTTTGTATGTAGTTGTCAGGTATGGCTACATATTGCATGATTCTACAGTTTAGTTCATACCTGAAGCTCCAAGTTATTGTGTAGCTAAGAGATAACACAGAATCAAAATACTAAGAATTGCAGCTGTAATGCTCAAAAAAGCCCAGCCACTCACACTGTAGTTGGATTGCCCTCTATATAAGATATTTTAAGTGATAACTAGGCTCACTATGTACCACAAGACAAACCAATCTCTAATAAGGGCAAACATGACAAATAGAAACTAGTACTAAAGAATAAAAACAAGCAGAAAAGAGAGAAAATATTATCAACAACAAGGCTTGTGAGAAGGAAAATGTATTTTTACCTGGTCCTAAATCTTTCCAGTGTGCTTAGCTTTTAATCCTAAAGGCAAAATGTCACACCCGTCACACCCATGAGATACGTAAACAGACTAAACGTGACCCAGATTAAGGACAAAAGCAAACATGGGCTTGCACATGGACACAGCAGAAGATGAGCTCAGTGATGTTCAGAGATTAACTCAGCTACACATTGTGAATAGGAGAGGTTTGACAGTCAATGCCTTGTTAAAACAGCAGCAGCCCTGCAGACCACTCTCACAAACTGAGATGCCAGTTGTCTGATCAGGACTGTGAAACGCACATCACTCTAATCAGTCCGCTTGATCTCTTAACACCAACAATGATTTTTATTTCTGAAATCCCAATTTAGACTTCCCTGCCTACACACAAAATCCTCATTGGACTGCAGTTCTGTATTCTCACAGACACACAAACACATACAAGCAAGTATTTCTTACTCTTCTACACAAAATCATTATTTACCATTATAAAGCTCAAATTATCTGTATTGTATTTCAAAGAAAGGTCAATATTTTAAGTGTTGATGAAAGTACCTACTCCTTTTTACATTGGTTAGTCACCCTGTGGAAATACTGTTTTCTGAAAAATCTCCTTTCTCAAGGAGACTTTTGTGAACTTTGGGACTTTCTTTCAGTCGGCTACACCATCCCATCCCTGGAATTTCAAGGTCAGAGGACAGTAGGATAATTTCTTGCAAAGTCAGTAAAGGCTTAAAGAGAAGTCGTTCAAAATTAAACTTTCTTTAAAAACATTGGAAATCAAATGAAGGAACAATTCTTTGACACAAGATGCTGTTATACTTGTATGAGAATATCTTTATCTGAATCTTCTGTTTTCACTGCTGTCTGGCTTAGACACATTTGTTACTGCCATATAAAGATGGATAGAGGCAACAAGCAATTACAATTAATATCTGAAATAGTATTAAGGAGTAGAAATGGTACTGGATGAAACACTGACATTAGACAAGACAGATGAAGACTTGGTTGATATAAAAAATGGGAATTTGGACTCAGGGACTTACATTTTATTCACAGCATGAAGCAAAACCAGACAGGTTTTGTTTATTATTTTTTGGGACTGTAAAGTTATGAGAAAGATTTTCCACTGTCACTGGGTGTGGAGGCACTAGAAATCTCCTGAGAAGGCATCTTCTACCCAAACATGAAAAGCCCATGAGACCTGCCTGGATGAACTTTGATATGGCACTATAAATAGTGAGCATGTGTCCAGGAAACAACGCTGATTCTGAGGGGTTTGTGTATGTCATTCATCTCTACCCCACTAAAGAGTTACAGGAGCAAAAGGGCTCATCCAAGGTTTGCTACCATCCCTGTATGAGAACTTGTGCTCATGTATTGTATTTGAACTTTTTAGTTCTACTCAGTACAATGAAATTCTTGTATAGTTGCTGCTGCAGAAGGTTAAAAGTTTTTGTAGTAAATGGACAAAGGAGAGAAGAAATGAGGGCAAGCAGTTAGCAGGGAAAGCAAAATCTGGCTTGGGTTAGGTTCTGCCTAGGACTTGAATTTGTCCATTATATGACTACAAGAAGATCCCACCATGTGGCTTTTCCCCTACTCCTGCTGGCTATAAGAAATCATAACATGGCTTAGCTCTCTCTTTGGATGTTGTGCCCATGCATTGTAAAACAAGTGGTGGGGCACTTCCCATACCTTAGGAACCTGCTGATCACACTTGTCTGCACCACTTTGCATTTCTACCTTCAGATCCAGAGCTCCATAGGAAATGAGTTTGGGTGGGAAGGAACTATAGGAGAAAAAGCAAAGTATTGTGAGAAAAATGTGGGCAGTCAGGTCTCTCTGGTCTCTGTATAGATCTGAAAGTAGAGAGATCTGCCCCTATCTGAAATATAAACAGCTTCTGAAGGGCTCTGAAGAACCAAAGGCTTCCAAAACAGAAATTTGCCGAACATGATGTTGGCTGTCTCCCTCTCCGACAGAAACAATGTTTTCTGGTTCTCCCTGACTACAAATCTAGAGGAATTTGTAAGTTTCCAGACAAGTTTGGAAAGGAAATGCTGTGGTCTGTGCTAGACTATGTCAATCCAGGGCAGATTCAGGCTGCCCATTATGGCTTTGCACATACTGTGTGCTGCTGCTGAATGAGCCAGCTCAGACACGAGGATCACAAAAATGCATCCAGGTAGACAGAATCTGTATGAAACCCTTGAAGTGGGACTTTACACCTTACTGTGATAAGTCATAAAGCCACTCAGAACAGCACCACATAGCTACCTATAGAGTCCCTGGCTGTTTTTTCTGAATGATGGCACAAGCTGCAGCTCATTAGGAGCCATTGTGTTCCCCAGAGGCAGGATCCGGCTGGGGAATTGGTGGCTCTTTGAAGTTCTTGCAGACAATGCATTGACAATGCTGTGAATCCACATTCACATTGCATTCCAGAAAGAACAGTTGGACCCAGCAGTAACTACACTCAGTAGTACTAGTAATAGCGAATGGCTGTAATTGAGATAATTTTTTTTATTTGTAGTGTACTAAAATACTGAAATCTAGTTTAGAATCAAGAAGTATATCCCACTAGCACTACCAACAACAACATGAAATTGTTTTCTGTCTCAAAAAGTGGGTCACATATTCTGCTTGTGTTTGCTTAGCACCTATCACTGTAAAATCCTGGTCCATGACTCACAAAGCACCAGTAGCAAGCAGAAATTTCTTGCACTTCCCTGCTGCATTCTCTTATTGCAATGTGATCTGAGAGGACAGAGATTTCTTTGGCCATTATTAGTTAGAAAGAGTTTGAAAACGTGATAAGCATCCACATTCAACACTATTATTTTTTTTTTCCTGCTGAATATTTTATTAACAATACCTATTAAGTAAAGCAGAGGTGCTCATGAAAGTGTGTAAGGCACAGAAAAATTCCTTTCACATCAGTTTCAATGGAAGTGTGAGCTACTTTGACAGCAAGACACTCTTAGCTTTGGCTGATACCCTCAGTTTAGTTGAGACACCTCCTTAAGGCCAACTGTAAATTTATTCAGGACTGGAGAAAGCTGCTATTTATTCCATGTGTACAAGCATTACTGGGAAAGGGAGGTAGTACTTAAGCTTTTGCTAATATAACATATGTTTTATAAATCTGAAACCCATTAAAGTGGATATTGCTGTGGAAAAATAGAACAGGATGGCGATAATTACTAAAAACACTCATTATAGTAATCAAGAGTAATAAAGGTCATGCAAATGAACAAAATTCAGAGAACAGGATATGAGACACTGACTTCTCTGGATGGAGGGCAGGGAAAGGGATGGGAGAAAATGTTAAAGGGGAGTGCAAAGGAAGGAAATGTGAGACAGAGTGAAAAGACAGCAAGTCTGTGTCATTTACGTCACAACTGCCTTAAACAAGAGCCGCCAGGAAGATGCTTCAGAATTTTTCCATTTCAGTAGCACTGAAATTATTTATGTATGAAAATTGTAGAGAACCATAGTAATTTCATTTTAGAGTAAAGCACAGATGTTTTAATTCAAACACATAGAACTTGATCATGAGCAAGATGGCAAAAAGGGAAACTGATGGGAACAAAATAAATTTAAGAGATCAGATTTTGTTAATAAAAATTCCTCTGAATGGATATGAACATTATATCTCTGTCCTTCAAGGGACTTTGCATCAGTCCAGCTATAAATGAAGGTGGTGAACATTTAGAGGGACCTTCCTTCACATGCTCCAGCAAAACATTACTTGATCTTTCCCTCAGCCTCCAAAAGAATACTTTCCCACTTCTTCCAATCAAGCCTGAAGGTCCCCCTCCTCCCACAGCTCCTCAAGAGTTTCTGATCAGCAGAGCTCAACAGCAACTCAGTACAGTGCTGAACCCAGTGTACTGAGATTCTCCTCAGCCCGTGTGCTGCTGCATCCAACTGGAAATTTCCAGAGAGGCCAGGGGAGGCATCTGCCTAGAAAACTCCAACAGGAGTAGATACATGTTTTGATCAATCTTGAAAACAGTATTCACTACATTCATGTGTAGCAATGATTTGCTGCTGGCATATGTCTTAAAGAAACTTCCTTGAAGCTTTCTTCGTGGAATTCTTTTTCCTTCCCTGAGCTGCAAGAGCAAAATCAGAGGTGTGTGAGCAATGTCATGACTTAACAGGCAATTTCTCAAGCAAGAAGTCCCAAACAGGATTTTTATTTCACTTAACTCAGCTCAGCCTCAAGAAAATAAAAAGCANTTTCAGCAGATATTTCTTCAGGCTGACTTCTATACTGTAAGTAAGGCTTAAATAAAAATTGTTTTCTTTAATATTACTCTGCAAAGATTTGATTGATTGATCCAGCCTTTCTTTTAGTTAAGTGAAAAGTGAAAGAAATCAGTGTCATCCTTTACAAAGAGCAAAGGCTGTCACACCAACTGCTTTTGTTTGAAGTAAAGCTACAGGCATTGAAATTACATGCTGAAGTTAGGCTAAGACTATGTGTAGGAGTTATCATGATGTT